>JAPEIT010000015.1:12942793-13029347 GCA_026229545.1 Pistacia atlantica
TGAAGATACCAGCTTCTTGGCTTCAAGGGTAGCTGGGAGGACGACTTGGAAGAACTGTGTTGGCTTCGTCTTCACAGGCTTGAACATGGAGGTCTGCTTCGTCTTCACAGACTTGGACATGGAGATCTGATCTCAATCTGATACCATGAAAGAGTTAAAGGACTAGTATCAATGAAAAACAAAAACCTTGTGAATTGTGAAGTAGAGAGAAAAAGAGTAATGAGCAAAGAAGCTTGAAACAAAAATTATATATTCTTCTCTGTTTTTCATATCTGATTTTAGACAAAAATTGACTTATATACAAGTTATTTTGGTGATCCTTGTCACTTTACATCTCAGCCGTACATTAACCTCTAAAACAAACACAAATTGAACAATTCCTCACCATCCGATTTCAAAGGGCGGCTGCCAAGTCGTTTGTTACACGTCGTAAATACATTCAAAGGGCGGTTGACAAGTCGCTTATTACACGTCGTAAATACATTCAAATTGGTTGTTACTTCAAGACCATGAAAATCATCTTTTTTAATTGAGTATTCAAGTGTGACTGGAATCTCACAGATACAGGAATACGAAATGAGAGATTGATAATAAGGTAGTAATTACTAATTAGCTTGCTGTTTTGTTTTATAAACCTTCAATATGCAAAATCATCATGAAATAAATGGATTAAAGTGATGGCTTTGTATTGCTACCCATTTATTGATGCTAGCAAAATCTCTTTCTAATTAACACAAACCAATACTTGATATCTAATGGTCACATTATTACAAGCCAACAATGCCACTGAAAAACGTAGATTTCTTGAAGGAAGATAAGACATTGATGTGATCATTATTCATTAGTATGAAGTGGTGGTTGGTACTTCATATTAATGAATAATGATAACTCATAACTCATGCAAACTGCAAACTGCAAACTGCAGCAAATACAAAAACAAGCTCGGATCATAACTCAATCAATGTAAACCCTTAAACCCCACATATAATCTTCAATCATGCGAACCAAAACTGATGAAAGACCGAAACTTTAAAAGAAAACAAACCTTTTTTTCTTGAATCTTGATAAAGGGCACGGAGAAAGACCTTGTGTGCGCACGTTTTACAGAGTTGATTAATAAAAGAACTACAAAAACAGACAAAACAAGAAGTGGGTTAAGCCTTTCAGTTGAAAAAACACTCTTTCAATTCAACGCAACCAAAGATTGAAGTTCCAGAAAAGATTAGATGGAAACGTTCATCAATCATAATAAAGTACACACAACTCAACCAATAAAAGCAATAAACATCCTAAGAATTTATAGTTAAAGAAAAGAGAATTGAATATTAGAATTTAAGACATACCGATGAATTGTGGAGGCCGGAATCGGCGAAGAGGCGATGATTCCGATGAAGGTTTGGCTGACGGCGGGAGCAGATAAGTGGATAATGTATTTAAGGTGTGTTTTTGTAAAAGGCGTGAAGATAATTTCAGAACTTTAAAGAGAAACGACATCGTTTAAGTTTTTATGACTGACATGGCAAATAAAACCCCAGCGCAGATTTGCCAGAAAGAAGTGGTTGGCAGTTAGCCAAGTGGCGGGAACCGTAATCCACTCAAGAGTACGACGTTTGTCTTCTCATCCTTTCTTCTTCTTCCTCCTCTCTCTCTCTCTGTCTGCTTACAATTTCAGTAAATCAAATCTAAACAAAACAAAAGCAATGGCCTGGAGACTACCCACTCGGCTGCTGACACATGGCAATCTCCACCACCACCTCAAAACCTCTGCAAACAATGGCCAACTTCCATGGTCTCGCACTTTAACCCCTCTCTCTCTTCCCTCTTCTTCACTCTCCTGCTCCACCACCTCGTCCACAGGTACCCTTTCGTTCTCTTCAATATTAAACATTTTCTTATAGCGATTACTTAATCTATTTCGATTTTCTTGAAGGGAAATTTCGTACACAACAGCAGGTGGTGAGATGCAGTGTTAGTGGTGGTGGAAGTGTCAAGGCGGTGAATGTGGGACCAGGGACACCTGTGAGGGCAACAAGCATACTGGTGGTTGGTGCAACGGGGACACTTGGCAGACAGATTGTGAGGCGTGCACTTGACGAAGGATATGATGTTAGATGCCTTGTGAGGCCTAGACCTGCTCCCGCTGATTTCCTCCGTGATTGGGGTGCAACCGTTGTCAATGTATGTCTCTTGTTCTTGTTTAAGCTTGCTTTTGTTTATATAGGTTTAGGTTGTATTGCTTCTTGTCTCACAGTTAGCTTGTTCGGAGTTGTTTATGAAAACAGTTATTTGTTTCTAAATGTTTATGATTAAAAGGGGGTTTACTAGCTAGTTTAGGTGATTGAACTTCTGGGTTTGTTACGTTTGTAAGATAGCTCTAACTCTATCATCACTTCTAGTGAAGTTTAGTGGCATACATAGCATTCTAAGTTTAGGTTTTTATAAGTGTTTGATGGATGAAGGTTGTCTATTGATCGGAAAGCATACAGAAATTATGAGTTTGGTCTTCGTTAAGATGAATTGAAGATGCTTCAGATTGATTCTAATATTGTAAATAAATGTGAAGTTCCTGCATTGTTTACATCTGCGCATGTTTGACAACTGCAATTGTGAGTGCTGAGTGCAGCAGTGGATGGATTTTACTCAACTAACTTCTTTTATTTTGTTGAGTTCAAGTACTGAATACTATATACATATCCTTTTGTATCCTTTAAAATAACAATTGTACTGAATGTTAAAAAATATATTTGAGCAGGCAGATCTCAGCAAACCAGAGACCATACCTGCAACATTGGTTGGCGTTCATACAGTCATTGACTGTGCCACAGGGCGCCCAGAAGAGCCCATAAAAATGGTAAGTTTCACGTTGAATGTTTGATTCATTTCTTTGTTTTCCTTTACTGGATCAAAAATGACTAAAGGAAGAAACAGGTTTGTACAGTAAACCATTCACTTATTTGCCTCTGTACATTGCTAACTCCATACTTTTTATAGGCCTTTCATTTAGATTGTCCTTAAAGATTTGAGACATCGAAGTCATAGTCATTTCTAATTGTATGTTACTACGGCTCGTGGGCTGTATCTGATCTATCTGTTCTATTTAGGTAGACTGGGAAGGAAAAGTTGCTCTTATACAATGTGCAAAAGCAATGGGAATACAGAAGTATGTATTTTATTCCATTCACAACTGTGACAAGCACCCTGAGGTTCCACTGATGGAAATCAAGTATTGCACAGAGAAGTTTCTGAAGGATTCAGGCCTAACTCACATCATAATCCGGCTATGTGGTTTCATGCAAGTAAATGTCACCTAAATTGAAATTCTGGACATGCTGTTAAATGTAGTTTCTGCATGCTTTAGTCTTCGGTTCTTCTGTCAGCTAGATAAATTAGATTATAGCCCTTCATCTTTGATTATTCTCCACATTACAGTCATCCACGCCCTTTCACCCAAAATATAACAAGTGAGAACAGCTATGAATGATTTTATGTTGAATAATTCAAAAAGAACAAATCTTCAAGATTGTTTTTTTGCTTTCATTATAAATCTAAGAAGGAATCAAGTGTTTTCTGGTAAAATGCATGCACTGAAACTACATAACATTTATCAGCTTGAAAGTGTACACATACATACATAAATGTGAAAATTCTTTATATTGTTTAGAATGGATCTATGCCATATATTTGATGACAATGAAATTGTCAGGCACCATTGTACCTTTGTGTGGGCGGAAGTTTTTGTATCACATTGTTTGTGTTGGTTTTCTGACTATCCTTTTTTGTGTTATTTTATTTTTAACTGAAAATAAATTGTTGCTGTCATTTTATCTCAGGGTCTAATTGGGCAATATGCGGTACCTATTCTAGAAGAGAAATCTGTTTGGGGAACAGATGCCCCAAACTCGAATTGCATATATGGACACCCAGGTTTTGTATTGCATTGATATTTTTCCTGAGTGGTTTTGTGAAGAAAGATAATCCAACAATTATTTCTCCTAAGATATCTGAGTGCTTTTTTATTTTTTTGGTATTAGGATATAGCTCGACTGACATTTATAGCTTTACGTAATGAGAACATCAGTGGGAAGATTCTCACTTTTGCTGGTCCTCGTGCATGGACAACTCAGGAGGTAAACAAGAAGATTTTGCTTTCCTGAAATTCACTAGAATCCTCTCAACCAAATGTGTTTGCAATGCAATTTCTGTAACACTAAATGTTCTGATAAGCAAAGTAAAAGGTGTGTTGTATGCAGTATCTCATCTTTGTTAACATGTTTTCTTGATTTCAGGTGATAACATTGTGTGAGAGGCTTTCAGGGCAAGATGCAAATGTTACAACAGTCCCTGTTTCTGTCTTGAGATTTACTCGGCAGCTAACTCGGTTTTTTGAGTGGACAAATGATGTTGCTGATAGATTGGCATTTTCAGAGGTAATATCTCTTTACTGAATTTAGTTTTTTTACTCATTCGGTTTTGCTTAGCTGAAATCCCTTATGTTTGATCTAAATCATGCCAATATCATTCAATTGATAGATCCTTCTGAAGTAGTATTCTTCCGACACTAGCAGATGTTTTGAATATGACATGAAACACATTAATTATCTGGTTCTGCATGTCACCTTCTTCTGGGTAAAAATGCCATTGTGTTTTTGTGGATTACCTTATCTTTGTTGCTCTCGTTTCGTTGAGATGAAGGACAATGAGTTTGTTAAATTATTTTCCAGTTGCCTGTTCAAATAAATTGATTTCCAGAGGCTGGTAGCTCTCTTTACATATATCCAGAGTTTAGATCTTACTCCTTCCTAGAAATACAACTTCAACAGTGAGGTTGCTTTTCCCTTCTTGCTGGTGCTCTCAACCATTTATGTTGCTCCCAAATAGCACGGATTCTGGTGATCAACATACTAAGTTTAAAGGAAATATATCAATACCCTTTTACGTTTCGGATGGATAACTAAGAAGAAACTTAAAATAGGGAAGAAAAGGACCGGAGATGTTGTTTATGCTAAAGAACGGCCAAACTAAGAAACAATAAATGGGAATTCACATTATAATTTTAACAATGTAGCAGTTGCATTCTTGCAATGCTGCTGCTCATCAACTTTCTTTATGATCTTTCATTTTACAGTTCCGTCGTTGTTATGGCACAAATGCTAATATCTTGCATGAGACAATTGTAGGTTCTTACAAGTGATACCGTTTTCTCTGTTCCGATGACTGAGACATATAATCTTTTGTGAACTCCAAAGATATAATTACACTGGAGAAATATTTGCAGGATTACTTCACAAACATATTTACAAACATATTGAAGAAATTGAAGGACCTGAAAGCACAATCAAAGCAGAGTGATATTTTCATATGAAGGAATTCCATTTTGTTATTGTAAATGAAGACTCATGTCATTATATCATTAAATGATCTTACTATGTTAGTAAAGTGAGATGATAAAACTATATCTTATAAATATTTACTGAAAAAAAAAAACTCTAGTCATGTTAAATAGGAAGTGGGCTGTGGGTAGCACTTGGGCTTTTGCCGTCTCAAGTCCAAAAGGAGTTCAAATTAGTGGTTTATGGCCCAAATTATCATGACACGTAGGCGCAAGCCTATGCCTCCTATATGGCCTTCTTATATGATATCAGTTTAGAACTAAGTATATGTTTTTTTTTTTTAATCTGTTTTTTATTATGACCAAGGGTGTATGGGTTAGTTTGTATACACCTTCAATTTATCTTTCAAAACCTAGGAATTATCGGTCAAATAAGAGTTTATAATAGTCATCTCTATTAGCAATCGAGATGAACTAAGCAAATATTGAAGATGTTGAGCTTGACAACTTTATTCTTATATAATTTCTATAAAAAAATTACATTTATTGAAATTCAATTCAATCATAGTAGCACAATGAGTAACTTCAAATTGATAATATAAAAAAAATTGTTAACCCACCCATGACCCACTCACCCGTGTGGCTACAAGGCTATGTCTACTTGGATGTGATGGGTTGACCCAAATTTAAAAGTAACAACATAGTGGAAGCTGATGATACAAATTACAATGACATTTGAGGTTCATTTTGAGATTGAAGAGCAAGATGGGTGGACAAGGATTTTCACTTTTTGCCCTACCTACCAAATTCCAATCATAAGAGATGTAGCTTGACACAAAACTTACAAAGTTTAAGATGAGTTTTGGTTAAATTTTAGAGATTAAAAAGGCTCAAATTAAAAAAGCCCATTTGGCATTCTAATAACCAAATTTGGGTTTGGGGTTGGGGTTGGGGTTGGGACCTTATTTGCTCAAATGGATGGTGGGTAAGGGTGCGTGAGAGAGTGAAGTTTGACGATTAATGGTTTGAAAAATTATGCTGGAAATCATTCTCTTGTGAAAGAAGCTTGAAGGGACCAAATCCAATGTATTTTTATTGTTATTTATTCATATTCCATAATAAAATCAAAATCAAATAATTTGTACTGGAAAGGGGTATCATATAATTTTGATTGGAAACCAACTTTCTTTTTGGATTTCCTCTAATCTTATATTGTTTCAAAATTTTGATATGATGGGCATGGAATGGAATAACATGTTATTTGGTCCATCTCTACATCCTCGATCACTCCAATTTTATATTACTATATTATGTCATGGATTGGAAGTTTCACACCCAAAAAGCTAATTTGGTCCATCTTTACATCCTCTATCACTCCAATTTTATATTACTATATTAGGTCATGGATTGGAAGTTTCACACCCAAAAAGTTAATTTGTTACATGAAAGGACTCTTCTTTTTATAAGTCCAAGACTTCCCCAATACGTTTTTTATACGGGATTTGTGACAATTATCTACCCTAGATTTATACTTGTTAAATTCTAGGTCAAACCAAGTAACATATTCGCACGGGTTTACTTTTAAATTTTATGCAAACGTTTTTAACTTAAAACACATCTATTAACTTCAAAATTGAATTCAAACTCATTCACTCAGTGAAGTGAGTTGTAACAATGCTTTATCTTTGTTACAACTCACATCACTCGATGAATGAGTTAGGGTCATTTTCTTTTTGGTGTCTTTATCTTTGTTTTTCAGAATTTCATCTTTTTGGGAAGATAAAGAATAAGAGATCAATTCATCTACTCCTTTAATTACTATTACCATCAATATTATTATAATTCTTATTATTAATTTGTCAAACTCCAGAAATCTCCAGAATGATTCATTTCATATATATCAATTCTAGGCTAACTAGCTGCTAACCTACAATTGATTAAAGTTTTTTCCTTCCCAAATTATATTAAGCATATTCTTAAAACAATAAAATTATAAATCTTAATTAAGTGATATCACAAATTTTTTTTATATAAAATGTTGTGTCGTCTTATATAATACAGTTAATGATAAGTGTAAATGATAAACTGATGCATAGACAATGATATATCATTTGCATAATTTTTTTTTAGGATATTATGAGATGATTAGTCTCTTTCAGAAAGATACTATGATATAAACTACCACTAGGTGGTCAAGTACTCAACTAGGATTCTTTGGTGTATTACTCAAGAGGTTTTGAATTCGACTCATCTCGGTCTCTAATAAAGATGACTAGAGGTGGGCATTTTGGTTTTTTTTTTTTTTTAATTTAGTCCACTAAAAGTTACATAAAACCCCCTATAAAATTTAAAATAAACATAAATTACAAGGGTTAAAATGAAATTTTACAAAATTTATAAAAAAATAATTAAAAAAAATTTCACTAACCGTTAGTTGTTGTCACCCTCCACCCCACGCCAACCCAAACAGCTACACTATAAATAACCCTAAAATCTTTCATTTTTTTTTTCACACCAATCAATCGCTGTAGGGACTGCTTTATACTAGGGTACTCATAGAAATATATCAAGTAGAATACGTTTAAATTAACAAAAGTAAATGGGCCCAAAATTTTCTTTTATTACATATAAACATTCTTTATACAAAATAACACTATCATGTACAAAATGCCATTAAAACAGAGGACAGTGTAGCTATTGCTCCTCGGTTGCCGACGCCCATCCAATCGCGTTCTCACCTAGATCTTGCAACCACAAAGAAAACAATGGGGTGAGCACAAAATAATGCTCAGTAAGTAAATCCTCTACTTGACTGTCCTCGTAACTCTTTCCTTACACTTTTTCTCATCTCATTTATTTTCTCTTTCACACAACTCTCTTACTTAACTTCTACTATATGTCACGGCCTCATCTTACCGGAGGCATGGCCGGGTGGAGTTCACACAGCACCAACCCACTCTTCGTGACTTTCGAGTGGAGATCACATAGCACCAACCCGTTTTTCGTAACTTTCGGGTGGAGATCACAAAGCACCAACCGGCTTTGAATAACTACCGGGTGGAGATCACAAAGCACTAACCCGTTTTTAGTATTTTCTCATTCTCTCTACTCTTAGAGTAGTTCATACACATAGTTCTCTACTCTTTCTCAAGCCACTTCTCAATGCACAATTACTCTTCTCCACTAATACACTCATGAAATGCCAACATGCAATGTTGCAAGAATTAAGGTTTACTACTCATGATTCTCTTAGGCATTTCATCAAACAACTAGTATGCATACATGAACTCTACTTTATCTATGGTTCTATCCCTCTCTTGAACCATCCAAAATGGGAGGAAACTCCCTCACCTAACTATAATTCTTGTCATAAAAGAACACTCTCAAAGAAAGTACTCAATCTCCTCCAACTTCATTTCAAACTACATCCTCTCATCACTACATATTCATCCCATATTAACACTTCTCATCAATGAAGTGTAATCAACAACCATAAAACAAATACTCATCTCAACCCAATTTCTCAATAGCATAACATACACATGCATATATAAATCTCTACTCAAAAGATTTCTCAAATTTCAACTTGGGTTGGATTTACTTACCTTGTAATGGAGAAATCTCACTAGCACTTTCCTTTCCTTTAAATGCTTGTCTCTTCTCTACAACTTTACACAATAAGACCATAAGCCTTCAGTGTACAAATGTATGCAAAACTTCACATCTAAAGCAAGAATCTTTACTTTAGGATGCCTTAGATTGATTTTCTACCAAGATCCAACTAAAAGCCTTCAAAGATCCTTGAAAGATTGAAGGAAGAGTTGAGAGGAAATGGTGAAAGAGTTTGGCGGTGGAAGAAGAATGAATGAAGGGTTTATGAAGCTTATTCCCTTTTTAGCTCAAACTTTCTTCATTCATTCCCATATTGCCCTTGCTCTTTCTTGGAAATTCCATCCTTGTCCTTTCAATCATTACAATCACACCCCCATTCTAACATCTTCTCCATAAAATTTCCTTACAATTCACTCCCCACTTTTCTTACTAATTAAGGGTAGAAAGGTCATTTTACCCCTATGGAGAATTCTCTAGAAACCTCACTAAACTTTTCAGTCGATCCGTCGCCGCGGCAAAGACAATTCCGTTGCCCCGGCGAAAACTTACAGAGCCGACACCGCACTTACCAAGCCAACGTCGCCGCAGCGAAGACTATTCTTCGCCCCGGTGAAGACCGAAATTCCAAACTTCACCAAAACTCAACCAAAATCAAGGCAAACACTCAACCAAACCAACTAAAGGCCAACCAACTGAAAATAATAACATACAAGCTCAAATGAGAACAAAGCAATAAACATTCAACATAATTTACTACGTACATCAAGTGGGGTATTACAATCACTCATTCTCTCAATCTCTCTACTCCAAATCTCCAATCAAATTCTCATTCAATTTATATTTATATTTATAATTTATTCATATAATTTATTTATATTATTCAATTTTTTTGTATTTTTCAATATCATCATAATTTCATATTATTATTTAATTTCTTTTCATTTTAATTATTTATTATTTTATCATAAATTTATAATGGCTTCCCCAAATGAGTTTTACGTTCCATCCACTGAAGAAATGGAAGGGTTCAATCCATTTTCACAATTTCCTCCAGAGGAAGCAGTTGCAATTCCACAATCACATTCGGTCGGGACGAGGTGTAGCCAAACACATGCGAGTTGCGAGTCAACGGGCACGGGCATACCCTAACCCCCCCGATCGTCAAAGAGGGTCGTGTCCGATGTATGGCGACACTTCACCAAATCAAAACGGCCAAAGCCAAATGGGGAGGGGGAAGAATCATGTGGGATATGTAATTTCTGTTAAACCATTATTGGCACTGAAAAGGGGACTTCGTCGATGCGACGATACGTGGAGAAGAAGCACCCCCAAATAATGCAGTTGTCGGACACATCTTCAAGCGGATCAGGTAGACAAATTCAAACTCAACTTAATTTTAATCCACAATCCTCAACTCTCTTAACATGGCAATACAATGCACATGTTGCACGAGAGGAAATAGCAAGATTCATAGTTGCTACGGACTCTCCCATTTGTTTATCTAAAAATCCCTTGTTTTATTCACATGATTAAAATCGCATTTTGTCCAACATATACCCCTGTTAGTAGAAGTACAAATAGAGGAGATATACTAAAACTTTATAACAAAATAAATAATAAACTTAAAAATGAATTTCAAAATTTTATGAATATATCTATTGCACTTACATCAGACATATGGGCTTGTAGATCAAAAACCGATTTTTTAACTGTCACAGTACATTTCTTAGATCATACTTGGGGTTTACAACAAAAATTGATAGGTTTTAAATGATTATATGAAAAACATAGTGCTGAAACTATTTATTTTACAATTCTTGAAGTTTTGCAAGAATATTTATTAACTGATAGAGTGGTAGCGCTAACGCTTGATAATGCAGCTGCTAACACCGCGACAATCTCTTTATTTGAAAAGAGATTGGATCCGCTTGGTGAAGGCAAATTTTTTCACCAGAGATTTGCTTGCCACATCATCAATTTGATAGTTAAAGAAGGTTTAGATGCTATACATTCGAAGATGGAGAGGGTGCGCAGAGCTATTAGATTTATCGTTGGCAGTAGCAATAAAAGATGGCAGAAGTGCGTCAAATATTGTAAGTAAGAGGACCCATCGGTTCGACCTTTGAATTTATGTACAGACATGCCTATCCGTTGGAACTCCACCTACTTGATGTTGGAAAAAGCTTTGCCAATCGCGAAAACAAATTATAGATTTCATCAATCGGAAGAACCGTCCGGAGGAAGTTGTCAGCTATGATGATTAGGGCGGTTTGTGAACTTTTTTATTCATTTCTTCAAATTTTTTATGATGCTACTAATACATTAAATGGTATTTATTATCCAACTACTAATTTAGTGTTAGATATTTTATTTCAAATTGCTAAAACTTTTGCTCAATATAGATATAATAACATTTTAAGGGAAATTGTTTTAAAGATGGAAGAAAAATATGAGAGATATTGGTTAGATATTCCATTCTTATATGGATTAGGCCTTGTTCTAGATCCTAGGTTTAAATTACACGTAGTTAACTGTATAATTACTGAGATAGGCCAACATTTAGGACATGATTATACGTCTTATTTGACTAACTTTAAATAAAAATTGGATAGCCTTTTTTCTTTATATGAGAACAGGTACAATAGAAGTGGAAGTGGAAGTGGAACGTTCAGGAGAGAGGATCCCGACCTTAATGTAGCCCTTCGTCAAGGATCGAGCAAGTGGACGTATGTGGAACGTGGCGGAAGTAATAGCTCCAGCTCATACATACATGGACCAAATGAGATGAATAGCTACCTACAAATGGACATGTCCTTTATGACGATGAAGGAGCAACATGATATGGATATTCTTTAGTGGTTGAACCAAATGAAAGTCGATTCCCCATTGTAGCCCAAATGGCGCGTGACATTTTACTTGTGCCGGTTTCTACAATTGCATCCGAGTCAACATTTTCAACAAGTGGTCGGATTGTTGAAGATAGAAGATGTTCTTTAACCGATGAGATGATTGAAGTGATAACGTGTTTACGGGATTGGACTCATGCAAAAAGAAGACTACAACAACACCCTGAAGATCCCGAACGACTCGAACTTTTTAGGAATACAGATTTGAATGATGTAAATATTGTTGACGATAAAAATGAATAATTTAATTAAAAAAAATTATTTAATTGTATATTTGTGAAGCGAGAATGTGTGAAACGTGAATTTATGTTAAAAATTAAAATTAACTATTAATTAATTAATTATTTTTAAAATTAATTAAATTTTTAGAAAATTACTAATATACCCCTGAAAAATACTAAAAACCCCTTACAAAATTTTGTTTTGCCCCCAAAATATAAAAAAAGATCAGGGGGAAAAAAATTGTCTAGGCCCATATGACCGATCCTAGGACCAGTCTTGGGCCCATAGGGACTAGTCCTAAGGACTGGTCCAGGGTCCTCATTTTGCTCATGGGCCTGGGACCGGTCCCAGGCCCATGAGCGATGGGACCAGTCCCAAAGGGGCCCAGGCCCGGGCCTGCTTGGGACTGGTCCCTGTCCACCTCTAAAGATGACCACTGGAGGCTTACTTGATCGTTAACTTCAGAACAAATTTATAATTTAAAATTATAATAAAATGGAGAAGGAAGTGATGAATTTGTAGAGAGGTCTAGAAATTGAAATGTATATAGTATTTGTAGAAATAAGAATTGAGTTGTGATATTGGACCACTAGCTCCTTGGTTATGTGTCCACCCACACATTCATATAATTTATGGTGCATCATATGTCGCATTCTCCTCTTCAACCTGTCTTTCCCTCCCACCAATTTTGTATATCCTCTTATCTATCACTTCCCACAATCACATGACTAGCTTATACTGTGTTATAGGAACACTCCAAATTGTCTAAAACTCAACACAGTTTATTTTTGTATACTTGTGAACTTGATTTGTATGTATTATTCACATGCATTTTTCTACCATTTTTACTCCCAACATTTCCTCAATATCCAATACAATTTTATTCCCCTTTTCTTTTATTATTATTAAAGGTGGTAAATAATGTGGGTCCAAAGTGGGCATATTTAAATATGTCATAATCCACTATCATAAAATTATTGTTATGAAAATAAATAAATAATATTCTTGTTGATTAATTTTAACTTTCCCATATTTCTAAAAGAAACAACATTATCATTGTAATTCAGATCACTATCTACTCAGTGGGGGAAGGGATGGATCCTCTTCATCTTCATTACTCATCAATCTCCAATACTTTTGGCTTTTCACTATGGTAGGCCATTTTTGGATATTCTCCCTTCTTTTTTATCATTTATTTATTAATTTGATTAACTATTATAACTTCATATTTATGGAGGGGTTTAGAAAGAATTAAAGGACTATGTAGTCATAAGTAGGGGTGAAAATCGAGTCGCGAGCAGCTCGATTTTGGCTCGGGCTCGACTTTATAATAGTCGAGTCGAGTTCGAGTTCAAGTAGCTCAAATACTTATTCAAGTCTAGTTCGATTATGATAGAACTCGACTCGAGAAACTCGAAAAACTCAATTAAGCTTGATTAAAACTCAATTATACGAGCTTGAATTCTAATTCAAGTACCGAGCTCGAGTTTGAACTTGATTCCTCTGGTTTGGTCAGACTCAAATTCGGTACTGTAACAATCGAGTCGAGTTCAAGTAGTCAGATACTCAAGTCGCTTCGATTTCGCCCATAGCCCCTCGTGATAACATTCCTTTTGCCTTAATTAGATATTAATTAGTAATGAATTAGGATTAATTTCTTGATATTCCAAGCTGACAACTGGTGGCTGGACTTTTAGGGCACTGACTTGACCCACCTGACCTTTTATTTATTTATTTGATTAATTCTCTCTTTTCATGGATAGATAAAAAAGAAAACTTGTAATTTGTAAAAGAAAAAGAGAAGTATAAGCATTTAACATATATAAAATTTTGAATATATACATGTATGTATGAGAAACCTTAAAAAGTGAGAAGAAAAACCTAACATTGTTTTGATAGGATTGGAGTTTTGGTTGAGTGAATAATAGTGAAAGTGATTGTCAAGATTGATAAGTGATGAAGTCCCATCACTCCAGGGTAGACTGATGTAGATTACTTTATTTTCATGAAAACAAATGGAAGCTTTTACATTACGTTAAAAGAAGAGAACTATATATATCTGTAAATATCTTGGCATATTATATACTTTACTTTGTCACATGAGATGGCAGATGAATCATCTTAGAATAGGAATACAGTGTCCTACTTCTGTCACTTTTGTTCCCCATAAGACGATTTTCTTTATTCTTCTTAATCATATATTCAATCTGTCTCAACAACAGTAGAGATAATATCATGAAATCTAAAAACTTTTAGGTTAAATTTTATGTATATCAGATAACCGTTTAACATATATTTAGGCAGACAGGTTTCGCAGTTAAATTTGGATGGTTCTTCATATAAAAGAAAGGCATTAATGAGAGGTTAAATCATAAGATTCAATTGAAGGAAAACAAATGGAGAAGATGAGAGAGAGAAAAATACAATTATGGGAATTAGATTTGAAAATATGAGACTGGGTCAGAGGCAATGTAACATCAGCTTTAGTAGTAGTGATGGGGCTGGGGTTGGGGTTGGGTCCCTTCATTCAACCACCTACCAGCAAACCATGTTAACTCCTATGAGGAATTAGGGCATTCTCAATGCCCACACAATCCGACCCATTTTAAAACTTTAATATTTGAAGGTAAAAGATTAACGTACTATGTCATGTCCCACGTTGCTAAGCGAATAAATTTTGGATTCAGTTTATGTAATGACTACTTTCTACTACAATACTCATAAAAATATACATACATAAATATACATGTATATTAACAAAAGTAATTGGGCCCAAATTTTTCTTTTACTAAATATATACATTCTTTACATAATACAAAATATCATGTACAAACACATCAAAACATGGTGGACAGTGTAACTATTTCTCTTCGCTTGCCGACGTCCATCCGACCGCGTCCTCACCTATTTCCTGCAAAAGCATAGAAAACAACAAGGTGAGCACAAACCATGCTCAGTAAGTAAATCCTCTACTCCTCTATCCCTGTAACTCTTTCCTTAATTCTTTCCTTACATTGCTCTCTTCCCATTTATTTTCTCTTCTACAATTCTCTCTATTTTTCTCTTTCTTTTCCTCTTCCTCGCAACTCTTCTCTACTATCTCTTTCTCTCTCTATTCTTTCTCATGCTTTCTCATTCTCTCTCACTTGCATGTCACGGTCCTATCTTACCGGAGGCACGACTGGGAACTCATCCCTCTCTTCGTGAGTTCTTCTTTGCCGATCGGACTCGGTTATGCATGGATTCGGAACCCTTGGCCATGTGAGTGTATAATCTCTCTCTAGGGTACTCTCAAGTATAGCCCTCATCCGCATGTACTCTCATAGGCTATACCAATTTTCTCTCTCATACTCAGGCCGCTCTCTCAATGCGGCGTACATACGGGAATACTCTACTCATTACTCACGGGTTCCCCATCGCACAACCTACTCTATTCTCTTCTTTAGCACTTCTTTTTCTTTTATTCTCTAATATTCATTCTCTTTTTCTCTTTACTCTTAGAGTGCTTTACTCTCAAAATTCTCTACTCTCTCAAGCTACTTCTCAAATGCACAATATATGCATAAGGATGGCTCATGTTCATTAAATGCACTTATGAAATGCAAATATGCAATGTTGCAATAATTTAAGATTCTCTACTCATACTCATGCTTCTCTTAGGCATTTCATCAAACAACTAATGTGCATACAAAAACTCTACTTTAACTATAACTCTACTTCTCTCTTTAACCATCCAAATTGGAAGAAAACCCCTTTATATGATATAATTCCTGTCAAGGAAAAAGACTCCCAAAAGGTTTACTCAAAACTCCTCCAACTTCAACTCAACTTCAAGCTCTCATCACACCTCAAAGTTTTTCTCATACTTTAAACATATCCCACAACCATAAAATAAATACACATCTCATCTCAATTTCTCAACAAGCATAATCTATACATACATCAAGAAATCTCTACTCAAATGATTTCTTAAACCTTAACTTGGGTTGGATTTACTTACCTTGTGATTGAGTGACTCCACTAGAACTTCTTTTCCTTTGGTAGGTAGTCTTTTCTCTACAACTTTAAACAATAACACTATAAGACTTCAACACATCAATAAGTAAGTTTCACATCTAGAGCAAGAATCCTTACCTTAGGATGCTTTAGATTAACTCTCTACCAAAAACTACTCAAAAGCCCTCTAAAAAATCCTTGAAAGATTGAATGAAAAGTTGGGAGAAAAAAGGTGGATGGGAATGGCGGTGGAAGAGAGAAAATGAGTGGTTTACTAAGACTAAACCCTTAATATCTCATATTATAAACATTCTTTCCCATTTTGCCCTTGCTCTTTCTTAGAAATTCCATCTTTGTCTTTTAATTCTTTGCAATCACACCCCCAACTCTAACACATTCTCCATGAAATTTTATTATATTTCATTCCCCATTTTTCCTGCTAATTAGGGGTAGAGTGGTCACTTTGCCCCTATGAAAACTTCTCTAGAAACTTCACTACACATTTCAGCCGGCTCTTTGCCGCGGCAAAGACTTTTCTGTCACCCCGGCGAAGAAATCCAGAGCATACGTCACCGCAGCGAAGATTAGTCTTTGCCCCGGCGAAGTTTGGAACACCAAGATTTTGCCAAGTCTTTACATTTTTCAGGGCAACCACTTAACCAAACCAAAACACTCATTCAACTAAAGATCAACCAAACAATATTAACAACATGTAAACTCAATTACGGGCAAATCAATGAACATTTAGGAAATACTATATACTTTAACTACGTACCTCAAGTGGGGCGTTATAGTTTATAAGACTTTATCCTCCTGATTAAGTATACGTATTTTAGATGACGAACATTTGTGTAAAGTCTAAATGTAAATCCCTGCAAGTTTGGGCATCAAACATACAATTTATACTTGTTTGGATTCGCGATTGGATATACTATGTATAAAACTAATTTTTTGTGTTGGATTGGGTGGATGTATCATGTCTTGTACATTGAAATGACTTAATATTGAGTGAATATCCATGTATCCATCTAATTAAGCATCTTCTCTTAAACTACATGATATAGTCACTTAAAAGAACTATGTTTACCTTTACCTATTTTTCATCTAATTAATGATGAATATATAATGAAGAAAACACTCGACCATCGTAAGCATCTATGTAGTAATACAATTATGTCAAATTTTGTCTAAACACATGATATTTTACTAAGATATTAATTGAGAATCAGTTTAATATAATTGTAAATTCGTTGTAGTCAATATATATATACGTTTTATATCCATCACTCGATACTATATGTACCTTAATACAACCACGAGGTCGATAAAGTGGACAATAGCATTGAGGTAAGTCAACACCGACACTAAATTTTTCCAATCACTCGTTGAAACATCATTGTAAGGAATAATATGTCCGGATGTCAATTCCGGTGTCAATGTCCTGGCGTCGGACTTGGTTTTGTGAATCTTTCTTTCTGAATGATGATAATATTGTAGACAAAACAATTATAGATTTGGAGACCAATACGTATGGAATAAATTAAAAACTCATTGTAAATGCTCTCAAGACTTTGCAAAATTCAAACAAAGAACACATGTGTAATCAGTTTCAAAAACTGAGTAAGTGAGATTATTTATTATAAAGGGGTTTAGTAAAGAATACTGGTATAGTAGAGAGCAAGAGTTGAATGAAAGGGAATTAAAACTTATGTATTATTCTTTTCCAACAATGGGATTAAATAGTTACAAGATACAGACTTGTTCCTAAAGTTTAGGAACTGGAATGACTAATTACAAGAAGGAAAGATTATAGGTATCCTAATTTATCATGTACAATTAAGAAATATACAAAAGAGGAAATAAAATATACAAGGGGAGAAAACATAGGAGACTAATAGCAATGATTTCGTAACACTCCCCCTCAAGTTGGTGCATAGATGTCGCACATGCCCAACTTGTCGAGACACCTACTAAATGCTTGACTAGATACTGCCTTAGTTAGCACATTTGCAAGCTGATCTTCAGACGGAACATGAGGCACTTCAATGATTTTTGCTTCCAGTTTTTCCTTGATGAAATGTCTATCAACTTCAACGTGCTTAGTTCGATCATGTTGAACTGGATTATGAGTAATGTCGCACGCTACCTTATTATCACAATATAATCTCATAGGAATGACCTGCCGAATATGTAAATCTTGCATTAAATTCCTGATCCATAATAATTCACATATTCCTTTAGCCATCCCTTTGTATTCAGCCTCAGCATTAGATCTAGCTACAACCTCTTGCTTCTTACTCCGCCAAGTAACAAGATTTCCACCCATAAATGTGAAATAACCAGATGTAGAACGTCGATCATCAACTGATCCAGCGCAATCAGCATCGGTATACCCTTTAATATCCAAGCTATGACTTTAAGTATTGCAAAATGCGAATAACAGCATTCATATGGCTTCCTTTAGGGAATGCATGAATTGACTGACAACACTTAATGCATAAGCCAAATCTAGTCGAGTATGTCCAAGATACACTAGTCTGCCTACTAATCTCTGATAACGTTCTTTGTTAGCAGGGATTTGATTTGAATCCATACTTAGTTTCAAATTTTCCTCCATGGGAGTACTAACTGGACTGCAAGCAGACATTCCTATTTCATCTAATAAATCTAAGGCATTTTCCGCTGAGACAAGAAAATGCCTTTCTTTGACCTTGACACCTCAATTCCTAGGAAGTACTTCAATGGACCCAGATCTTTCATTTCAAATTCTTGAGCGATATGACTTTGTAATGCATCCTTCTCTTCTGGATCATTTCTTGTCACTATCATGTCATCAACATACACAATAAGGGTAGTGATTTTCTTTTTATTATGTTTCAAGAAGACAGTATGATCCAAGTTACTTTGTTGATATCCAAAAACCTTCATAAAGCTAGTAAATCTTCCAAACCAGGCTCTAGGAGATTGCTTTAAATACAAAGACTTTCTCAATTTGCAAACCTGTTGACTTCCTTTAACCTGCATTTTACATCCGGGAGGCAATTCCATATATAATTCTTCTTGAAGGTCTCCATGCAAAAAGACATTCTTTACATCAAACTGGTGTAATGGCCACTCAAGATTTACCGCCAGAGATAACAGGACACGAACAATATTGATTTTGGCAATGGGTGCAAATGTTTCCATATAATCAACTCCATAAGTTTGAGTATACCCTTTAGCGATAAGTCTGGCTTTGAATTGTTTGATAGTTCCATCAGCTTTGTATTTAATAGTGAAGACTCATCTACACCCTACTGGTGTCTTCCCTTCGGGTAAATCAACAACTTCCCATGTTGAATTCTTTTGGAGAGATTTCATTTCTTCATTCATCGCTTCTTTCCACCCAAGATCTTTCAAGGCTTCTTGCACACTATTAGGAATAGATACTACATATAATTGATTCACAAAAGATTCACATTCCTTTGACAACCTATGGTAGGACACAACATTACTCATGGAATATTTAGATTTGGAGGTAAGAGTAGGTTCATAATTTATTTTAGGTATACCTCTTGTGACTCAATTTGGTAACACTTTTATATGGGTTTCAGAGTTTACCTGAGGTTTGTAGATGGACTCAGCTTGGGGAGACAATTGATTAAATGGTACAGATTGAGGAGAGGAAGTTGTTACTTCTAGTGATGAAGAGACTGGTGGTACTACTTCTATTTCATTCTCATTGTCTACAATATGACCTGCCTCATCATTTAAAGTATAACCAACCGCCTCATTTTGACTTTCCCAGTTGCCATTACTTGTAAAATCCTCCAAGTTGTCTAGAGTCTGCAGTTCATCTCTACTTTCCCCCTGAAATGAAGACTCAGGGACAAATATTACATTTCATTTTCATGAAAGGTAACATCAAGTGTAACATAAATCTTACGAGAAGGAAGGTGATAACACCGATAGCCTTTCTGATACAAGCCATAGCCTACAAATACACATCAAATAGCTCGAGGTTCCAATTTATTTCTCAAAGATTTGTGAAGATGTACGAAGGCTACATATCCGAATACTCTAGGTGACAGATTTGGCATGACAAGAGCACTTATAGTCTCATGAAGCACATGGAGATGAGTCTTAAATTGTAATGAACTTGATGGTACATGTTTAATGAGCTAGGCTGCAACAGTGACAGCTTCACCCTAGTAAACTAGTAGGCATGTGAGCCCCAAATAAAGATGCATGTACAACTTCAAGAAGATGACAATTCTTGCGCTCTGTAACCCCATTTTGTTGGGGGGAGTTAGGGGCAAGTTGTTTGATGAGCAATACCATGTAAATTCAGATATTGTTTTAAGTCTTGATTAACAAACTCTCTACCGTTATCAGTGCAAAGAACCTGTATATGAGATTGATATTGAGTTGCTATCATCTTGTGAAATTTCTGAAACAAAGAACTAACTTC
Source organism: Pistacia atlantica (assembly GCA_026229545.1). NCBI lineage: Eukaryota > Viridiplantae > Streptophyta > Magnoliopsida > Sapindales > Anacardiaceae > Pistacia > Pistacia atlantica. The sequence goes on from JAPEIT010000015.1 coordinate 12,963,309, forward strand.
ATTTTTTGATTTCATCAAACAAACCCAAGTCATACGTGTGTGATCATCAATAAATGAAACAAACCAGCATGCACCCTTTAAAGAAGAAATCTTTGTAGGACCCCATACATCCGAATGAACAACTATAAAAGGTACTGGACTTTTATTCATACTAATTGGAAAAGTAACACGATAACTTTAGCCAATTCACAAATATCACACTTAAAACTAGAATCAGTCAACTGAGAAAACATCTTTGGAAATAATTTTTTTAAATATCCAAAAGAAGCATGGCCTAACCGCTTATGCCATAACCAAATTTCAGAGTTTTGAACATTGCCAGATCTTTCAACTGAGAATGCTTGGGATAATTGATTTGAAGTTGCCAGAGTTAACTCAAGATAATAGAGCTTTTATTTTCTAGTACCATAACCAATTGTCCTCCGAGTCCGGATGTCCTTGAAAACACAAAAATTAGGCCAAAATATCATAATACAATGCAAAGTACATGTTATTTGAGCAACTGACAATAAGTTATAGTTAAGAGAGGGAACAACCAAAACTGAATCCAAGTTTAAATTTTCGGTAACAGTAATTAAGCCTTCTCCAATCACATGAGAAGGAGTACCATTGGCTGTGGACACTTTAGATTGTTTGGATGATTTCATAGACTGAACATGATTAGTGTCAAAAGTCATGTGATCCGTAGCTCCAGAATCAATTATCCAAGTACTATTACTATTAAGTGTGGAGACATTAAGAGCCTTACCAATATTACCTGAAATAGCGATTAATGATGAAGATTCTTTAAGGTTGCTAGAAGGTTCGGCCACAACAGCAGAAGCATGAGGCTTTGTTTTTGAATTCCGTTTGGGTGCTTTAGTAGGATCCCACCAATCTGGATACCCAATCAATTCATAGCACCTTGACTTGGTATGTCCAATTCCACCACAATGAGTACACATGTGTTCTGATTTTGAAGTCCCTATTTCATAGTTGCGATTTTGTGATTCAGATGATTGGTTTTGATCAATAATCTGTTTTGAAGGTCTAGAGTTTTGTTGATTTGTACACCCTTGTTGAGGTTTGTTCCGACGAGCTATCATAGCAGATGATTCACGATGATCAATTTCTCCATTTAATGCCGTTCTGCAGATAGCATCACGACCTACATATGCATATGTTTTTTCAAAATCCAGTGTTGGATCCTTTCTGAGAATCTCTCCTCTGAATTGTTCAAATTCTGCATCGAGTCCATTAAGAAAGATGTGCACTCTCAAGCGTTTAACTGATTTTTTATATGCAATAACATCATTTGGATCTTTCATTACAACCTTATCACGATAATCTAGCTCTTGAAAAATCTTTACAAAATCACCATAATAAGGTGATAGAAGACGACCAACCTGTTTAGTGGAGAAAGCTCGTTGGTTTAATGCAAAGATTTGTGCTTCGTCTGACCCATCATAGAAAGCCTTGGCCAGGGCATTCTAGATTTCTCGTGCGGTGCATAACCTGAGATACCGCTTCATAATTTCATTGACATGGATGTCAATAGCCGGCCCTTAACCTTTTGATTTTTTGCATACCACTTTGCATAGGAAGCATCAGTCTTTGTTGGTTGAGGTGTTTTTCCCATAATATACTTAAGCTTTTCACGCCCTGCAATATGCATCTCCATGATTTGGGACCATACATCATAGTTTGTTTCATTAAGAATGATACCAGACTTGAAGCCAACGTTTTCGGATTGCACATGTATGACTGGTGTAGGTGATTCAGGTTTGTTGTCAGTCATGGTACAAGGAATAGATGAAGATTCAAGTTGTAATGATACGTATGGATGGTATGAACCTTGCTCTGATACCAAGTAAAGAATACGGGTACAACAGAGAGCAAGAGTTAAATGAAAGGGAATTGAAACTTATGTATTATTCTCTTCCAACAATGGGATTAAATAGTTACAAGATACAGACTTGTTCCTAAAGTTTAGGAACTAGAATGACTAATTACAGGAAGGAAAGATTATAGGTATCCTAATTTATCATGTGCAACTAAGAAATATACAAAAGAGGAAATAAAATATACAAGGGGAGAAAACATAGGAGACTGATAGCAATGATTTCGTAACAAGTTTGATGGATATTCTCAAGTTGATTCATCATTATATTCATGCTTACAACACGTGATATCATTTGTTAGACCGTAGGTGGAAAAAAAATGAGATTGATTGGGTGTGTGATTCTCAAGAAATATTGATTTTGACACAAGGTGATGATCGACATGATTAGAGACAGAGAAAAACTTAAAAGAGAATTAGTTTAACTAGTCTTAGAAGCACGAATATGAACAGTGGCAATGTTGGCACTTTAATTTATGCACATGAAATTGATCAATCCTCTCTCACCAAATCCATTATTCTTTTGAGTACATAACCCACAGAATCGGTACAAAAACTCATGTGTGCTTAGATATATGTCATGAGTTTAATGGTTAATGAAGTTTAATTTGGTTGGAAATTAAAGAAGTAATAATAAGATTAATGACAGATGACAGAGAGTATCCAAATACCATACCTACTTTTTGAGCTAAATGTTTGTCTCAATTCACATGATGAATGGCCCAATAATGCAAAATATAGTCAGTGGTGACACATTGGATTCTTTTTTTAAGTGATGGTTTGAGTGAGAGAGAGAACAAATGGGGCAATGGTTGGTGGGTTCTTCTTCAATTTCAAATCAAGTTTATAGAGAAGTAGGAGGAGATGGTGTCATAATAGATGATTGGATAATTTAACAATAATAGAGCTCTTGATTGGAAATTTTTGCTGGAAACCCTATTTTATATATTTACCAATTCTTTAGTTAGTGTTTAATTATAAGGCGTATGTACTGATTTAATAATGTTATCGAGTCAATAAAAATTCATATGGGTATTATTTAATTTAACTGTTCTTCAACATTATTGATCTAATAATGTATATTGAAGTGATAAAGTTTTATGACTACATACATAATTGATCTAAGACTTGTATTATATGCAAGGTTTTAAAACCCGGTCTGGCATGAAACCAGGCAAAGTGGTCGGGTCCCGAGTTGATGGAGGATCAAACCGGTGATGTCAACCTATATAAAAGTTTGAAATCAAGCAAAAACACCCCAAATTACATTGTTAGCGTCGACAATCTAGGCCAAATAGGGCCTGTTTCCACTGTCAACAACACACCTCATCACCACGAAAACTCTCCCTTCAACCTTCTGACCAAAACCAATTTCACCCCAACCTCGTTTGCCTCGCCAATCACCTAGCCCATTGTTGCCGTCGATTTATTTTTGCTATTTTCAGTTGTTTCACTCATCGAAAATCACTTCTGGCGCCACCTTTCCACTCACTGACCCTTTCTCTTCAAAAGCCTCAACATCCCAACCTTCAATTGTGCATAGATCATTGTCCTAATTTCTAGGGTTTTTAATGAATAGTAAAATTGGTAACCCGACCTACTGAAGGCCGTAGGTCCACCCGATATGGTAGGTTGTGATGTGATGTGCTATTTACCACTCTAATGCTCTATTATGTAGGGACATAAGTTACATTTACTTATTGGAAACAACTCATAAAGCAAAATAATTGAACATGCTTTACGAGTTCAATTTAAGAGTATTATTGTGCGCGTAAGACTAAGACAATGAAAAAGAATGGTCAATCTATACACTCTGAGGGATACCATAAACAGTTGACATAAACCATCACTGACAACAGAAAAATTGATTGAACCTATCATACCCTATATCATTTAGTGAATATGAGTTTGGGATTCGACTTATAAGACTCAAATATCTAGAAGTTGTTTTAGATGATAAACACTTATGTAAAACCCGAAAACAATTCTATGAGGCCAGAACCAAAATGGACAATTAATATTTACTTAGACCTAAGATTTGATCAAAGTTGTGAAATATGAATTGGTTAAACTTTGGCAAAGGAGTTGTAATTTTTACCGTAAGAGTAAAAGCAGAAATGATGGAGAAGTAACAGGGGGGGTAAGGAGTTAGGGTCTTTAAGATTTAGAAATGAAAAAGCAAATATGGTAGGATAGCATTGAATTTATTGGGTGGAACCGTTTGAAATCATAGCTTTTTTGACAGAGAGATAGATGGGGACCAGAGCAGGATAGATACATAGAAAGTAATTCAGAAGTGAAGTATGGGAATCACCATGTAACAACTGCTGTAAACTAGTACAATGTATGCATAATAATAATAGAAAATGGGCCCAAAACTTTTCTTTTTTATTATATGTAATAAGTCTTTTATACACAAAGAGCATTATTTACAAAATGCCATTTAAAAAGACAAAAACAGGGGAAACAGTGTAGCTATTGCTCCTCGCTTGCCGACGCCCCTCCGACTGCATCATCACCTAGATCCTGCATCCACAAAGGAAAATAACGGGGTGAGCACAAAATAATGCTCAGTAAGTAAACCCTCTATCTGTCTATCCCCGTATGTATTTCTCTTAATTCTTTCCTCACACTTTCTTTCTATTGTTTTCTACTAAACGTCATGGCCTCATCTTACCAGAGGTATGGCCAGATGGCGTTCACACAGCACCATCTCACTCTTCATGACTGTCGAGTGGAGTTCACACAGCACCAACCCGCTCTTAGTGACTACCAAGTGGGGATCACGAAGCACCTACCCGGTTTTCGTAACTATCGGGTGGAGACCACAAAGCACCTACCTGTTCCTCATGACTTTTGGGTGACGATCACAAAGCATCAACCCGTTTCTAATAACTGTCGGGTGATGATCACAAAGCATCAACTCGTTTCTCATAACTGTCGGGTGATGATCACAAAGCATCAACCCATTTCTAATAACTGTCGGGTGATGATCACAAAGCATCAACCCATTTCTAATACTCTTTTCATTCACTCTACCCTTAAAGTAGCTGCATTCACAAAGTTCTCTACTCATTAAGCAAGTGCATACACAAAGTTTTCTACTATTTCTTAAAGCACTTCTCAATGCACAATTAATGCCTATGGATGGTTCATCTCTACTAATGCACTTATGAAATGCCAACATGCAATGTTGCAAGAATTAAGGTTCACTACTCATACTCAAACCTCTATTAGGCATTTCATCAAACAACTCAAGTGGATAACAAAACTCTACTATAACAATAATTCTATGTCTTTCTCTAACCATCCAAAATGGGAGAAAACTCCCTCACATAGCCATAATTCCTGCTATAGAATAGCACTTCGAAAAAGGATTTCTCAATATCCTTCAATTCCATCTCAAACTACATTTCCAACCCATATCTCACTTCTCACAATTGAAGTGTATGAACAACCACAAGCAATAATAATCTCCATTTAAAACTCAATAACATAGCATATAACATGTATATAACATACATACATAAATGTTATTAAAACTCTAATCAAGAAAATTCTCAAATCTCAACTTGGGTTGGGATTTACTTACCTTGTTATGGAGAGATCTCACTAGCTCTTCCTTTCTCTTGGTTTGCTTGATTTTTCTCTACTCTTTAAACAAATGAACTGTTAAACCCCTCCCTAGCCGGGTATTTCCTAAGTATCCCTTGGCCATTGAGAACCTAAAAAACGCACGCCTAGGAAAGAAGTTTATTTTAAAATCCTATTTAAAGAATAAACTTGTAGTTTAAAACATATATATAGATATATGTGTTTAATTCTTTTTCTTAACTATAATAAGTTCATTGTATAATAAAAAAAAATATAGTTTCCTTTCTTGTAGTAAATTATGAAATCCATAGTAATACTTACTAGAACATACACACTTTTATAAACTGTACTAGCAATTTGATTTCCTTTATTAATACAACATATTTACTCCATTATAGAACATGGACATAATTACTACATTATGAAATATGAACATAATTACTACACTAAATATTAGCAAAACCATTCAATAGTCATCATTAAAGCATCCCCTCATGCTCATAGCGTCCCTTGGAATCCTCTCCCAACTTCATGCCTTAATCCGTACCTACAAAACATTTTAAAACATTTTGTGGGGTGAGCGCTAATCGCTCAGTAAGGAATATGGCCATTTATAAACTATTAAGGTTCATTATACAAGTATATTACTTAGGACTTTACCTACCTACAAAACATGACCTTCATTCTTTGACATAACAAGTTCATAAAACATATCATACATTTTGGACTTTTCTCATAAACATAAGTCATAACATAACCATACATAATATAACATAGAACATAAATGACTTATGAAATATTCATGTACATGGCATGCTTATTTGTTTTGTCTATATACTTGACGATTTCATTAGTCTTTGTTATCCGATCGGATTCATTTGAACCATTACCTTGTTCTTGGTCCTCACCTCAAAGGACTCATGGTTTCCATAAGAATTCCATTCCTCTGATCTTGGTTTATACCTCAAGAGACTCATGGAATTCATTCTTTAACATTTTATAAATTTTTCATAAGACAACTAAATAAGCTATATGCATTACCATTATGAATGCAAACATATGGACTAACATATCCCATGCTCAATCATACTATATTCTCCTACTAAACTTCTTAACTTAATTCATTCAATTTCTCATACAGTACAAGGAATTCCAGTAGTAAGATTATTCAAGGGTTTATTAGAATTAGAAACAAATGGGAATTTCAATTAAGAAGGTGGATGCCATATAGTTTGTCATTTTCAAGCAATTGTTTCCTTATCTTCGAATTCGAATTGGTTCTTGGCTAAACCATAAAATTTTTAGGTCTGTTTCTCAAATTTTTAACACTTCAAGAATCAACTCAATCGGACTTCTATAACCTCAGTTATGACTGATTCAGTGAAGCATGTACAGTATAAGTCTTAAAACAGCCAAATCCGAATTCTATTCATTTTAACCATGTCACCTTCATTTGCACATTCATATTATTTGTCATATCATTCTAAGTATAAAAGGCCATAAAAACCTCCCTTTTTACAGAACCAAAAAGTGCCAAAACATCGTCCAACTACAAATCTCTTAATTGGCATAATCATCCTCCATATGCACACATACACCAATCAACACACCCATTAAAACAACTCATAACCAAAACATAGCATCACACTCATATTAACATAAATAAATGTAAGTTTAATAAACCCTAGGTGTTATCAATTGTAGCCATAAGGGAGATTTTTTTCCTTACCTTAGTATTCAAAGCACAAAGGTACTCCTCCTTGGCTCCAAAGTTTCACCTTTCTACCTTACACACATAACCACTTATGAATTTCTCTTTTAACTAAAAAATTCAGAAAAACTAGGGTTTTGAAACTCACCTTTAACCCTGAAATTGAAGTTCTTTAAGGGTGGATGGTGATCTCCTTTGAAAATCAACTTGAAATCCTAAGAAAATTTGAGAATAAAAGCTTGGATTAGTGGCTTTTATGGTGGATTTGAGAGATGAAGAAGAAGATGATATATTTGGGGTCTCCAAGGCCGACTACTCTCTCTTTAAACCTTGTAAATATTCATTCCATTGTTACTCTAATGTGATTGGTCAATAAAAGTTAGATATAAAGGTCATTTGGCATAAATTTTTAATATAAGGACGTTTTGGTCATTTCCACCCCAACATAAAGATAAGTACTCATTTAATGCCATTTGACTACTTTAAAACACTTAACCATTAAGAAATTCTATTAGGTAAATGACTAATTTACCCTTGGTGCACTTTTATGGACACTTAAATCATATGGTTTTGTATGAAAAGACCATTATACCCTTGGTTACCGTTTATGCCATTTAACCTTATCAATCAACTTTATGACCATTCTACCCTCATTTCTCTTCAATGACATTACCCTTTACACTTTATAATGGCCACATCTCGAAATACATGTAAATTGACCATTTTACCCTTCCATTCAAAAAAGAAAATTACTTAAAAAGGTAAATTTCATACCTTAGGGCATCGGAATAATAACGTGGGGTTTACATGAACCAAAAGCCCTCAATATTCAAATATACATAAAATCTCACAAAGCTTCACATCCAAAGCAAGAATCCTTACCTTAGGATGCCTTAGATTGATTTTCTACCCCAAAACACTCCAAAAGCCCTCTAAAAATCCTTGAACAAATGAAAGAGAAATTGAGAGGAAGTAAGAAAGGAGAGTGGCGATGGAGAAGAAGAATGAAGGGTTTGCAATGACTTAATTCCTTTTATTGCAATTTATGCACAAGCATTCCCATTTTGCCCTTACTCTTCCTTGGGAATTCCATCTATATCCTTTGATTCATGACAAACTCACCCCCATATTAACAAATGCTCTAAGAAATTTCCTTACAGTTTACTCCCCACTTTTCCTGCTAATTAGGGGTAGAATGGTCAAAATGCCCTTAGGGAAGAAAATATCTAAAACTTAACAAACATTTTGGTCGGCCCGTCGCCGAGCCGAAGAAGCTTCTGTCACCACTGCGAAACTATCCAGCAGCTTCCCCGTGGGCTTCAACACCTATTCGTCACGGCGAAGATTCTTCTTCACCTCGGCGAAGCTTGGAACACTAAACTTCTTCTATTTTCAACCAATTTCAAAGCAAGTGTTCAATATATCACTCAATCAAAGGTCAACCAAACAATAATACTAATAAACCAACTCAAATAAGAGCAAAGGAAGAAACATTAGCTACGTACCTCAAGTGGGGCATTACACACCAAAGTCACTTCAGGTGAATTTGAATGACTTATAAAAACAAAGAGGCTAACCAGACTTACAATCCAATCACATGGGGACATTACATTATTCTGTCAGTCATTTCACAATTGCCCAAAATCTCTAAACAAACCCCCACTCGCCTCCCATTACTCTACTTTCCAATTTCTCATTTCTATAATATATTATTGTTATGCTTGGAAAAGTAGGGCTGACGCAGAGCCCTGTCCGCGCAAGCAGTCGAGCTTAGGTAGATCTTGCAGCCATTCAGACGCAGCCATGTCACGTGTTGACATAAGTAGCATGCTCCTACTAGTGTAGTGGGTGTGCGCCAGAATGATGAAAGGCTGGAGGTGCTCCACGTGTCTAATCCTTGTACACGTCAAGTAAATCACTCGAGTAGGTGAGCAACGGGACACAAGGAAGGATCTGCACGGCAGTCTGACCCACTCCCAGATTCAATAATCATTACCTTAATTCATCCCACTATAAATAGAGGGCTCCTCTTCCGTTTGTGGGATTAGCTAATTTCTCTCTAGAAATAGCACATATACTCTCTCTCTCTCTCTCTCTCTCTTGTAATCACTTGTAAATCAGCTCGCTGAATGCGACCTGACCTCATAAATTAATACAATACCAGTGGATGTAGGATTTTCTTACTCAAGCATCCAAACCACTTTAAACATTGTTTCTCCATCTTTTACTCACTTCAATACCCCCATACACGTGTGTCTTCTGAGCCAGCTCAACATTTCTCACGTGCGATTAGTTGGTGTCAAAATCAAGCATCAACAATTTGGCGCTATAAGGAGGGCCAGATTTAGTATTCGTCTTTCATCAGGAAAATCTCTGACTAATTGGTCCCACAACAACAAATGGCTCTCCGATTTGAATCTGAGCGAACCAATCATGGCGACGAAGAGATCCCCCAAGTACAAGAGGACACTTCTCCCGAGGTGCCCTTAGTCCCATAAAATACCATTGGGGATATCCCTTCGAGCTCACTACTTGTCAATTGAAGGTTGGATTGGGTCATGCCACCCGAATCAAATGAGGCGGTGCCACTGCCAAAAATGCCTACAGGTCGCATGAAGGCGTGGAAAAGGGCAATAGCCCATGCCGTGCATCAAAGAAAGGGAAAGCAAGTTACGAACAATAGGCTTAGAGGCTCCGAAGGGCCAGCAAATACCGGCCATACCTTGGTATATTGCCCGTGGCGTTAAGGCTTGGTGACATGTCGCGACCTTAGCTGTCCCGTGCCATGTCGCGCGAGCACTCCCACAAAAGTGGAAGGCGGGGAGATTCCCACTACCACCAAAATGACGACTTTGATCGTCATGCGAAGTTCCCACCGTTCGTGGGTCAATTCGTACCACTGCAGAGGTCGGGAAGGTTCCATGAATAATGTAGCGCCATCACACGGCTCTAGCCAGCGTGTGTTGAGATTGGCCAGAACTACCAGCAGAGGCAAGGAGGAATCCAACCTATAGTCATTCTTCAATCGTAACCGTGAGGGTCGAACCCACGTTGCGAAAAGTGATCCGTAGATAGCTCCGCTACCTCGGACTGAGGAGCTGCAGTGAGCTCTAGATCAGCTAAAGGCTCAGCAAAATGAGCGAGGGTAGGTCGTAGAGGCGTCTCCCTTTTCTCTAGTGATATTAGCTGGCCCTTTCCCAACAAGATTCAGAAGGCCCAATATGCAGACGTTCGATGGAAATTCTAATTCGCAGGATAATCTGTATTAATTCAACGACCTGATGGAACTTCACCAAGTTTCTGACTTGGCAAAGTGTCGTTGCCTGGCAGTAACTCTAACTTCACATGCCAAGCGATGGTTCAGGTTGCTCCCAGAGAGATCGATCAGCTCGTGGCCTTAGATGAGTACGACGTTTCTGAGACACTTCCAAGCAAACAGGAAGTTCTCAATGCCTTTGAGCTACCTTAGCAACATAAGGCAAAAGAGGGATGAATCCCTCCAATCTTACATCGACATATTCCACAGGGAGCTCCATAAAGTAGCTCACACTCCCGAGGAGTCCGTTCAAACTCTTATCATCGTGAGAGTTCATCCATAGACAGACATATGGAAAGAGCTACAATCAGAGGATGATGTTTCCCTCACTCGCTTCTACAGTCTTATGGAGAAATACCTCCGTATTGAGAATTCCGTGGCGGCACTCTACTGCCATGACCCTAGCACTTTGGACAGATGGGCTAATGACAATTAGCGGAAAAGAAAGAAACCACGGTTTGAGCCCAAGAAGTCTTATGCTCCAGTTCCTGGTCGCGATCGCAATAGGAGTCAATATACCCCTCTGAATGCATCTGTCTTGGCCATTTTTGACAAGTTAGAAGAGGCCGGCCTGCTCGAAGAGCCTGAGCCCATGAAAAATCCCCCTTCAGCCAGAAACAATAAAAAGTAGTATCGCTATCATCGGGATAATGGGCATCACACCGATGAGTGCTGAGCTCTCAAGCAAGCAATTGAAGACCTCATCAAGCAGGGGCATTTCAAAGAGTATGTTGATGACTCTACTCCCGTACGGGAGAAAAATTAGGAGGAATCGAGCAAGAAGCGTCATGGTCATAAGGGTATCTATAGCATAGGAGTTATATTTGGAGGACTGCATCTCGTAAGGAATTCGCTAGGTGCCCAGGAAAGATATGCTCACGTAGCCCATCACGACCCCATCAGTGTGATGAACATGACGCATCAACCACCAAAGGTTCATAGAGAGGAGGAAATCACATTCTCTGAAAAAGATGTAGTCCAATTACATTATCCCTACGATGATGCTCTTGTCATTATGCCACAAATAGGGCGTTGCGACGTCCACAGAATGTTGGTGGACAATGGAAGCGTTGAGAACATCCTGTTCCAGCAAGCTTTCGAGAGAATGAAATTGGATAAGGCTGACCTGAAGCCCGCCTCTATCCCCTATATGGTTTTATAGGGGATCATCTGATCAGTAAGGGAACAATCTTGCTTCCAGTCACGTTGGGTGACTCTAACGAGGTAACCAAGATCACTGAATTCTTAGTAGTGGATTGCCCGTTCACTTTCAATGGCATCCTGGGGCAACCTTTACTAAGAAACTTTAAGGCAATTACTTCGATCTACCATCTTAAGATGAAGTTCCCCACCCCGACGGGGATAGGAGAAGTAAGCGGATCTCAACGCTTGTCTCACGACCACTATGTAAGGGTAGTGCAGATGGCGTGCAAGGGGAAATGCATACCGCACGGCATTCCCAAGCAGGCAATGGTGATCAGTCGGATCGAACCTCAGCCTGGCCAAGCCGAGGATAATATGGATCCTCATATCCAGGAATGCCCTTCCAGTAGGCCAGTTGAGGATTTATCTGAAGTGTCGATCGACCAGAGTGAGCCAAGCGGAGTGTTGAGGATAGGAAGCAATCTTAATCCCCAGCTCGCTAGCGACCTGACCAACTTCCTCAGAGAAAACTTCGATGTGTTCGCATGGACGCATGCCGACATGGTCGGGATCAGCCCGAATGTCATTTGCCATGCCCTGAACATCGACAGTAAGGCTAGGATGGTCTGCCAGAAGAGAAGACCGATGGATCCAGAGCGATATGTTGCCTTGAAAATTGAGGTAGATAATCTCTTTCAGAATGGGTCCATCTGGGAAGCGTTTTACCCAAGCTAGGTTGCCAACCCGATTCTAGTAAAGAAGCCCAACGGCAAGTGACGGACCTGTGTTGACTTCACCGACCTCAACAAAGCGTGTCCGAAAGACAACTTTCCCCTACCAAGAATCGACCAACTCGTGGATGGCACTTCTGGGCACAAGTTGCTGAGTTTTATGGACGCATACTTGGGATACAATCAAATTCCAATGTATGCGCTAGACGAAGAGCATACCTCCTTTGTTATAGATTGAGGGTTGTATTGCTACAGAGTTATGCCCTTCGGCCTAAAGAATGCTGGCGCAACTTACCAACGGCTAGTTAACTGAATGTTTTCCAAGCAGATCGGGAAGTTGATGGAAGTCTATGTTGATGACATGCTAGTCAAGTCGCATGTCACTTCAGATCACATAGTGCATCTCACTGAGATGTTCGACATCCTCCGAAAGTACATAATAAAGCTCAATCCCCTTAAGTGTTCATTCTGAGTTTCCTCGGGAAAATTCTTGGGGTATATGGTTAACCAGAGGGGAATAGAGATCAACCCCGAGAAAATCCAAGCTCTCCTCGATATGAAGAGCCCGACCAACCGAAAGCAAGTTCAGAGCCTCAATGGGCGAATAGCGGCACTCAGTTGCTTCATATCGAGGGCAACAGATCGCTGCTTGCCATTCTTCAACATACTTAGGGCCAATAAGAAGTTTGAGTGGACTCCTGAGTGCGAACAGGCATTTAAGAGCATTAAAGAACACCTCAGAATGCCACCTCTTCTGTCCAAGCCTCTCCTGCAAGAAATTCTCCTCTTGTATCTGTCCGTCTCTCAGTACGTGGTCAGTGTAGCTTTAGTTCGAGAAGAGAGCAAGGTTTAATGGCCGGTATTTACGCAAGCAAGCATCTGTTGGATGCCAAGATACGGTATCCAAAAATGGGGCGATTAGCTTATGCCCTGCTGATTGCTTCCAGAAAGTTGCGACCTTACTTCCACGCCCACACAATTCATGTAATGACCAATTACCCGCTCAAACAGGTCCTTCAAAAGCCGGAGGCATCGAGAAATTGCTCAAATAAGCCATGGAACTATGTTAGTTCGATTTGAAGTACAAACCGAAAGCAACCATCAAAGGGCAAGCTGTTATGGATTTCATCCCAGAATTTTCATATCATCCGATCAAGGAATCCGAGCAACAAGCCAGTGAAGTCACCTAGGAAACCATTCAGAATTTGTCAACCTGGAGCCTATACATCGATGGATCATCGAATAGGAAAAGGGCCAAGGCATGCATTCTCCTCTTGAGTTCCGAAGGGACTCGTATTTTAAAGAACAACAACATGCATGAAGAGTGGTGGAAATGAAGATTGAAAGCATGAAAGGTTGGTTTTCAAAAACCGGTTTTCAAAGAAAGCTTGGATAAAGCATTATACCTACTTCTTTGGCTTAAGTTGATGAAGACAAGACTCAAAATGATGAGACCTCCACACTTAAACACCACCTTGAGAGAGTTAGAGAGTGGTCATGGCTAGGGAGAGAGCTTTTAATTTGTTTTTGAGTGAACAAGTGAATAAATGAACTAAAATGCAACCATTTGCATTTATATATACTTGAGCAATTTTGCAATTATTTGTTTTTCACTTCCAAGCCCCAATAAAATCTTATTTTAAAAGGGAGCCCAAGTATTTATTATGTCACCCTGTGAATAATCAATATTATTCAAGGGTCCATGTAAACTAAACTAGTTTACATCAACAACCCATTAGTTTACCCTTTTGCCCTTTAACTATTAAAAGGTTATTTTAGTTCATATCATTTATCTTAACATTTTAAGACATAATAATTAAATATAATTAATTATTGCTTGACCATTTTAACCTTTAAAATGTCACAGACAATTTTCTATGTAACTATTACCATAGAAATCCCTTCATTACCCTCAGAAGGTGCTAGCCCTCTTTGGATAATCATTTCTCTCTCTCATTCTTCTCTAACTTCTCAAGGCTATTGGTGTGACCGTGTAGGTCCACTGTGGAATAGCCGTGAGCCGGTTCTTGATGAATCTGGAAACCTGTTCAAAGGCCTAACGACTGTGGTTAAACATCTAGCAATGTGCCATAGTCCCTAAACCACGATGAAGAAATACTTCATTGAACCCATTTCAGATCATATGTACAATGTAGATAAGTCCCTTCATTGATATATCCTGATCGAGCATAGATTCATGGAACGTCAAAATCCTAAACTCGATCTTCTATCGAATAGTCGATCAATATGTCTGGAACTCATCATCACAAAATTGCTTTTGTATGACTAATAATAGACGCTGGTCCGAGATTCTGATTTTTGACATTTATCAACGTTCAACCAGAAACTCGAATTCGGATGGAGTTAGCGGTACTCCTAATCCTATATTTCTGAGTCAATGGATCCCTTCTTGACCATAGTTCATTTCCGTATATGAACAACGCATGACCAAATAGGCTTTATCATATGAAACATGACTAGTCTCGTACTTATACACCGTATGAACCATACCCATCCATATCGAATCTGACCACAATGTCTCAGGTCAAAAGACTACATTGTGTGCTGATATAACCAAACGATAAATCATTGACTACATGCTCTTCCAAGTGATTTGTCGTCATTCGGTCACGTTCGAAAAATAGTTCACCAACCGCTAATTCATACTAATGCCCCAGTGACATGACTATCATCATCATCTGTACTTATATCAACTCATGATATCTTTCATAAGCATCTAGTATGCCTACTATGCAATATAGTTGCCCAAATTATATTGCTTTCGTAGGGAGCCTTTTTCGATAATTCATTTACCGATTAAATGAGTCATCTGGACTATTCATATACGTACTTTATTTTAAATGTATGACTGAATAAAGAAAGCAATTTACATATATGAATTGAAGAACTCTCTCTTCTATTATTTATGATATATAGATACAAGATAAAATGCTCTAAAACTGACAACACGAATGGTTTCTAGGGCATACACTAATATACACTAACAGTATTCACGGCACCTCCGGTTTGGGTTCAAAGCAACCAATAATGAGGCTGAGTATGAAGCTCTACTCACTAGGTTGTAGTTGGCCAAAGAAATGGGATCAAGCATGATTAGCATCCACAGTGACTCCATGCTGGTCGTCAACTAGATTTTGGGAGAATATCAAGCCAAGGAAGAAAATATGATCAACTATCTGAAGAAAGCTAAGGTCGCACTTGAGCCGTTCAAGCACTTCACGATCATACAAATTCCCAAAGATAGCAACTCTGTGGCAGATGCCTTGGCAAGGATAGCCTCGCTGGATTCAGATGCACCGAAAAGTATTCCTGTTCGGTTCATAGAGGCCCCCAGTGTCAGCTTGATCGAACAGGCTGTGAATGTGGTAGAATCAGTTTCCTGGATGACCCCCATCATCCAGTATCTCTGAGATGGGACCTTGCCCAAAGACAAGGTCGAAGCAAGGACCCTGCGAACCAGAGTTGCTTGTTACACACTTATAGAAGACCAACTGTATAAGCGAGGGTTCAGCGCCCCTCTCCTTCGATGTGTAACCGATGAGGAAGCAGACTATATCATGAGGGATATACATGAAGGGATTTGTAGTAATCACACGACCGCACAATCTCTCGCCAACAAAGTTGTTCGTCAAGGGTATTACTAGCCCTTGATTCAAGAAGACACGTACAACTTTGTCAAAAAGTGTGACAAGTGCCAGCGGTTCACGAACATACCGCGAGCTCCTTCCCACCAACTAATAACCATGACCAGCCCCTGGCCATTCTCCATGTGGGGAATCGATCTCATTGGTCCCATGCCAGTTGGTAAAAGGGTAGTGGTCGGGGTAGATTACTTCAACAAGTGGGTTGAAGCAGAGCCATTGGCCGCGATCACCACCAAAAAGCTCAAGGACTTTGTCTTCAAGAACATTGTGTGCCGCTATGGGATTCCTCATAGCCTCATCTTTGATAATGGAAAATAGTTCGATAACGAGGAATTCAAGCCATTTTGCGACGAGCTGGGTATCCATAAAAAATTTGCCTTAGTCGCAAGACCACAAGCAAATGGTCAAGTTGAAGCTATCAACAAAACCATCAAGCACACTTTGAAGGCCAAGCTTGGCACAGCTAAGAGAATTTGGGCCAATGACCTTCATGAAGTCTTGTGGGCATACAAGACTACTCCGAGAACCTCTACCTTAGAGACCCCTTTTTCGCTAGCATATGACTGCAAAGCAATGATCCCTGTGGAGGTAGGGATTGGTTCACTTCGGAGAGACCTGTACAACGAGACAAACAACGAGGCGCTTATACGGCAAGTCTGGATTTAGTTGAAGAACATTGCAGCAAGGCTCAGTTAAGAATAGCAACCTATCAGCAATGCGCGAAAAGGTTCTTCGACTCTAAGGTCAGAAGTAGAGACTTCTAGGTTAACGACCTCGTTCTAAAGGAAGTCCTTCTCAGTACAAGAGAATCGAGTACCGAAGTTTTGGAGCCGAACTGGGAGGGCCCATACCGCATCGCCAAAGTGATAGGACTGGGGACTTATCATCTCAAAAGGCTGAATGGTTCCGAAGTACTACGAGCTTGGAATGCTGAACATTTTCAACCATATTATCAGTAATTCCGAACTCATTTTTCCTTGTAAAAATTTTACTTTTCTTAATTCTTTTATAACAAGTGTATGATTCTGTTCTTTTGTAATCATTTTTACATGTATAATTCTGTTCGCATAGACTTGTACCCATGTTATTGTAAACAGTTAGAATGTGATCTCATGTGTAACATATATAGGGTACGAAAATTGTAAGTTGTAACACCTTCTGAAAACTAGTATAATGCATGCAATTAACAATGGAAAATTGGGCCCAAAAAGTTTCTTTTCATTACAATTCACATGTCTTTTATACACAAAAGTTACTGTTTACAAAAGTGCATTTCAAAAGACAAAATAGGGGAGCAGTGTAGCTATTGCTCCTCGCGCGCCGACGCCCCACCAACCGCAACATCACCTAGAACCTGCATCCACAAAGGAAAATAACGGGGTGAGCACAAATAATGCTCAGTAAGTAAAACTCTCTAACTGTCTGTCCCCGTGTGTGACTCTCAATTCTTTCCTTTTCTAATCTGTTTCTGTTTCTAATAACATCATGGCCTCATCTTACCGGAGGTACGGCCGTATGGCGTTCACACAGCACCATTTCACTCTCTATGGCTATCGGGTGGAATTCACACAGTACCAACCCGTTCTTAGTGACTACCGAGTGAGGATCACTAAGCACCAACTCGGTTCCTCCTAACTATCGGGTGGAGATCACCTAGCACCTACCCGTTCCTCATGAATTTTGGGTAATGATCACCAAGCATTTACCCATCTCTAGTCACTATCGGGTGATGATCACAAAGCATCACCCCGCTTCTACTAGCCATTGGATGATGATCACAAAGCATCAACCTACATATCTCTTAACTAATCGGGTAGTGGTCACAAAGCATCTACCCCTTTTTTTATTACTCATTGGGTGACGATCACAAAGCATCGACCCATCTCTCTAAGGCTATTCGGATGATGATCACAAAGCATCCATCCGATTCCCATAATGGTCGGGTGATGATCACAAAGCATCATCCCAACTATACTACTCTTCTAACTCATTCTATTGTAGCATTTTTCAATGCTCTCTACCCTTAGAGTAATTTTACCCACTAAGCTCTCTACTCATAGGGTATTTCTATACACAAAGTTTTCTACTCTTTCTTAGGTCACTTTTCAATGCATATAAAAATGCACATGGATGATCCATCTCTACTAATGCACTTGTGAAATGCCAACATGCAATGTTGCAAGAATTAAGGTTCATTACTACCACTCAACCTCTATTAGGCATTTCATCAAACAACTCATGTGCACTATAAAACTATATCATAGCCATGAATCTAAAACTTTTCCTAACCATCCAAAATGGGGAAAAACCCCTTCACAAAGCCATAATAACCTGCCATAGAAAACACTTCCAAAAAGGGTTCCATAATACCCCTTAAATTCCATCTCAACTACCTTGTCAAACCAACACCCATTTCTCAAATTTGCAAGGTAAGAACATTCACAAAGCATAGAAATTTCCATTCAATACTCCATACAAGGCATATTACATGCACATCACATACATACATCATTTCTATCAAAACCCTAATCAAGAAATTTCATGAATCTCAACTTGGGTTGGGTTTTACTTACTTGCTATGGAGAGACTTCACCAATCTTCTTTCCACTTGTTTCTCTTGGCTATTCTCTCTACTCTTAACCAAAAGAATGAAAACTCTCAAAAACCAAAAAATGAACTAAAATCTTCAAATCACACAACTTAAGGGAAAATCCTTACCTTAGGAAGCCTTAAGTTGTTTTCTCTACCTCAAATCACTTCAAAATCCCTTGGAAATCCTTGATCAAAAGAAAAGAAGTTGAGAGGAGAAGAATGGGAAGTTGCGTTGGAGAAGAAGAGAAATGAATGGTTTCTTTGATTCTAATTCCTTTTAATGAAATAAAACACAATCATTCCCATTTTGCCCTTACTCTTCTTTGGAAATTCCATCCATATCCTTTGATTCATTACAAACTCACCCCCATCTCAACATACTCTCCATGAAAAATCCTTACAATTCACTCCCCACTTTTCCTACTAATTAGGGGTAGAAAGGTCCAATTGCCCTTGGGGAAGAAAATATCTAAAACTCAACCAACATAAAAAATCGGCCCATCGCCGCGGCGAAAGAAACCTTTGTCGCGCGAGCTGTCGAGAGTTTCGCCCTTGGTCTCAACACATCTTCGCCGGCGGAGACTCTTCTTCGCCCGTGACTTGGTTCCACTTAGATTCTTCTATTTTCAACCAATTTCAGGGCAACATTCAACATAACACTCAAACAAACAAATATAACAGAAAACCAACTCGATTAAGGGCGAAAGAGGAAACAATAACAACGTACCTCAAGTGGGGCGTTACAATTCTTCCCCCCTTAAAAGGATTTCGTCCCCGAAATTCAAACAAATAACTCGGGGAAGCGATTACGCATGTCCCGTTCTACTTCCCAAGTGGCTTCTTCCACTTTGTGATTCCTCCAAAGGACCTTCACTAGCGGAAACACTCTTGTTCGAAGCTCTTTAACCCGTCGATCTAGAATCTGGGCGGACGTTCTTCATATACTAGATTCTCTGCTACTTCACGTTCTCTACGCTCAGGGATGTGGAGGGGATCACTTACATATTTCCGTAACATCGAGACATGGAAGACATCATGCACCCTATCCATACTAGGTGGTAGAGCCAATCGTAGGCCACCTTTCCTACTCGTTGCAAGACCTCAAAAGGACCTACAAACCTCGGTGCTAACTTCCCTTTGGTTCCAAAACGCATGACTCGCTTATAAGGGAAACCTTGAAACACCTTGTCGCCCACTTGGAATTCTACCTCTTTCCTCTTCAAATCGGCATAACTCTTACGTCGATCTTGGGCTTGCTTCATTCTACTTGGATTACCTTCACATCTTACAAGTTTCGAGTCATCTCGGCCCAAGAGCGGTACTCAACTCATCTCTCTCCCACTTCATCCCAATGAAGCGGAGACCTACACCGTCTACCATACAAAGCCTCGTAAGGCGCCATTCTAATTGTAGGCGATAAGCGTTGTTGTAGGCAAATTCCACTAATGGTAACATCTCATGCCGGGATACTCTGTAATCCATGCAACGAGGCTCTCAACATATCCTCGAGCACTGATTCGTTCTCTCGGTTTGGCCATCCGTCCGAGGATGATAGGCGATCTTGAATGCTAAGCGGGTACCCAAACTCCTGTAAACTTGTCCAGGAAGGCTGAAACAAATCTGGAATCTCTATCGATACTATAACCTTGGGCACACCATGCAATCGACTATCTCCTTGAGGTAAATGCGGGCCAAGTGATCCGTAGTGGTACTCTCCTTTCTTTGGGAGAAAATGGGGCTGACTTGGTTAACCTATCCACAATCACCCATATAGCATTACACCCTTTACTGCACTGGGAAGACCCGTGATAAAATCCATTGAAATGCTTTCCCATTTCCACTCGGGAACACTCATGGTGAAGAACCACTGACGGCCGTTGGTGTTCTTTCACCTGTTTGGCAAGTTAGACATTTAGCCACAAACTCGGCGATGTCTTTCTTCATACCAGACCACCAATAGCCTTTCTTGATATCCTGATACATCTTGGTTGCTCCCGGATGAGCGGTGTACGGTGTGTCATGAGCCTCTACAAGGATTTTCTGTTTCAACTCCTCATTTGGAGGAATGCCTCAACCGATTTCGAAATAGAGGACACCATCTCTCACAAAGAACTCCGATGTCTTGCCCTCACACACTTGCTGACTATTTTCGACACCACTCATCACCATTTGCTTTTCTCTAATTTCCTCTAGTAAAGAGGACTGTACCACTAAGGTGGAAATTCTTCCGGAACCACCTCAATCTGTCCTTAGACAACTCTTCTATTAACTCTTTCTCTAGTAAGCCGGAAAACATGGGCTTTTCTACTCAAAGCATCGGCTACTACATTGGCTTTCCCTGGTTGGTACTTGATCTCACAATCATAATCCTTGACCAGCTCTAACCACCTTCTCTGCCTCATATTCAACTCCTTTTGAGTGAAGAAGTACTTCAAACTCTTATGATCGGTGTAGATATTACTCTTCACACCATAAAGGTAATGCCTCCATATCTTTAAAGCAAAGACCACAGCTGCTAACTCTAGGTCATGCGTAGGGTATCTGGTCTCGTACTCTTTCAATTGACGAGAAGCATAAGCTATAACCCTACCTAAGCGCATCAATACGACTCAGGAGTCCCACTGCAAGGCGTCCGTATAAATGTCAAAATCTACACCCTCCTGCGGTAACACTAGCACGGGAGGCTGATGTTAACCTCTTCTTCACTCTTGGAAGCTTTCTTCAGCTGCGACCAGGACAAAAGGAGTTTTACGCTTGGTAAGAGTGTCAGCGGTTTAGCCAAGCGGCGAATCCTGCTACAAATCGCCGGTAGTAACTGCTAAGCCTAAGAAACTCGATTTCTTTCTTTGTTCTCAAACACGCCATTCTAGGATTACTGCACTTTACTCGGATCTACGAAATCCCTTCCTTCGACACGGTATGACCCAAGAATATCACTTGATTCAGCCAAAATTCACACTTGGAAAACTTAGCACACAACTTCTTTTCTCTCAGTCGTTGCAATACTAATCCCAAGTGTTTCTCATGCTCTTCTCTGGACTTTGAGTAAATCAGAATGTCGTCGATGAAGACAACAATAAACTGATCCAAATACTCATGGAATACCCTGTTCATCAAGTCCATAAAAATTGCTGGGGCATTAGTCAAGCCAAAGGCATTCTGCAAACTTCATAATGCCCGTGCACATGTACGAAAGGCGTTTAGCCACATCTTGCTCACCACTCTTACTGATGATACCCGGACCTCAAATCAATTTTGGAGAACAACTCTGCACCTTTCAAGCGATCAAAGAGGTCATCTATCCAGGGTAGCGGGTACTTATTCTTCAACTGTAACTTTATTCAACTCCTATAATCGATACACATCCTTAGTGATCCATCCTTCTTTTTCACAAACAGGATTGGAGCTCCCCAAGGGGAATGACTTGGTCGGATGAAGCCTTTATCTAAAAGCTCTTGGAGTTGCTTCTTTAATTCTTGGAGCTCAGCTGGGGCCATTCTATAAGGGGCTTTAGATATTGGTGCTGTCCCTGGTGCTAGTTCGATACTAAATTCTACCTCTCTCTGCAGGCAAACCCGTAACTCTTAGGAAACACATCTAGAAAGTCTCGAACTCTGGCACCCTACGGATCTCTAAGCGTGGAACATCACCACTGCACTACATGGGCAATATACCCGAACACCCCTTTCTCAACATCTTCCTGGCCTTTACATTACTAATCAGCATGCTCAACTGATGGCCTTCTCCAAAACTAAACTTATCTCCACAATCGAGGTTAAACCTCGCCTTCTTTTCCGCAGGTCAATCTCTACTCCATACCTCCCTAGGAAATCCATGCCCAGAATCACATCAAAGTCGGGCATATCAAAAACTATTAAGTCAACGATTAACTCTCTACCCTGGATCACTAAGGACTCTCTTAACAAAATCTCTTGAGTCACAACACTAACCCCATCGGGTAGTTCTATCTTAATGGGTTGTGCCGCTCTAGTAGGTCTCAAACCTAATCTCTCAAGCATCCCATAAGATATAAACGAATGGGTAGCACCCGAATCAATTAAAGCATATAAAGGGACTGCATGAAATAATAAGCCCGACCGATGTGGTGATGGGTGGCCTCTGCTTCCCCTTGTGCCACAGTAAAAACTCTGGCACTCGCAGTACCTCCTGAACTCTGAGTAGTTGGTGGAAGAGGAGCTTTGCAATCCCTCATCATGTGCCCGGCTGTCGGCACCTATAACATACTCTCGATCCTTGACACTCTCCCGAGGGTGGTTCTTACCACACTTAGGGCAAGGAGGAAACCCTTCGTTCGAGGTCGCTTATTCCTCCACTCCTTTCTATTACATTTATCTTGAAACTTCTTTTCGATTCTTCATATCTTTGCCTTTTTCACCCTCATGTCTCTCTCTGAGGAGCGGAGGGTAGCTCCTTCGGTCCTCCTGTCGAGGATCCTACGGGGAAGATTTTATTCTCAAAAATCTCCGCCTTCATTGCCCGCCTCAAGGCCTCACTGTAATTGCGAGGAGGGTTGGAGCTTGTCATAATATCCCGGGCTATCTCGGCTTCAATCCATGCACAAACTTATCCCTTCTCAAGGCGGAGTG
This sequence comes from Pistacia atlantica, assembly GCA_026229545.1. Classification (NCBI taxonomy): domain Eukaryota; kingdom Viridiplantae; phylum Streptophyta; class Magnoliopsida; order Sapindales; family Anacardiaceae; genus Pistacia; species Pistacia atlantica. The sequence continues at coordinate 12,986,547 of JAPEIT010000015.1, forward strand.
CTTACTATTCCCGGTGCAAACCTTGCAAGGGCGTTGAACTTCACAGTACTCTTTCACGGCTAGCTCCTTGTCATAAGCCCGATAAATTCTTGGACCTTCTCATGAACTTGGTCCTCGATCTATACTCGCCTCAAACTCTTGCCTAAACTCTTCCCATGTCATTCTTGTCGCATCATGAGTTTCTTCCATTAATTCCCACCAAATTCGGGCATCACCCAGAACAGGAAACTTCGCATACGGATCTTCTCCCGGTCTGTCATGGGAAATAAACCCGTGGCTCGTTCTCTGACCCAAGCCACTCCTGCTACTCTTTGGATCCGTAGTACCCTTAAACTCGAGGGCTGATGTTGTTTGGAAAGACCATAAATCGGTTCAACTCTCGGTGCATTGGGGAGGTACCGTTGCCCTCTCTCGAGGCAGCTAGGCGGCGGTGCATGCAGAGGGGGTACAACTCTCCCCACGAGTTTCTATCATAACCTCTTTGTATTATTCCCAGTTCTAGCTTCATCCAAGGGAGGGCGTAGACTGCAGTGGGTTAGAAGGTTCTCCTTCATTCACCACACCTTTACCGCGATTTCGATAACTACGCCTCATCTACAAAATGATCACACTAATGAACTCAAGAAACAATTCTGTAAGGAAAGAATTACTCACACGGTTGGTTAGAGGGCGTCGTGGCGATGAGAATAGTACTGTTCAATCCCAAAATCTTTGCTCGATACCAAAAATGTAACACCTTCGAAAACTAGTATAATGCATGCAATTAACAATGGAAAATTGGGCCCAAAAAGTTTCTTTTCATTACAATTCACATGTCTTTTATACACAAAAGTTCTGTTTACAAAAGTGCATTTCAAAAAGACAAAATAGGGGAGCAGTGTAGCTATTGCTCCTCGCGCGCGCCCACCAACCGCAACATCACCTAGAACCTGCATCCACAAAGGAAAATAACGGGGTGAGCACAAATAATGCTCGATAAGTAAAACTCTCTATCTGTCCCCGTGTGTGACTCTCAATTCTTTCCTTTTCTAATCTATTTCTGTTTCTAATAACATCATGGCCTCATCTTACCGGAGTACGGCCGTATGGCGTTCACACAGCACCATTTCACTCTATGGCTATCGGGTGGAATTCACAGTACCAACCCGTTCTTAGTGACTACCAGTGAGGATCACAAAGCACCAACTCGGTTCCTCCTAACTATCGGGTGGAGATCACCTAGCATCTACCCGTTCCTCATGAATTTTGGGTAATGATCACCAAGCATTTACCCATCTCTAGTCACTATCGGGTGATGATCACAAAGCATCACCCCGCTTCTAGCCATTGGATGATGATCACAAAGCATCAACCTACATATCTCTTAACTAATCGGGTAGTGGTCACAAAGCATCTACCCCTTTTTTATTACTCATTGGGTGCGATCACAAAGCATCGACCCATCTCTCTAAGGCTATTCGGATGATGATCACAAAGCATCCATCCGATTCCCATAATAGGTCGGGTGATGATCACAAAGCATCATCCCAACTATACTACTCTTCTAACTCATTCTATTGTAGCATTTTTCAATGCTCTCTACCCTTAGAGTAATTTTACCCACTAAGCTCTCTACTCATAGGGTATTTCTATACACAAAGTTTTCTACTCTTTCTTAGGTCACTTTTCAATGCATATAAAAATGCACATGGATGATCCATCTCTACTAATGCACTTGTGAAATGCCAACATGCAATGTTGCAAGAATTAAGGTTCATTACTACCACTCAACCTCTATTAGGCATTTCATCAAACAACTCATGTGCACTATAAAACTATATCATAGCCATGAATCTAAAACTTTTCCTAACCATCCAAAATGGGGAAAAACCCCTTCACAAAGCCATAATAACCTGCCATAGAAAACACTTCCAAAAAGGGTTCCATAATACCCCTTAAATTCCATCTCAACTACCTTGTCAAACCAACACCCATTTCTCAAATTTGCAAGGTAAGAACATTCACAAAGCATAGAAATTTCCATTCAATACTCCATACAAGGCATATTACATGCACATCACATACATACATCATTTCTATCAAAACCCTAATCAAGAAATTTCATGAATCTCAACTTGGGTTGGGTTTTACTTACTTGCTATGGAGAGACTTCACCAATCTTCTTTCCACTTGTTTCTCTTGGCTATTCTCTCTACTCTTAACCAAAAGAATGAAAACTCTCAAAAACCAAAAATGAACTAAAATCTTCAAATCACACAACTTAAGGGAAAATCCTTACCTTAGGAAGCCTTAAGTTGTTTTCTCTACCTCAAATCACTTCAAAATCCCTTGGAAATCCTTGATCAAAAGAAAAGAAGTTGAGAGGAGAAGAATGGGAAGTTGCGTTGGAGAAGAAGAGAAATGAATGGTTTCTTTGATTCTAATTCCTTTTAATGAAATAAAACACAATCATTCCCATTTTGCCCTTACTCTTCTTTGGAAATTCCATCCATATCCTTTGATTCATTACAAACTCACCCCCATCTCAACATACTCTCCATGAAAAATCCTTACAATTCACTCCCCACTTTTCCTACTAATTAGGGGTAGAAAGGTCCAATTGCCCTTGGGGAAGAAAATATCTAAAACTCAACCAACATAAAAAATCGGCCCATCGCGCGGCGAAAGAAACCTTTGTCGCCGCGGCGAAAGCTGTCCCGAGAGTTTCGCCCTTGGTCTCAACACATCTTCGCGCGGCAGACTCTTCTTCGCCCCGAGCTTGGTTCACTTAGATTCTTCTATTTTCAACCAATTTCAGGGCAACATTCAACATAACACTCAAACAAACAAATATAACAGAAAACCAACTCGATTAAGGGCGAAAGAGGAAACAATAACAACGTACCTCAAGTGGGGCGTTACATAAGTACTCATGAAAGATTAAAAAAGCGATGTCTTTATTTTTTATAAAAAAGGAAAGTACATGAGCAAACAGGGAAAAGACTATAAGAGCAGATCACTGGTCCTTATCCCCAGGTCCCAAAGGGGTGACCTCAACAACCTCGGATTGGTTGCCAATCACTTGTTTGGGTGCGGGCTCTTTTGGGACATACTCCGGATGCTCCTTTTCCAGGTTAGGCCCCTAAGCCGCTTCCTCATCCTCGGCCCGCGCCATGGTAGCAAGGAAACCCTGGTACTCATCAGGGAGGTCGAACAGATCAATCTGTGGGTTCTTCGATCGAAGGGCGAAGATGGACTGAATCATCCACTCTACAACCCTCCTCTCGATCTCCAACTCCTACTGTTGCATCTCCGCGGTCAGCAAAGTAACGCGACCTTGAGTGAATTGAAGCTCGGCCTTAAGTGCCCACCGCTGCCTTTCGGTGGTCTCCCACAGCTTAGCCCTTTCCCACTCTGCTCGTAAGGCCCGCTCGGAGTTAGTTTGCAGCTCCTACTCTTTCTCTCCAGCCTTTCTGGTAAGTCTGGCCACTGTCCTCTGGAGCTCCTTCACTTCCTCTCTGCACTTCTCTAGCTCGGCCTTCTGAAAGTCCACCATGTGAAGAGCAGCATTCCTTTTAGACAAATACTGGTTCGTCTGAATGGTGGACAGGTTTCTCTCTACTCGTGCAGCCTCTAATTCTCGCATAAGCCACACATTCTCTTCCCGCAGCTCGACCAATCCGTCAATGACCCCCAGCTGAACCTTCTGCAAGGACAGGTGCATAAAGATCTGGGCTTGCGTAATGAAGAGAATAAAGAGTTAGTTTATTTTCTATTGGAAAAGTAAATATAAGTCCTCATCGAGGACAGCTCATTTTACCTAGTTGAGGTGTTGGAAGGATATGAACATCAGGTCCATGGGGTTGGAGGCCACGAACCGCTCGAACGCCTCTGCAAGCCCGCACTCTAGTAGAGTGAAAACTATCGACTGCGGCCCATCGAGTCACGCCTGTGCTCGTGCCCGTACCCGTACCCGTACCGGCAGTAGGTAGAGTCTCTTCCTCGGGCTTCTTGCCCGACCTTCTTTTGGGACCTGCGACCTCCCTTTGCCTCGTCCGCAGACCCTCTGAGACAATGGAGATGCCAGTCGTGCCCTTGGATGGCTCTCCCGAGCGGAACGCTTGGTAAGGCTGCGACCTCTCGGGCTGGACGCCCAGACCCTTAGTCTCAGACTCTGAATTTTTGGCCTAAAGTTGCTTTTGCTTCTTAGACTTCTGGGCCATGGTCTTTTGCTTTGGGTGAGCAGCCGAAGGCTGGGGAGCGCTCCCAGTTCTAATAGGAGCACCCACCGATGTCTCTGACGGGGGGATTGCTGGGAGCCCCTTTAGTTGATCTGGTGACACCTAGTCGAGGGAAGGAGAACTGCTTAGGCATGGCGATTTGGGCACCTTGGGAGGCATGATCGCTGCATGCGAACATCGTTAGCAAAACAGTTGCCGCATGAAAAATCAAGACAAGCTAAGAAGCTTACTTGATGTGGTCTCTAAGGTCGCTTCGAAGTTGAAGAAACTATACTTCCGCAAATTTACGGTTGTCACGAGCAGTCTTGCATCGCGACTCTCTTTGGGCAGAAAACCAAAGGTAGTGATTCTGTCTGGATCCTCGAGGAGCGATAACCTGGTTGTTTTGTTAAGCGCGAAGCAAAGAACTCGTTAAAGAAGAACAAAAGTAAGTTCGCTAACTCAAAAGAAAGGAGAACCTACTCGGCTCCTAAAAGTGGCAAATGCCATCATATCGAAAGAAAAAGAACTTCGTCTCGTATGCCCCCACATTGCTCGAGTAACTATGTATTTCCGCTCGATCGTAGGACGCTTGGAGCGGTAAAAGGAGCCCTTGTCCTTTCTCTTCTTCGGGATGTACGAGCAACCAAGCTCTAGTGCGGTTAGCTCACCTAATCCATTTTCGCCGCATGTGATATACATAGCCATGACTATCATATACATGTTCGGCGTGAGTTGACCTGACAAAAGGGTGGAAAGGGATCAACCCTCCACTCTTAAAGATATTCTTGGAGATCGCAGCCATTCCTTCTGGCGCATTCTGAGCTATGTATGACCTATGTTGGAAGACCTCCGCACTAAGAGCGTATTGGTCTACCACCTTCTGAATCTCCTCGGTGGTAATCATTGAAAGAATCTCTTGAAGGGGACCCGTAGGAGCATCCTGCACAAGCGAGCTAGTCCCCTCATCTGTCCTGGTTGTTGGAGAATTCATTCCTCTGCGGTCTGAAAAAAGTGACATACAGGAATCAGTCAGTCGCCATACACTGTTTAGTACGATGACCTGGAGGAAAAAATAAAAGTTTCCTCCCTTAAACCGTAGAAAAACCCTAAAAGAATGTTTTAGAGCCACCATCAATGGCTCAAACCCAAGGAAAAGATTTCATCTCCGATCAACTACTGGCAGACTGTCATCGCATGGCAACTATCGAAAACAAGAAAAAATAATAAAAGTGGCAGAGAAACCATCCTTACCTCTTGGAATGAGAAGATTAATCCTCTTGCTCCGAATATCAAGCGCGCACCAGTTTGAAAGACAAAGAACCAAGGCTCATGAAAGTTTCTTGCTCTCTCTAAGAAAGTGAGTATTATGACATTACCTGAAGTGAGCTTGGGGTTTTATAGCGAAGGAAGTGGCGCTTTGGTTTCCTGAAGTCAAATGACGTTTGGGTGGAAAACGCATCTCATCGTTGATTGTGACCACATGTCACAAATCAGCGAAGAAGAGTGACCATCATGCTTTAAGAAACCAAATCGTTGTTCTCTTCCGTTGAAACACTCAAGCAACGACTCGTTTCCCTCCTTCACATTAAATGCACCCACGTCCACATTTAATTCTCTGATAGGGAATTTCGTTTCAGCATGGCTAGCACTTATTGCGCATAGGACACGTCTGTCAGAACAAAAGGTGTTCCATCAATGCATCAGCTACAAAAGTGCAACAGATAAAATCTGAAGAGGTCGTTACATAAAACACTATTCATCTTATGACAGTCGCGAGGCGACGTGACTATTCAACCTTTTCTCGTGTCAGTCGCGAAGTGACGTGACTCTTCGATCTCGTCTTATGTTAGTCGCGAGGCGACGTGACTCTTCGATCTCATCTTATGTCAGTCGCAAGGCGACGTGACTCCTCGATCTCGTCTTATGTCAGTCGTGAGGTGACGTGACTCCTCGATCTCGTCTTATGTCAGTCACGAGGCAACGTGACTCTTCGACCTTGATGTATATCAGTTGCGAAGCAACGTGATCCTTTGCCTTCAGCGAAAATCTTGCTAAGTGTAAACAGGTCGTGAACCTTGGTTAAGACCAGAATCATTGTTATGGCATTGAATAAGGTCTAAGAATAGGTCACTGACCCTTAGAATAAAGATCATTTCAGGTCGCCTGCGTGGGAGTGTTTTTCCAACCTCTTTGCAGCCAGGTCAGATCGACCAGTATCTCTTCAAACACATCAAATCAAGGCATAATTATGTAGTTTCCAAGGTTCGATTCTCAAACCTTAAAAACTAGGGGACTTTTGCTATGCCTGGAAAAGTAGGGCTGACGCAAAGCCTTGTCAACGCAAGCAGTCAGAGCTTAGGTAGATCCTGCAGCCATTTAGACGCAGCCACGTCGCGTGCTGACAAGAGCAGCATGCTCTTGCCAGTGCAGTGGGTGTGCACCAGAATGACGAAAGGCTAGAGGTGCTCCACGTGTCTAATCCCTACATACGTCGAGTAAATCACTCGAGCAGGTGAGCAATGGGACACAAGGAAGGATTTGCACTGCAGTCTAACCCACTCCTAGATTCAGTAATCATTACCTTAATTCATCCCGCTATAAATAGAGGGCTCCTCTCTCGTTTATGAGATTAGCTAATTTCTCTTTGGAAATAGCACATATACTCTCTCTCTCTCTCTCTCTCTCTCGTAATCACTTGTAAATCAGCTCACTGAACGCAACCTGACCTCATATATTAATACAATACCAGTGGACGTAGGATTCGCTTACTCAAGCATCTGAACCACTTTAAACATTGTTTCTCCATCTTTTACTACACGTGTGTCTTCTAAGCTAACTCAGCATTTCCCACGTGCGATTAGTTGGTGTCGAAATCAAGCATCAACAATTATATATATAGTTAAGGAAATAAATTACATTTAATTATCTTATTATGAAATGATATAAATATCTTTAAGTAACACTGACTTGAAATAAAATTTTTTTAAAAATTCAAAAAATTTTGAAAAATTAAACCATTGTTGTCAACGACCATAATCAAGTTAACGTTAGTCTAAATTTGCACAACCCATGCAGCCATGCTAGCGCCTAAGCGGTGGTTGCGCTAGGCAGAAGTAAGTTCGCTTATATTAGAGGTAGTCATGAGAACTCTTATCCGATCGATAGTTTTAAAGTCTCGGAGGATTAATTGAGATACATGTAAGCTAGCTCGGACACCCCCGATTATTAAAAAAAAAAAAAAATTTGTTTATAATGGTCACCTTCTTGTTTTCCATTTTTTTTAAAGAAAAAATTATTTGGTACTTGTCAACTTTTTATTAATCTCCTTTTAAAATTATTTTACTTAAAAATGTTTCGTTAAATGAAAAGTATATTCATCTGTGAAATTACTGCTTGATACAATGAATTGGATAAAATTATGAGAGAGAGAGAGATATATATATTTTAGAGTTGTAGCTGGCATACGCATCGATCATGCAACCACTGGTAGTGGTGTTGCCCAATGTTAAAGAGTCTGAACCATCACATGCCATAGGTGGACATGTGACATTGTTTGGTAATTTAAAATTCTTACAATCAAATGAAAAATTCCAAATCTCATCTTGACCCCAAAAAAAAAAAATAATAAATAAATAAATCTGGTTTTATTCCCATTAAATGAAAACACCGGAATCACAAATTCTCATTAATGATATTTTTATGATACCTAATTTAATTAATTTTGGCTGTTACTTTATTACTAATTTGGTGTAATTTAATTAGATGATGGATAAGGAAGAAGACCAATTCTTTGTTCGTGGCATCTCTCAGCTGAAATTCACGTGGGTTGCTGTCAGATTAAAAGACCTCTACTCCAAGAAACCAAGCAAATCTAACAAACAAATAAAATTTTATTTTTTTTAAATATTATTATAAGACAATCTTAAAGAGTTGGGAATCTAAAGGCAAAACATATTCCCTTGAAATAGTCTCTGACAAAATGAATTTTGATTATGATGACATTGGGATAGAATAATACTACACATGTCTCATTTTTATACAACATTATTTAGCAAAAAATGATTACATAAAAGTTTAATTTTAATTTTAAATCAGTCAATCATATTTTATCACATAATATTGTATAAAAAATATTGAATAAAATTGTTGTATGTATAGTATTACTCTATTGGGATATTTGATATTGAAATACAAGTTGGTAGTAAAATATTTTCTCAAGAAAACATTTTTGAAAAGCACTTTATTTGATTAAGTAGCTTCACCAAGAAGCATTTATATAATCAAAAGGGACGCGCTTCCCTCAAATATGGAGTAAACAATTTTTTTCCCACCCAAATGATGGCTTCATGACACTTTTTCACTTATAATATTTTAAAATATCATTTTATCACCCAAATTTATATTTTGTTTCCGATTTTGGTATCGTTGGGATTACCACTCACCAAAACTCTTCAAACCCTATTCCCGTCGACCCCACCAAGTAGCAATCGAATGATTAAGGTTTGCACAACCGTCCCTCCTAAGTCAAATTCTTATCAATCCCAATCACCAAAATCCAATATTCCACTACCAAAAAACTTATCGGCTTCCCCTCATCAAAAGCCTTAACAACCTGGACTGAGTTTGCTCTCTGTTTGTTGTAGGAATGTAAACTTGGATAGTAACATAATATTTTAAAAATCTGTGGGTGGGAAAGTGTTATTAAGCCATTATTGGGGAAGGAAGAAGTCATTAACTCCTCAAATATGAATTGCTTAAAAATTCAAATTTTGTAATGAAGATTGTTGGACATATCACGAAGCAATCTCTTTATCTAATAATTAGAAATGTTATTGGTTAAATATCATATATCATTAAATTAAAAACACGTAAATATTTTTTTAAATATCTTATATTAATCGATCGATATCATGACAATTAAACTATCACTATACAACGATTAGGATGAGAAGTTGGTCGTAGGTAATATTACTAATATACCAACAAAAGTCAAACTATTAGGCAAACGACAAGTTTGTAAGATGGAATACATGGAGAATGATGCATATGATACTATAACATGTATATTCATAGTTTGAAAAAAAAAATTCAATCAAATTGAAAATAAGTAAGGTATAACATGTTACCTTAAGTCCTTAGCAACCTTGGAGACTTTTAATTTCAAGAGAAATTAAACAAAAGAGTATCCACACCAAGGTAGAAGAAGAAAAGAGAGATATTTAGGGTTCTTAGAGATTTTGATCTCTACACAAAAATTGATATATCATTTCTTTATATATGTAGCCTTGTAAACAATTCAATAATTGTTTTGGACTTCCTTAAACAATTCTATAATTGTTTTTGGAGTTGTAAATAATTCCATAATTATTATGAAGTTGTTACACTTCTTTAAATAACAACATTGGAATATAACAATTTAACTCTTAAATTGTTCACATAACAATTTAACCCTTAAATTATTCATATGTTTACAATTACAACCTATTATTAAATCCAATTTAATATAAAGAAAATGATTAATTATGAATTGGAATTCCATTTAATTCCAATTAGTAATTTAACTCTTAAATTATTCATAATAACTAATATAACCTTCTATTGAATCTAATTCAATGATAATAATATAAATAACTTTATTACCCTTGGTAGGTGCTAGCCAACCTTGGATAATCAACTCTCTTTGGCTATTTCTCCATTCTCCTTAGTTTTTATGTGTGATCTCTTAGGTTCACTGTGGCCTAGCCGTGGGCCCAATATCACAATCTATTTCGATATGTTTTGTTATAAATCTTTATAAACAAAACTCCCACTATTATGGTAAGCATCTAGCAATGCTCTATAACCCCTAAGTCACAATGAAGATATACTTCAATGAACCATTTTATAATCATACACGTTGTACAATCAAATCTTTCCGCTGTCTAATCCCAATTAAGAATGGATTCATGGTATGTCGAAATCCTTATCTTAATTTTATATCAAATTGACAATCAATACATATGGAACGTGTAACCTTTCAAGTAACATTTTATATACCCCGGCTGGAGATTTCCCTTTTCCAATGTATCTTGACATTTGTCTAGGAACTTGATATTAATCTATACCAAGTCAACTAATGGAGATCGAGGTGCTGACCAAGTTGATGTTCCCAAATATTCTCAAGATCCTTTGCAAGGAATTGGCGGTCCAATGACTAGGGCAAAGACAAAGAGGATGAAAGAGGCTTTGCAAGGCTTGATCATGGAAGTGCAATACAAAGAGGCTGTACTAGAAGACTCTAAGACTAAATTCGAAGATTTCAAAGCTTCACTAAGGATGGCCTATTATCTTTTTATGCAAGGGGTAGATTCAGAAGATCAAGTTGGATGCAAGGATTAATTTAGGAATTATTTTTCGTTTATTTAATCTTGGGCTTTTTTTTTATGTTTTAATTATCATTAAACTCTTTAGTCTTTTATTTATTCAAGGTTTATTTAGGCCCAATTCGCTTGTACTTAGGCCCAACCTTTTTTTCAATTAGCTAGGGTTTTCTTTTAGGGTTTGTTGCTTATAAAAAAGGGCAGCCATGTTATTTTTTGGAGGACGGATTATTATCAATTGAAGTTTATTTCAGAAAGTTATTTGCTTTGCTTCTTGTGCCCTTGATTGAATGCTTGAATCTCGATTTATCAAAGGGAGTGATTGTAGGTGCAAAACCTCTACCGTCACGAAAATAGGGTCTGATCCCATGAGGTTGAGGCCACTGACAATCCGCTAGACCTACACATAAAAAGGCAAGTGTGAAGCTTCCGAAAAACACCGGGGTGGTGTTTGTCGTAGGCACTCCGACGCTCAAGTCAGCAAAGCTGAAAAACACTATTTGATAAGAATTAAGGAGATGAAAAATTACTAGGAGTCTTGTCGGAAGCTAGAACTACGGCGGAGGCGTCGGGTTCTTGGGACTAAGAACTTTAGGAGCAAATAGATGGTTTTGAGTAGTGTAGATTGACTATCGGAGATTTTTTCTTAATGAGAGGGCAAACCTCTGTTTTTATAGTGAACCCAAGGGGTTGGAATCCTAGTAGGACATTGAGTCCTTTTTTTTGGGAGATAATCCCTATCAAGAAAGAAATGTGATTTCTTTCCCTTATCAGATTAAGTTTAATAGTTTAAATAAAATTTAGAATCTTAGTAGGACACTAAGTCCTATTTTGGGAGATAATCCCTATCATGAAAGAGATATGATTTCTTGACCTTATCAGATTAAGTTTAATAGTTTAAATAAGATTTGAAATCTTAGTAGGACACTAAGTCCTATTTTGAGAGATAATCCCTATCATGAAAGAGATATGATTTCTTGACCTTATCAGATCAAGTTTAATAGTTTGAGTAAGATTTGGAATCTTAGTAAAAGAGGAAATAGAATGGGATTCTGATTTCCTATTTGTAGACTGTTGCAGGCTAATGGGCTGAAACCCAGTTTAGCTTAACTTATAGGATAGCCCAACTCATAGAGTGGGTAGTTCACAAGGTGATTTTAAGCGTAGGCCCAATCGGGATTGGGTTGGGGCCTTGGGCCTTGACATGTTTATTTCGTTATAGGGCCTCGTTAAGCCCAAGATGATTTTTGGCCCTAACAGTGATTAACCTTTGTGGCATCTCAAGATTAGGGTTTTAAGGACTTAGTTTCCTTAGGGTTCTAATTCGATCATCCTCAACACGTTCCTAGCAAAAGAACTTGTTCTTATTCCATCATTTGGTATAAGAGCTTTGGTTGCTGGAAACATGTTATTTATCTCCAACACTCTTTATTTGCGTTCTTGATTCAAAAAAAAAAAAAAATTGAATTCGTCTTTTCATAGTTCTTCTGCATAAAAAAGAGGCCGAAAAAAAAAAGGAGAACAAAGTGGCAATTTCGTGTTGTTAAGTTTCCCATTCTTGTTCTCTTTGTTAAGTATCCTATTTTTTGTTGAATTAGTTCCCTTTATTCTGTTCTAGTTTCCTTTTTATTTTGTTCTAGTTTCCCTTTATTTTTGTTCCAGTGATTGTTTCAAGCATATACAAGGTTGTTTTGTGTATTTTGCTTTCTTAATCATTTTGCGTCAATTCTAGTAATTTCTTTCACATGTCTTTTGCTTCCTTTTAGAGTTTTCTTATTTTTCTTGGTTCTTTAGAGTCATCTTAGGTCTTTCTTTCTGTTCATTGTTTGCCTCAACTAAGTTTTTAAAGTTTTGATTTTTGAGATTGTCACCATCTAACCGGTTGCTTCTTGAGATTTGTTGAATTCTTTGATTCTGTTAAGAACATAAAGGGGCTAGCTTGGCTTTGAGTGGTAAAAGACAAGAGAGATCATCATCAAGAAAAAGCAAAAATAGTGTGAAACACGAGTAATAACAATCTGATTTGAGTGCAAACACGTGAGGGAGTGTGTGAGGAACAACACCTTTTATTTTATTTAATTTTACAGGTTGAAACCATGAGTAAGGAAGGAGGAGAACCACAAGAGGTCGACATGAAATTCTTCATCAAGGCTGTTAGTGACCAATTTAAATTACTGAATGCGAGATTGAAAGATTTGGAGTCCTTTTCCACTTCTAAATCACATAAAAGACATGAGTTCGATGAAGAAGACGAAGTTGATTCCGAAGTGGAGAGAACAAGTTATAAATGGGCCAAGAAGGATGACTCCAAAGGAGATAACAATATAGGCAGTATAAAGATGGCAATTCCGACTTTTCAAGGAAAGAATGATCTTGAGCTATACTTGGAGTGGGAAAGAAAGGTTGAGCACGTATTTGATTGTCATAATTACTCAGAGGAGAAGAAAGTAAAGCTAGCAGCTATGGAGTTTACAGATTATACAGGTATATGGTGGGATCAATTGGTGATCAATAGGCGCAGGAATGGTGAGAGGCCTATTTGGTTATGGGAAGAGATGAAGTTGGTGATGCGCAAGAGATTTATACTTAGCCATTACTATAAAGATTTGTATAGGAAGTTGCAAGGGCTGGTTCAAGGTTCCATGAGTGTAGAGGATTATTATAAGGAGATAGAAATCGCCATGATTAAAGCAAACATAGAGGAAGACAGAGAAGCAACAATGGCTAGATTCATTGTTGGATTGAACAAGGAGATTGCTGACGTGGTTAAGTTGCAACATTACGTAGAAATGGAGGAGCTACTGCACAAAGCTGTTAAAGTGGAGAAGCAAATCAAGTCTAAGAGGTTCAGGTTTGGTTCGTCCTCTAGGTCTTCATGGAGATCAAATTGGAAGGACAACAAAGCTGCCTTCAGAATAAAAGAAGAAGCAAAGTCGAAGAATTCGGTTGCTATTCCTAAAGGTAAACCCAAAACTAAAACTCTTACTAAGTTATGTGATATTGAGTGTTTTAGGTGTCAAGGATTCGGACATATTGCTTCCGAATGCCCAAACAAAAAGGTTATAGTTGTACAGATAAATGGAGAAGTCGAAAGTGCTAGCTCAAGTGACGATGAGATGCCACCATTAGAGGATTGTTCTGATGTTAAAGTGGAAGAACCTGTGCATGGTGACTTACTTGTTACAAGGAGATCCCTGAGTATACAACCTAAGGATGAAGGAGATGAGGAGCAATGTGAGCATATTTTTCACACAAGATGCCACATGAAGGATAAGGTATGTACGTTGATTATTGATAGTGGGAGTTGTACTAATGTTGCTAGTACTTTGTTGGTAGAAAAGTTGAATTTGAAGTGGAAGAAGCATCCTAAACCGTACAAGCTACAATGGCTGAATGATTGTGGAGAAGTGAAGGTAAACAAGCAAGTTCGGGTTCCTTTTTCAATTGGCAAGTATGAGGATGGGGTTCTTTGTGATGTGGTAATGATGTATGTTGGTCATATATTGCTTAGCCTACCGTGGTAGTTTGACATGAGGGTGTCGCATGATGGGTACAAAAATCGTTATTCTTTTGTAATGAACAACCGAAAAGTTGTATTAGCTCCTCTCAAACCTTTGCAAGCTTATGAGGACCAGATTAGGATAGTAAAAGAGGGCAAAATGAGAGAGAAACAACAGTGTGAGCAGGAGGAAAATAGAAAGAGAGCAAGTGAGGTCGAGAGGAAAAATGGAGAGAAAAGTGAGCAACATGGAGAGAAAAATAAAAGAATGAGTGTACTTATTGAAAAACATGAGGTTAAGAGTGTAATGATGGCAAGGCAACAGGTATTTGTACTTATGTACGAGGACATTTATCTTTCTACTAACGACTGTAACTCATCTTTGCCTAGTGTTGTCATGTCTTTATTACAGGAATTTGAGGACCTATTTCCTGAGGAGATTTCCCATGGATTACCTTCTCTAAGAGGAATTGAGCATCAAATAGACTTCATACCTGGTTCCGCCATACCAAATCGACTTGCTTATAGAGCTAATCCCGAGGAAATGAAGGAGATACAAAGGCAAATGGATGAGCTATTGCAAAAGAGATTTGTAAGGGAGAGTCTCAGCCCATGTTCGGTTCCTGTCCTCTTAGTCCCAAAGAAAGATGGAACATGGCGCATGTGTGTGGATTGTCGAGCTATTAACAAGATAATGGTAAAGTATAGACATCCTATCCCCAGATTAGATGATATGCTTGATGAATTGCATGGCTCTCAATTGTTTTCTAAAATTGATTTAAAGAATGGCTATTATCATATTCGCATGAAAGAGAGAGATGAATGGAAAACTGCATTTAAAACTAAATATGGATTGTATGAGTGGTTAGTAATGCCTTTCGGTTTAACTAATGCACCTAGTACATTCATGAGGTTAATGAACCATGTCTTGCATGCTTTCATAGGAAAATTTGTGGTAGTTTACTTTGATGATATTTTAGTTTATAGCAAAAATTTGGATGAACATGTGAAACACTTGCATGCTGTGTTTAGTGTGTTAAAGGAGCACCAATTGTATGCTAATCTTAAGAAGTGCATGTTTTGCATGGAATCTGTTGTGTTTCTTGGATTTGTTGTTAGTTCACAGGGTATTAGTGTTGATGAAGAAAAGGTAAGGGTAGTAAGGGATTGACCTACACCTAAGAATGCGAACGAGGTGAGAAGTTTCCATGGTTTAGCAAGTTTTTATTGAAGGTTTGTTAAAGATTTTAGTTCTATTGCTGCACCTTTGAATGAACTTGTTAAAAAGAATGTTGTTTTAAAGTGGGAAGATGTGCATGATCGGGCTTTCAAAACTTTGAACGATAAGCTAACTAATGCACATTTGTTGTGTTTGCCTAACTTGGATAGAGCTTTTGAGATAGAATGTGATGCATCGGGGATTGGAATAGGAGCTGTTTTGATGCAAGATTCCAAACCAATTGCTTATTTTAGTGAAAAGCTAAGTGGGGCAGCGTTGAATTATCCTACTTACGACAAGGAGCTTTATGCATTAGTGAGAACTCTTCAAATATGGTAGCTTTAGAACAAGTTGGCTCTGATACCAAATGATGGAATAGGAACAAGTTGTTTTGCTAGGAATGTGTTGAGGATGATCGAATTAGAACCCTAAGGAAACTAGTCCTTAAAACCCTAATCTTGAGAAGCCACAAAGGTTGATCCCTCCCTTTGATAAGTCAAGATTTAAGCATTCAATCAAGAGCACAAGGAGGCAAAGCAAATAGCTTTCTGAAATAAACTTCAATTGATAATAATCTGTCCTCCAAAAAATAACATGGTTGTCCCTTTTTATAAGCAACAAACCCTAAAAGAAAACCCTAGCTAATTGAAAAACGGGTTGGGCTAAGTACAAGCAATTTGGGCCTGAATAAACCTTGAATAAATAAAAGACTAAAGAATCTAATGATAATTGAAACATAAAAAAAGCCCAAGATTAAATAAACGAAAATTAATTCCTAAATTAATCCTTGCATCCAACTTGATCTTCCGAATCTACCCCTTGCATAAAAAGATAATAGTCCATCCTTGGTGAAGCTTTGAAATCTTCGAATTTAGTCTTAGAGTCTTCTAGTACAACCTCTTTGTATTGCACTTCCATGATCAAGCCTTGCAAAGCCTCTTTCATCATCTTTGTCTTTGCCCTAGTCATTGGACCACCAATTCCTTGCAAAGGATCTTGAGAATATTTGGGAATATCAACTTGGTCAGCACCTCGATCTCCATTATCAACGGATCTCATCTTGACTATCACTTGTCCTCACACATAAATAACACATGGTCGAATTGGCTTATTAACACATGACATGATTAGCCTCGTGTTTATACACCATATGAACCATATGCGTTTATGCAGAATCCAACCATGATATCTCAGGTCCAAGGATTAATAATACACTAGTACGATTTTATGATAAATCATTGACTACATTTTAAATGTCCGTGTGATTTATCATAAATGGTCATATTCGATAAACAGTTCACTATCCCCTTATCCATGCTAATGCCCTAGTGATATAACTTTTATAATCACCCACACTAATATCATCACATGATATTCTACAGAGGCATTCAGCATGCCTACTATGTAATATTATTGCCCAATTAATATTACCTATGTAGGGAATACTTTGATGATTTTGATCTTCTAAAGATTTGTATCAGCCGGGCATTTCACATGTAATACATATATATAAATGAACCAATAAACCACATGTGAAATAAGAACACTTTCTTCTATTGATAAGATAAAATGTATATACAAAATATATACATTAACACATATATACAAAACATAATGCCTTGGAATTGACGACATGATTGGTTCTTAGGGCATACACTAACAAAGTTCCCACCCGAAAAGTTTCAAAACGACAGTTTCCCACCGATCCATCCAATTTTTCCAATCAATAGTTCTAAAGTCTCGGGGGATTGATTGAGATACACGTAAGCTGGCTTAGACAGCCTCGGTAAAAAAAATAATAATAATAGATTGTTTATGGTGGTCACCTTCTTGTTTTCCATTTTTTTTAAAAGAAAAAACTGTTTGGTATGTGTCAACTTTTTATTAATCTCCTTTTAAAATTATTTTACTTAAAAACGTATTGTTAAATGAAAAGTATATTCATATGTGAAATTACTACTTGATACAATAAATTGGATATATATATATATATATATATTAGAGTTGTAGTTGATTCTTAGAATTAAATGAAAGGGTTATAATTGGATTCAGAAGATTGCTTTTTATGTTTGTACCTTTTTGTTGTCCATCACTTTCCATTCATCAATAAAACTTTCTTTCTATTTGTTAGAGGGGATTAATTCCAATATGTACAATGTGGGCTACACTCATTTATTATTATTATTATTATTATTATTATTATTATTATTATTTTGTTATTTTGGGAAAAAAAAAATGAGATTTCTTTTGAGACATATAAGACACCATAAATGGTTTAAATTATTATGTATTTTTACAATGATAAATAATATTAGAGAAATAGTCATCTTTGTTAATTTTAATTCCTAAATTGTTAAGATTTTGTTCAAAAGATAGTTTTAGCTATGAAATCATATGACTTAACCTAATTGCGAAAATATAAATGATAAGAACAAAAACTAGCCGAAATGCCTTAAACTATTAAATCTAGCATGATCTAACATGGTTTCATTAAAGAGAAATGCTAGCCTTACAAAGATGTATACAAAGAGGGGCATACAAAAACAAATCCTGCTCTTAAAAGAAGGGAAAAAGAGAGAGAGAGAGAGAGAGAGAGAGACAATCATGAAGATTAAAGGCAAGATTTGTCTTTGTATGCATCTTTGTAAGGTTAGCATTTCTCTTAATTAAACTATTACATCATACTAGTATATTCTAGTGTTACTCGTTAGAGAACATATTATTTGTTGTTTCATTAAGGGTATAATTGGTGAAACACTAGATTTGTTATTTAAATAAATTGTTTACATTTTGGGAATTTAAGATTATTGAGTTGGGTATCTATGTCCTAACCCTAAAATATTATTTGAAGGGATAATATAGTGGGGAATATGATAGTATTTTTATAATGTTGTTGGATTGGTTTAAATGAATTAATTAATGGTGATTATAATCCTTAGCTTAAACTTAAAGGGGGGGTTAAATTAAAAAAAAAAAAAAAAAAGATAAGTGGTGGGAAGTAAAAGAGAGTTGATTAAATTAAAACCCACCAAGTAGTTTGTATTTCCAAGATAATACACATGTAAAAGCTGCCTAAAAATCAAAGTAGATCCATTGCCCACCATGTGTTTACACCTTTTATTTTATGTACACGTGATAAAAAATTCACTAATTTCATTACAATTTAATTTGGATTAATAAAATTATAAAGCAAAAGAATTAGAGGTGGCTATGAATCTACCATTGTGCACGCTGTTTGAAATTTTGCCTAAAGTTTTTGAAAATTAGAGAAAGAAAGAATTCAATTAGTAGATGAACCACCATCTAATAACTAATTTTTCTCTTAATTTTACTTGCACTAGTTAAATTTTTCTGGTTTTAGTTTATCTCTTTATGTTGAACCACTCTTGAAATTTGTTAATGCCTTAAAGCTTCTTGTGCCTAGCTAATTCTAGAATATATAGAGATTAGAGTTAAGTAATTCAAAATTGACTAATTGAATTGTTGAAATTTTACACATAATACTATATTTGGGTGGCCGAGTGTGCGATTCAATATGGACTCTTGGATGTATTACTTAAAAGGTCCCGAATTCGAACCCTTCTCGATTGCTAATAGAGATAATCACTAAAGCTCTTATCCAACTATTAGTTTCAAGGTCTTGGGGGATTAGTTGAGGTGCCCGTAAGTTGGTCCGGACACCCCAGATCATTAAAAAAAAAAAAATTATGCATAACAAAAAGGTTTAAACTTAATTAAGAAACAACCTTGATGTGTAATCTATCAATGCCAAACACATATATCATCAATACTACACAAATTACAATATATACTAAATTAACAGGTTAACTAATTAGCTAGCACTATATTATATGAATAATATCATAATAATAATAAAAAAAATACATGAATAGGGTGGGGGGTGGGGTTGGGCAAAGCCAGTAGTTAAATAAAATGTTTACATTTTGGGAATTTAAGATTATTGAGTTGGGTATCCATGTCCCAACCCTAAAATATTATTTGAAGGGATAATATAGTGGGGAATATGATAGTATTTTTAATTTTTTATAATGCGTGATACGTTGCCGTCTTTCTGATTTAATGTGTTCGCGTTTTGGTGCTTACAGTTGAATGGAGGGAGCTTAGTTGGAGATTTGTGGAAGTCCAGAGAAGGGAAATTCTACAACGGCTGCAGTACTCCAAGCGAAAAGTTTCAACGTAAAATTCCGATTTTCATATTCAAGTTTTAATCATGGAAACCAAAGAGTTTGAGTTGTTTCGAATTGATGATAATAATTTTGTTAAATGTTGGTTGCTACTCTGTTTATGAAATCACAGTATTACAAAGACTAATTTTTGAGATGATTAATTGAAGTTCGGAGCCTCATGTTATGCAGCTGCTGAAGTGAAGACACAACTTAATCGATACTTGTTGATTGCTACTAGTGGAGGACTAAATCAACAGAGAACTGGGGTGAGTTTTTCCGCTTCAACTTCAGCTTTTGTTTGGTTGGATATGGTTGTGGTTGCTTCTACAATTTTCTCAAGAGTTTCCTGGTTTGGTTTGAGTTATTACATAATCTTGACGTGTTGATAGGTTGTGGAAAGTTTTGACTCCACATAACATGCGTGTTCCGAGGAAGTGCTCTCCAAAATTTTATGAGAGTCATGTTTTGCCTGTTCTTATCTTAACAAAAAATATGTAAGCGTATTTGCTTATTAAATAAGTAATCAGATCTGCTCCTCAGATTTTAGGTATACCATTTCGTATTTTATTTAGTATATGATTTTGTTACAAGAGGAGATGACATAGTGCAGTATGAATTCGATCAATTCATGTCCTCGAACAGAGTTATTTCCTACACCCTTCCATTGTAGTTTTGTTTTGCTACAGCATTTACGATGAAAATTCACAACCGGACCTGGCTGTAGTAGGCAAGAAGCTAAATTTTGATAAATTAAAGGAGCCTTTATAATCAATATTGCTCGGAAAGCCAAGTCTTTAAATTTAAAGTGATTCATGTTGCTCATTAGTGTTTCTTGAGAGTTTTATTATGCTCTAGAGAGCCCTGTCTAGTTTTCATTTATTTGGGAAGGCACGATTCGATTCGCCATCTGCTTTTTTTTGGCAAGTTTGATTCACTCACCAAATAATTTGGATTCCAATTTGCAAAAGCTAAGATGTAGAGTTAACTACCATGCATTAAGATTCACCGATTCTATTCTTGAAATGGGTAAATTGTTGGTTGAGAGTATGAGAATGAAAAGCAAGCATTTCATAGCTCTGCACTTGAGGTAAAATTCTGCTTTATTTTGTATATAATTAATCAGTATATGCAGAACTTGATATGCATTATAGAAGAAGAAAATACTTTGATTCAAGTTAAAATATATCATGTCATAGGTTTGAATCTGATATGCTTGCATTCTCTGGATGCTATTATGGTGGAGGAGAGAAAGAAAGGACGGAACTTGGTGCTATACGGAAGCGGTGGAAAAGTTTACACGTGAGGCCTCAATTGTTTCTCAAGGAAAACATTAGATTAGACTTCCTAAGTAGTGCATGACACTTAAATCTCATGTTTATATTGGTATAACATGCAGGTAAGCAACCTTGACAGGGAACGAAGGAATGGAAGATGCCCACTCACTCCAGAGGAAGTTGGTCTGATGCTCAGAGCATTGGGATTTGGAATGATGCTCACTTGTATGTCGCGTCAGGAAAAGTATATGGAGGAGAAGAGACATTGGCACCACTCAAAGCAATGTTTCCAAATCTTCATTCAAAAGAGACTTTAGCAAGTAAGACAGAGTTGGAGATGTTTTCATCATTTTCTTCTCGCATGGCTGCACTGGACTTCATTGTTTGTGATGAAAGTGATGTTTTCGTCACCAACAACAATGGCAACATGGCTAGAATTTTAGCTGGAAGAAGGTATCCTCCTTTAAACTTTTTGTTTTTTGAAATTCTGGAAATAAAGAGAGCAGCAAGTGTGGCTACTAATTAAAAGTTAAACATGTTTGTTGATTGCAGGAGATACTTTGGGCACAAACCAACAATCCGTCCAAATGCAAAAAAACTGAACCGTTTGTTCATGGACCGAAACAACATGAGATGGGAAGAATTTGCATCAAGGGTTCGAACTCATCAGATTGGTTTTATGGGAGAACCAAATGAGGGGAAGCCCGACAGAGGTGAGTTTCATGAAAATCCAACTTCCTGCATATGCGAGGATTCCGAATTCAAGGCAAGACAACTTCTAACTTCCCAAAGTCAAACTCTTGACAATAATCACAAGGCTCGTGAGGATCACTCTAGTGAAAAAGAACAAGATTGGTTTGAGATGGATTATGGGGAGAATGGCCACCCAAATCACAGTAACGATTGTAGTACTTAAACCAGGAACGGAAGATTTTTTCTTTTCCGACTGAATTACGGAGACAACATTGCTACAGCTAACCCAATCATAGTATTTAGTTTGGCCTCTTGACATTTGCTTCACTGGACACAGTATATATACACCAGACCAAATTGTGTACATAAAAATATTGGCGATGGAGCAGTTTTGTTTCCAAATTTTTACATGGCGGCAACGGATTGGACCTCCAGGGTTCACTGCTCCATTGGGATGACAGCTCTTGCAGTATGCTTAAATTTTCATTTATATCTTGTAATTGAAATCATTGTCATAGCTTTTATTAATTTTTTGTTTTTGGTTTCATTTGTTTTTTGCCGGAAGGCCGAGTATGGTAAAGGGCAATGAGGTTGATTTATTTGTAGGCTGCAAATATTTTTTTCCTTACTCCAAATGTTATATTAGGTGTCAAATACAAAGGATGTAATATAAACTATGTTTATAGATGAAGTGATGCAGTATTACATACTGAATATGGGTAAAATTGTATTATTGTATTGTTGGAATGGATGAGTCAAAGAGGTTTGCAGCCTGATGTGGTGACTTTTACTGCAATGATACATGGGCTTTGCAAGGAGGGGAAGATGGAGGAAGCTAATGGGTTGTTGGAGTTGATGAGTCAAAGAGGTTTGCACCCTGATGTGGTGACGTGCATTACAATGATAAGTGGGCTTTGCAAGGAGGGGAGGATGGAGGAAGCTAATGAGTTGTTAGAATGGATGATTTAAAGAGGTTTGCAGCCTAATATGGTGACATTTACTACAATAATAAATGGGCTTTGCAAGGAGGGGAAGATGGAGGAAGCTAGTGGGTTGTTGGAATTGATAAGTCAGAGCGGTTTGCAGCCTGATGTGGTGACATTTACTACAATGATAAACGGGCTTTGTAAGAAGGGGAAGATGGAGGAAGCTAATGGGTTGTTGGAATTAATGAATCAAATAAGTTTGCAGCCTAATGTGGTTACTTTTAATGCAATGATGAATGGGCTTTGCATGGAGGGGAAGATGGAGGAAGCTAATGGGTTGTTGGAATTGATGATTCAAAGAGGTTTGCAGCCTAATGTGGTGACTTTTAATTCAATGATTAATGGGTTTTGCAAGGAGGGGAAGCCGGAGGAAACTAATGGGTTTTTGTAATTGATGAATCAAAGAGGTTTGCAGCCTAATTTGGTGACTTTTAATAAAATGATAAATGGGCTTTGCAAGGAGGGGAAGACGGAGGAAGCTAATGGGTTGTTCGAATTGATGAATCAAAGAGGTTTGCAGCCTAATTTGGTGGCTTTTAATACAATGATAAATGGGCTTTCCAAGAAGAGGAAGACGGGGGAAGCTAATGGGTTGTTGGAATTGATGAGTCAGAGAGGTTTGCAGCCTGATGTGGTGACATTTACTACAATGATAAATGGGCTTTGTAAGGAGGGGAAGATGGAGGAAGCTAATGGTTGTTGGAATTGATGAGTCAAATAGATTTGCAACCTAATGTGGTTACTTTTAATGCAATGATAAATGGGCTTTGCATGGAGAGGAAGATGGAGGAAGCTAATGGGTTGTTGGAATTGATGATTCAAAGAGGTTTGCAGCCTGATGTGGTGACTTTAATTCAATGATTAATGGGCTTTGCAAGGAGGGGAAGACGGAGGAAGCTAATGGGTTGTTGGAATTGATGAATTAAGGAGGTTTGCAGCCTAATTTGGTGACTTTTAATACAATGATAAATGGGCTTTGCTAGGAGGGGAAGACGGAGGAAGCTAATGGGTTGTTTGAATTGATAAATCAAAGAGGTTTGCAGCCTGATTTGGTGACTTTTAGTACAATGATATATGAGCTTTCCATGGTGGGGAAGATGGAGGAAGCTAATGGGTTGTTGGAATTGTTGAGTCATAGAGGTTTGCAGCCTGATGTGGTGACATTTACTACAATGATAAGTTGGCTTCACAAGTGACATTTACTACAATGATAAGTTGGCTTCGCAAGGACGGGAAGATGGTGGAAGCTAATGGGTTGTTGGAATTGATGAGTCAAAGAGGTTTGCAACCTATAATATGATCTTCTAGTCTCGACCTTTATAAGTACCCATAGGCTGATTTGGTATCTTTATATGTTGCAACCTTCGATCATAAGTCTTGACATATGTAACCCTTTATATTAATTTTTTAAGTTTTTAGCTTATTTGAATTTGTTATTGCTCACCTGAATTCATACTCCTCTAATTATATTAACTCTTATTTTTGCAATGAGTTCTGAATATTCTGAGAGTATAATGCCATGAGGGAAAGATGGCACATGATAGTTTTTTCAAATATCTGCCACTAGGTGTTCATTTGCTCGTTTACCAAAGTTCTCTAAAAGCATGAAGCTAGAACTCCAACATCCAATGGTTATTTTTGCTTTTGTTATGGAACTTGTCCAACCTTGTGTTTTCTCAAATCTTGTTATATATCTTGACTTGGTTCTCTTTCTCTATTTTTTTAAGTTAATCTTGCTTCTCCTACCCACCCGTATGAATATAACTTCTTCATGTAAAACCTGCTTGATTTAGATCGGGAGAATCGTACGGTTTTATGAAAGCATGTGCTATGGTTCGAATCCGTAGTCAATCCTATTTATAGGAACAGTTGACAATTGAATCCAATTTTTCCATTAATTTCGTATCCATAATAGTGCGAAAGGAAGGCTCGTCTTTGAGTTGTTCAAGAATAGTGGCGTTGAGTTTATTATTTCACTGATTGCTGATGGGGGACCAGAGCTTCATTGACTTCGTTACTCATTTGCTTGAAGTGAATCTTAGGACATGCCTTTCTGCATCTGAGGAGCACCCATGGCAATCATAGCCTTAGAAGTTTCAACACATATAACTCACACAATCTGTATTCGCTCAAATTAAATTCATGTTGTTGGTGACACATGAAGTATGATTTTCCTTTCTCATACATAGTTGTATTTCAGTTTTCCATTATCAAGAATGTAAATTTGCACGTATCATGTATTTCAGGGATTCATTCCTCGCTTTGTTTTATAAGAAAGTATCAGAATCTCATTACAGTCTTGTTGTACATCAGGAGAATTCTTCTTTCTTGTTTGAGAAAATATACTTTCAGTATCTTTGACTATATTAGAATTTTTATATAATTTTAGAACTTCTATCTTTTTAATCTTTTTCCTATTTCTCATAGTCCATTGTTGATTTATGTTCTAATCAATTACTAAATATTGTTCCACGAGTTGATTTATAATGATATGATCTCAATTTCATTGATGCTTTGCTTATATGATTCTGGTGTGAAGCATCTAAGCAGGGTGTTTTAGTTGATGAAAGGGCAGTCGCCGTGCATAGTCTACGAGATATATATTGAAGAGAAGAAGCATTTTAGACTGTAGTGAGTACAATTTTCAAACTCTTTTACATGAAATAAGCTGCAACATTTTTGTTGAAATTTTCTAGGATTACCATTTTCTAAGAGTTTAAATATAGGACTTTGCAAGGAGGGGAAGATAAAGGAAGCTAATGGGTTTTTGGAATTGATGATTCAAAGTGGTTTGCAGCCTAATGTGGTTACGTTTACTACAATGATAAGTGTGTTTGCAAGGAGGGGAAGATGGAGGAAGCTAATGGGTTTTTGGAATCGATGATTCGAAGAGGTTTGTAGCCTAATGTGGTTACGTTTACAACAATGATAAATGGGCTTTGTAAGAAGGGGATGATGGAGGAAGCTAATGAGTTGTTGGAATTGATGAGTCAGAGGGGCTTGCAGCCTAATGTGGTGACTTTTAATACAATGATAAATGGGCTTTGCGAGGAGGGGAAGATGGAGAAAGCTAATGGGTTGTTGGAATTAATGAGTCTAAAAGGTTTGGAGCCTAATGTGGTGACATTTACTACAATGATAAATGGGCTTTGCAAGGAGAAGAAGATGGAGGAAGCTAATGGGTTGCTGGAATTGATGAGTCAACAAGGTTTGTAGCCTAATGTGGTGACTTTTAATACAATGATAAGTGGGCTTTGCAAGGAGGGGAAAATGGTGGAAGCTAATGGGTTGATGGAATTGATGATTCAAAGAGGTTTGCAGCTTGATGCGGTGACTTTTAATTCAATGATAATTGGGCTTTGCAAGGAGGGGAAGGTGGAGGAAGCTAATGGGTTGTTGGAATTGATGAGTCAAATAAGTTTGCAGCCTAATCTAGTGACATTTAATACAATGATTAGTGGGCTTTGCAAAGAGGGGAAGATTGAGGAAGCTAATGGGTTGATGGAATTGATGATTCAAAGAGGGTTGCAGCCTAATGTGGTTACGTTTACTACAATGATAAGTGTGCTTTGCAAGGAGGGGAAGACGAAGGAAGCTAATGGGTTTTTGGAATCGATGATTCAAAGAGGTTTGCAACCTAATGTGGTTACGTTTACAACAATGATAAATGGGCTTTGCAAGAAGGGGAAGACAGAGGAAGCTAATGAGTTGTTGGAATTAATGAGTTGGAGAGGCCCTCAGCCTAATGTGGTGACTTTTAATTCAATGATAAATGGGTTTTGCAAGGAGGGGGAGATGGGGGAAGCTAATGGGATGATAGAATTGATGATTCAAAGAGGTATGCAGCCTGATGTGGTGACATTTAATACAATGATAAATGGGCTTTGCAAGAAGGGGAAGATTGAGGAAGCTAATGGGTTGTTTGAATTGATGAGTTAGAGAGGTTTGTAGCCTGATGTGGTGACATTTACTCCAATGATAAATGAGCTTTGCAAGGAGGGGAAGATGGAGGAAGCTAATGGGTTGTTTGAATTGATGAATCAAGGAGGGTTGCAGCCTGATGTGGTGACGTTTACTACAATGATAAGTGGGCTTTTCAAGTTGGGGAAGATGGAGGAAGCTAATGGGTTGTTGGAATTGATGAGTCAAAGAGGTTTATCAAGAATATCTATCAATCAAGAGAAAAATGCAACACTAGAACTAATCACTAATTACTTTTCCAAGAGTTGATTTCTAAGGATTTGATCTCAATTTCACTGAAGCTTTGCTTATATGATTTCCGGAGTGAAGCATCTAAGCAGGGATTTTAGTTGATGAAAAGGGGGTTGCCGTGGGTTTGAAAAGACTAGGCGATATATATTGAGGAGAAGAAGCATTTTAGACTGAAGTGAGTATAATTTGGAAACTCTTTTACATGAACTAGGTGCAAAATTTTTACTGAAACTGTTTCAGAGTGAGACGTTGAAACTGAAGTTAATTGTGTGCGAAATGAATAGCTGCAATATTTGAGGTATAAATTTGTTTTTTGTTTTTGGTTTGTTTTTGTTTTAAGGATTACCAGGATGAACAGTTTGATTATATAAATGGGATTTGCAAATGTATAATAGGAAGAGTGTAATGTTTATATTATTGTAGTTAATGAAAGGAAGTGTGTTGTTTTTGTCTAAGGTTTTTAAGAAAACATTTATCCAAAGAAAAGTACGCCCCCCATCACAAATCATCATACACGAACCGAGCTATTCATCTTTCTTTCCATCCCCACGGCCTCGACCAGCAACTACAAATGAACACACACCCATTCATAATTGATTGTAGATGCAATTATCAGTAAATTTTATTTAACTTTTTTCTTTATTGATAGTTTATACAACCAAAGGAACCAAATATACAATTAATAAATAATAAAAATTGATAACAAAAAATGCAAATACCGCATGTTGAAAACATGAGCAAAATAACATAAAAAGAAGAGAAAGAAAATGGCAATGTTGTAATATAATATAGTAAATATGGTTTAATGGTGAAACGGGTTTTATTTGTAAGCCTGATATTGTTTAAAATAAAATAAAATAAAGAGAAAGAAAATGGCAACGTTGTAATATAATATAGTAAATTTGGTTTAATAGTGAACGGGGTTTTATTTGTAAGCCTGATATTGTTTCTTATCATAGTATTATTGATGGTCTTTGCAAAGATGGGTTGGTAGATAGGGCGAAAGAAATTTATTTGGAAAAGAAGAGTAGAGGAATTAAGCCAGATGTGGTTGTTTGTAACTCTGTAATTTACGGTTGGTGTTTTGTGGGAAATATGGAGGAGGCTGAGAGTTTGTTTATTAAGATGGTGAACTAAGGTTTGCAGCCTAATTTACTAACGTATAATACAATCATAAGTGGGCTTTGCAAGGAGGGGAAGATGGAGGAAGCTAATGGGTTGTCGGAGTTGATGAGTCAAGGTTTGCAGCCTAATGTGGTTACTTTTAATACAACAATAAACAGGCTTTGAAAGCAGGGGAAGATGGAGGAAGCTAATGGGTTGTTAGAGTTGATGAGTCAAAAAGGCTTGCAGCCTAATGTGGTTACTTTTAATACAATGATAAATGGGCTTTGTAAGCAGGGGAAGATGGTTGAAGCTAATGGGTTACTGAAATTGATGAGTCAAAGAGGTTTGCAGCTTGATGTGGTGACGTTTACTACAATGATAAGTGGGTTTTGCAAGGAGGGGAAGACGGAGGAAGCTAATAGATTGTTGGAACTGATGAATCAGGGAGGTTTGCAGCCTAATTTGGTGACTTTTACTACAATGATGAATGATAAATGGGTTTATCACAATCATATGATCTGTATCCAAAAGGTAAATAAATAAACACTCTTTAGTTATCCAAAAATCAATAAATCCCCTAAAGTTTAAAACTAACACAAAATGCACCTAGAGTACAAACATTTCACCCACCACCAGAGCCACTGATTTTACTTAAAACAACTGGATCAAGTCATCGATTGAGACATGAGCAGATAACATAAAGAAATGGCAAAGTGGTCTCATTACATTAAAGAAAGAAATGAGAGAGGGACTGAAAGGCTCAAAATTTTATTATAATTTTGCTTCTTTTAACAGACCACCGGTGCCTGGATAATTACAGAGGTACCCTACAGGTTTCACATAAATACATTTCATCCCACACTCATTCCCCGTGAGATTGTATTATTTAAACCACAAAAGACTTAGCCAGTTTGAACCCTAGATAATCCACAAACGCCGCTACTCAAATGGCGTTCAAAACCTTTCTTCGTCGTTGTTCTTCTTCTTCTGAAACCAAAACCTCATCTTTGTTCACAAATTCATGTAAAGTGACTACAACTATACCACCAGATTCAGTACATAACGTTGAAGAGGTAGCGAGGCTTGATAAATTCATTCAAAAGGATTGTAAACAAGGTAACATCACTCTTGATGAAGCACGCTATTTCTTTTGTTTAATGATTCATATGCAACCCAAACCACCGATTTCCTCATTCAACGGATTGGTTGGAGCTCTTGCTAAGAAGAAGTTTTATGAAGCGTTATTTTGCTTCAGCGACGGATTCAATGGGGTTGATGCCGATCTTTTTACATTAAATGTTTTGATTAATTGTTTTTGTAACGTGGGTCGAGTTTGTGATGGTTTTGTTGTTTTCGGGAGGATGTTGAAGTGGGGTTTTAGCCCAAATGTTGTGACTTTGACTTCTTTGATTAAAGGTTTGTGTTTGGAGAATAGGGGTACGGAGGCTAATGAGTTGTTCGAATTGACGAGTCAGAGAGGTTTGCAGCCTAATTTGGTGACTTTTAATACATTGATAAATGGGCTTTGCAAGGAAGGGAAGACGGAGGAAGCTAATGGATTGTTGGAATTGATGAATCAAAGAGGTTTGCAGCCTGATGTGGTGACATTTACTACAATGATAAGTGGGCTTTGCAAGGTGGGGAAGATGGAGGAAGCTAACGGGTTGATGGAATTGATGAGTCAAAGAGGTTTGCACCTAATGTGGTGACGTTCACTACAATGATAAGTGGGCTTTGCAAGGTGGGGAAGATGGAGGAAGCTAATGGGTTGTTTGAATTGATGGATCAAAGAGGGTTGCAGCCTGATGTGGTGACGTTTAATACAATGATAAGTGGGCTTCGCAAGGAGGGGAAGATGGAGGAAGCTAATGGCTTGATGGAATTGATGATTCAAAGAGGTTTGCAGCCTAATGTGGTGACATTTAATACAATGATAAATGGGCTTTGCGGGGAGGGGAGATGGAGGAAGCGTATAGGTTCTTTGGAATTGATGAGTCAAAGAGGTTTGCGCCCTAATGTGGTGACGTTTAATTCAATGATAAGTGGGCTTTGCAAGGTGGGGAAGATGGAGGAAGCTAATGGGTTGTTTGAATTGATGAATCAAAGAGGGTTGCAGCCTGATGTGGTGACGTTTACTACAATGATAAGTGGGCTTTGCAAGGACGGGAAGATGGAGGAAGCTAATGGGTTGATGGAATTGATGAGTCAAAGAGGTTTGCAGCCTAATGTGGTGACGTTTAATTCAATGATAAGTGGGCTTTGCAAGGTGGGGAAGATGGAGGAAGCTAATGGGTTGTTTGAATTGATGAATCAAAGAGGGTTGCGCTGATGTGGTGGACGTTTACTACAATGATAAGTGGGCTTTGCAAGGAGGGGAAGATGGAGGAAGCTAATGGGTTGATGGAATTGATGAGTCAAAGAGGTTTGCAGCCTAATGTGGTGACGTACACTACAATGATAAGTGGGCTTTGCAAGGTGGGGAAGATGGAGGAAGCTAATGGGTTGTTTGAATTGATGAATCAAAGAGGTTTGCAGCCTGATGTGGTGGCGTTCACTACAATGATAAGTGGGCTTTGCGAGGTGGGGAAGATGGAGGAAGCTAATGGGTTGTTGGAATTGATGAGTCGAAGAGGTTTATCAAGAATATCCATCAATCAAACAAAAAATGCAACACTGGAACTAATTACCAATTACTGTTCCAAGAATTGATTTCTAAGGATTTGATCTCAATTTCACTGAAGCCTTGTTTATACGATTTCCAGTGTGAAGCATCTAAGCAGGGTGTTTTAGTTGATGAAATGGCGGTCGTCGTGAAGAGACTAGGTGATATATTTTGAGGAGAAAAAGTGTTTTAGGCTGAAGTGAATACAATTTAGAAACGTATTATTGGAAAGAGTCTAATGTTTATGCAGGTTTTAGAAAAATGATTTTGTGTTTTCTATTGTTTGTGAGAGGACAATAGACCATTCTAAATGAAGAAGACGGTGTTTAAGGGTTGTTTTGTATTTGCATAAAATAGTTTGTGTTAGTAATCAGAACCATCAAAGTCTGCTAAACTTGAGGATGAATTTCTTAATGTAAAAAAAGTTTAGCGTACCCTTAAACATTAAATTATATTATTACATTAAAAATGTCAAACAAATTCACATAATGGTATTTTGAACTACAATTATGCATGTCAGTTCTAACATTAGTATTTAAGTCTACTAACAGGCCATCTCTTGCGTAACGTAGACCAAATGGACCAAATGAAGCAAAAACAAGTGAGCGGCACATGACATATGTAGGATTTGGGCGTTACATATTCAAATAAAATTATTAAGAAGAAACTGAAAAGATCACAAGATACAACACAGTTTCGATTATGAATGGATGACTAATAGATTTGATATAACATTATGGCAAAATTCACTCTCTTATTTTTTAGTCTTAATAATAAATAACACTGGCAAAGTTGATTATCAAACATTTCAGATTGGCATATGCTCAAATACAAAACCAGATTCAGCTTAATTTGTCTACCATTAAATCATATGGTCCATAACTACCATTAAATCGTACAAAAAAAACCCTCGTCATTATATCAAATTCCAATGAAACCCTTGAAAGTGAAAAACTAACACAAACCACCCCAAAAGGTACAAATATTTCACATTTCATTCAACTACTACCGAAGCCACAGAATTCAGTTAAATAACTGGTCCAACACACATCAGTTAAATAACTGGTCCAACACACACAAGTGGGTTTATGCAGTAGAAAGAAGCAAACTAGTTATGCCATAATCATATGATTTTAATCCAAAAGGTAAATAAATAAACACTCTGTAGTTATCCAAAAATCAATAAAACCCCTAAAGTTTAAAAACTACATAAAATACACTAAGAGTACAAATGTTTTAGAGGTCCATTCTAAACATTTCACCCATCACCAGAGCCACTAAGCTTACTTAAACAGATGGATCAAGTCACACACAAGTGGGTTTATGTTAATGCAACAGAAGAAACCTAAAAAGAAAAGAGAAGAAAAATGTACCTTTAAGCTGTTAGAGAAGGTGTTGGGGCTAAGAGGAGGATCCATTGAGACTTTACAAACAGAAGGGAAAAAAATTAATGAATGTTATATGAAGAAAGGACACTGAGTAGTGATGAATTCTATGAAAAATAATTTTTTTAAAAATTAGAAAAAAAATAACAAAGTGGGAGGTTTCTGTTGTTGGTACTTAGTAGTTTATTTGAAGCAATGGTGGAAGAGAGGGAAAGCTAGATTGATTTGATAGGGACGGACGGCTATGATTTATTAAAAAACTAGATAGAAAACCCGCGCGTTGCATGGGTATGTTTATAGAATTTTTTTAAGATTATTATTAATTGTTTGTTTGGCATTAAATTATTTGTATATATTGAAGTTAATTTTATAGTGAATTGATAATTAAAGAAATAAATAATAAAAATATTATATACCAAATAATGAGTATTAAATTTAAATATATATTTAATGTTGGTGTAAAGATATTGGACAGGTTCTAGTAGTAGTATTTCCACCCATTTAACACATAAAACAAACTCCTTGTTCTTGACCTTCTTTCTTTATCTGTTTCTTTCTGAAAATAATAGTAATAAATTGAAGTTCTAGGCCAAGTCTTCTCATATTTAATTGCACCACAAAATCGTTTAACTTTTTGTAGTAAAATTACTAGTACCAAAAATTTTAAGCTATATATCTGTCAACTTAACTATCCAAAAACAAAGGAACAACTTTCCTACTTTAGCACAGAAAACATATGTTCTCTCTTTACAGTTTTTATCATGGATCACAATTCATATCACATAGCCTAATTTTAAGTTGCCAGGTATTATATGGTTTGTCCATTTTTGAGCAAATTTCAGATTTTGGCTTGATTTGTTGAGGATAAGTTGATGGTATATGTAATAAAAATCATAAACTTTATTAAAAATTGATTAAAAAACACTGTTTTAGCATTCAGGGTTGTCTGCGTCGTACCTATGCAAGCATGTTGATAATGGACAAATATGCATAATTTTAACTATTATGTGTATAAACTTAAAACAAAATAAATGTGTAAAATGTAAATTCAGTTACAAATAACCCACTCTTTTGTTTTACCTTAAAAATTTGGTGTTAGAATTTAGAAATAAGGGTTGTCTACACCGTACCTATGTAAGCATGTTGATAATGGACAAATATGCAGAATTTTAAATATTATGTGTATAAACTTAAAGCAAAATAAGTGTGTAAAATGTAAATTTAGTTGCAAATTATGGTTCCTTATTTATGAATGACCATTCCTTTAGTTGTTCCTTCATAAGGAATAGTCATTCCTTCCGTGAAGAACGACCTTTCCTTTATAAAGAACGGTTGTTACTGATGAAGGAACGACCATTTCTTTGGTCTAATTAAAATTATTTTGACGTAACAATGCTAACTCAATTGCCACGTGATTGGGTTATAAGAGAAGTTTGTGAGAAAAAGGTTATTGGTATAACATTACTCTACCTTATAATGGTTGTATAAACAATCAACTAATCAAAAGATGTCATGTCGAAGCTCAGGTGCTAGTTTACAGCTTTATGAATCAGACCGTATCATAGATATATATGAGTAAACTAGGAGAAGAAGAAAAACTTTTTAATTGCAATTGTACATACAATAAAGCAATTGAAATAAAAAAAAAAAAATTATTCATAATTGGTTATACATACAATCATGAATCATCAATAAATTTTATTTAACTTTTTTCTTGATTGATAGTTTATACAACCGAAGAAACCAAATATGCAATTAATAAACAATAAAAATTGAATACTAAAAACTAGAGGTGGGCATTTGGGACTGGGTCCAAAAACCCAGTCCCAAAACCCGGTCTTAGGACTGATCCTTGAGAGAATCGGTCCTAGGAGGCTTGGTCCTGGGAGGAGGGACCGGGGCCTTCACTGGGCCCAAAATTTTTTGGATTTTTCAATTTAGTCCACTACAAAAATTACATAAAACCCCCTATAAAATTTAAAATAAACATAAATTACAAGGGTTAAAATAAAATTTTACAAAATGTATAAAAAAATAATAAAAAAAAAATTTACTAACCGTTGGCTGTTGCCAACGGTTATATTGTTTTTTTAACCGTTGGCTGACAGCCAATGATCACTACTAGCCAACGGTTATAATTTTTTTATAATCTTTCTTTTTTCTCATTCCACTCCACACCCCCCCCCCTCTCCAAACTACACTATAAATAACCCTAAAATCTCTCAATCTCTCTACTCCAAATCTCCAATCAAATTCTCATTCAATTTATATTTATATCTATAATTTATTCATATTATTTATTTATATTATTCAATTTTTTTCTATTTTTCAATATCATCATAATTTCATATTATTATTTAATTTCTTTTCATTTTAATTATTTATTATTTTATCATAAATTTATAATGGTTTCCCCAAATGAGTTTTACGTTCCATCCACCAAAGAAATGGATGGGTTCAATCCATTTTCACCATTTCCTCCAGAGGAAGCAGCTGCAATTCCATAACCACATTCGGTCGGGACGAGGTGTAGCCAAACACATGCGATCTGTGAGTCAATGGGCACGGGCATAGCCCAACCCCCCCGACTGTCAAAGAGGGTCTTGTCTGATGTATGACGATACTTCACCAAATCAAAACGGCCAAAGCCAAATGGGGAGGGGGAAGAATCGTGTGGGATATGTAATTTCTATGGAACCATTATTGGCGCTGAGAAGGGGACTTCGACGATGCGACGACACGTGGAGAAGAAGCACCCCAAATAATGCAGTTGTCGGATACATCTTCAAGCGGATTAGGTAGACAAATTCAAACTCAACTTAATTTTAATCCACAATCCTCAACTCTCTCAACATGGCAATACAATGCACATGTTGCACGAGAGGAAATGAGAAGATTCATAGTTGCTATGGACTTTCTCATTTGTTTATCTGAAAATTCTTATTTTATTCACGTGATTAAAACTGGATTTTGTCCAGCATATACCCCTGTTAGTAGAAGTACAAGTAGAAGAGATATACTAAAATTTTATAACAAAATAAATAACAAACTTAAAAACGGATTTCAAAATTTTAGGAATATATCTATTGCACTTACATCAGACATATGGGCTTGTAGACCAAAACCGATTTTTTAACTGTCACGGTACATTTCTTAGATCATAATTGGGGTTTACAACAAAAATTGATAGGTTTTAAACCATCATATGAAAAACATAGTGCTGAAACTATTTATTTTACAATTCTTGAAGTTTTGCAAGAATATTTATTAACTGATAGAGTTGTAGCGCTAACGCTTGATAGTGCAGCTGCTAACATCGCGACAATCTCTTTATTTGAAAAGAGATTGGATCTGCGTGGTGAAGACAATTTTTTTCACCAAAGATGTGCTTGCCACATCATCAATTTGATAGTTAAAACAGATTTAGATGTTATACATTCGAAGATGGAGAGGGTGCGTAGAGCTATCAGATTTATCGTCGGCGGTAGCAATAAAAGATGGCAAGAGTACGTCAAATATTGTAAGCAAGAGGACCCACTGGTTCAACTTTTGAAGTTATGTATAGACATGCCTATCTGTTGGAACTCCACCTACTTGATGTTGGAAAAAGCTTTGCCAACCGCGAAACAAATTACTGATTTCGTCAACCGGAAGAATCGTCCAGAGGAAGTTGTTAGCTATGATGATTGGGCGTTTTGTAAACTTTTTTATTCATTTCTTCAAATTTTTTATGATGCTACTAATACAATAAGTGGTATTTATTATCTAACTACTAATTTAGTGTTAGATATTTTACTTCAAATTGCTAAAACTTTTGCTCAATATAGATATAATAACATTTTAAGGGAAATTGTTTTAAAGATGGAAGAAAAATATGAGAGATATTGGTTAGATATTCCATTCTTATATGGATTAGGCCTTGTTCTAGATCCTAGGTTTAAATCACACGTAGTCAACTGTATAATTAATGAGATAGGCCAGCATTTAGGACATTATTATACGTCTTATTTGACTAACTTTCAACAAAAATTGGATAGCCTTTTTTCTTTATATGAGAACAGGTACAATGGAAGTGGAAGTGGAAGTGGAACGTTTAGGAGAGAGGATCCGGACTTTAATGTAGCCCTCCATCAAGGATCGAGCAAGTGGACGTATGTGGAACGTGGTGGAAGTAGTAGCTCCAGCTCATACATACATGGACCAAATGAGCTAAATCGCTCCCTACAAGTGAACCTGTCCTTTATGACGATGAAGGAACAACATGATATGGATATTCTTTAGTGGTGGAACCAACATGAATGTCGATTCCCCATTGTAGCCAAAATGGCACGTGACATTTTATCTGTGTCACTTTCTACAATTGCATCCGAGTCAACATTTTCAATGAGTGGTCAGATTGTTGAAGACAGAAGATGTTCTTTAACCGATGAGATGATTGAAGTAATAACGTGTTTACAGGATTGGACTCATGTAGAAAGAAGACTACAACAGTACCATGTAGATCCTGAACTACTCGAACTCTTTAGGAATACAGATTTGAATAATGTAAATATGGTTGACGATGAAAATGAATAGTTTAATTAAAAAAATTATTTAATTGTTTATTTGTGAAGCGTGAATGTGTGAAACGTGAATTTATATTAAAAATTAAAATTAACTATTAATTAATTTATTATTTTTTTAAATTAATTAAATTTTTAGAAACTTACTAATCTACCCTTGAAAAATCCTAAAAACTACAAAATTTTGTTTCGCCCCCAAAATATAAAAAAAGATCAAAGGGGAAAAAAAATTGTCCAGGCCCATAGGACCGGTCCGGGTCCTCATTTTGCTCATGGGTCCTAGGCCCATGAGCGACTGGTTCTATTTGGGACCAATCCCAAATGGGCCCAGGCCCGGGCCTACTTGGGACTGGTCCCTGCCCACCTCTACTAAAAACAAATATTGTATGTTGAAAACATGAGCAAATAGCATAAAGAAAAGAGAGAAAATGGCAATGTTGTAATATAATATACCAAATATGGTTTAAAAATAAGATGAAGAGTAAAGAGACAATGAGAGAGGGAGTTATAGGCTTAAGTGTCTATATAATTACATGCGAACCCTACAGGTTTCAGATAAATACATTTTATCCCACTCTCATTTCCTGTGAGATTGTATTATTCAAATGTAAACCCACAAAAGACTAAGCCAGTTTGAACCCTAGATAATCCACAAACGCCGCTACTCAAATGGCCTCCAAAACCTTTCTTCGTCGTTTTTATTCTTCTTGTGAAACCAAATTCTCATCTTTATTGACAAATTCATGTAAAGTGACTACAACTATACCAAAAGATTCAGTACATAACGTTGAAGAGGTAGCGAGGCTTGATAAATTCCTTCAAAAAGATTGTAAAGAAGGTACTATCACTCTCGATGAAGCACGTAATTTCTTTTGTTTAATGATTCATATGCAACCCAAACCACCAATTTCTTCATTCAACCAGTTGTTGGGAGCTCTTAGTAAGAAAAAGTTTTACGAAGACGTTATTTTGCTGTACAAGAGAGTGGGTTCAATTGGGTTGTTGCCAGATTTTATTACTTTGAATATTTTAATTAATTGTTTTTGTAATGTGGGTAGAGGATAGTTTTGTTGTTTTTAGGAGGATTCTGAGGTTGGGTTTTTGCCCAAATGTTGTGACTTTGACTTCTTTGATTAAAGGATTGTGTTTGGAGAATAGGAGTTCGGAGGCTACGAGGTTTTACAAGAAAAGGTTGTGTTTGGGGTTATGCCTAATGTGATTATGTATTTTACTTTGATTAATGGGTTGTGTCAGACAGGGAAGGTAGAGGAAGCTAATGGGTTGATGGAATTGATGATTCACAGAGGTTTGTAGCCTAATGTGGTGACATTTAATATAATGATAAATGGGCTTTGTAGGGAGGGGAAGATGGAGGAAGCTTATAGGTTGCTGGAATTGATGAGTCAAAGAGGTTTGCAGCCTGATGTGGTGACGTTTAATACAATGATAAGCAGGCTTTTCAAGGAGGGGAAGATGGAAGAAGCAAATGGGTTGATGGAATTGATGAGTCAAAGAGATTTGCAACCTAATGTGGTGACGTTCACTACAATGATAAGTGGGCTTTGCAAGGTGGGGAAGATGGAGGAAGCTAATAGGTTGTTTGAATTGATGAAGCAAAGATATTTGCAGCCTAATTTGGTGACTTTTAATACATTGATGAATAGGCTTTGCAAGGAGGGGAAGATGGATAAAGCTAATGGATTATTGGAATTGATGAGTCAAAGAGGTTTGCAGCCTGATGTGGTGACTTTTACTGCAATGATAAATGGGCTTTGCAAGGAGAGGAAGATGGAGGACGCTAATGGTTTGTTGGAATTGATGAGTCAAATAGGTTTGTAGCCTGATGTGGTGACGTTTACTATAATGATAAGTAGGCTTTGCAAGGAGGGGAAGATGGAGGAAGCTAATGGCTTGATGGAATTGTTGAGTCAAAGAGGTTTGCAGCTTAATGTGGTGACTTTTACTACAATGATAAATGGGCTTTGCAAGGAGAAGAGGATGGAGGAAGCTAATGGGTTGTTGGTATTGATGAGTCAAATAGGTTTGCAGCCTAATGTGGTTACTTTTAATGCAATGATAAATGGGATTTGCAAGGAGGGGAAGATGGAGGAAGCTAATGGGTTGATGGAATTGATGATTTAAAGAGGTTTACAGCCTGATGTGGTGACTTTTATACAATGATAAATGGGTTTGCAAGGAGGGGAAGATGGAGGAAGCTAATGGGTTGTTGGAAGTGATGAGTCAAAGAGGTTTGCAACCTAATGTGGTGACTTTTATACAATGATAAATGGGCTTTGCAAGGAGGGGATGATGGAGGAAGCTAATGGGTTGTTGGAATTGATGAATCAAAGAGGTTTGCAGCCTAATGTGGTGACTTTTAATACAATGATAAATGGGCTTTGCAAGGAGGGGAAGATGGAGGAAGCCTAGGGGTTGTTGGAATTGATGAATCAAAGAGGTATGCAACCTAATGTGTTGACGTTTACTACAATGATAAGCGGGCTTTGGAAGGAGGGGAAGGCAGAGGAAGCTAATGGGTTGTTGGAAATTATGATTCAAAGTGGTTTGCGGCCTAATGTGGTAATGTTTACTACAATGATAAAAGGGCTTTGGAAGGAGGGGGAAATGGAGGAAGCTAATGGGTTGTTGGAATTGATGTGTCAAAGGGGTTTGCAGCCTATGATTTGATCTTTTTGTCTTGACCTTTATGAGTACCCATAGGCTGATTTGGTATGTTTATATGTAGCATCCTTCGATCATATGTCTTGACATATGCCCCTTTATTGTCTTTTTAAGGTTTTTTGGTTATTTCAATTGGTTATTGCTCACCTGAATTCTGATTCCTCTAATTATTTTAACTCTTATTTTTGCAATTTGTCACTGATTGATGATGGGGGACCAGGGCTTCATTGACTTCGTTGCTCATTTGCTTGGAGTAAATCTTAGGACATGCCCTTCTGCATCTGAGGCACACATGGCAATCATAGCCTTAGAAATTCCAACCCATATCAGCTCACTGAATCTGTTTATGTTTGAATTAAATTCATGTTGTTGGTGACGTATGAAGTATGATTTTCCTTTCCCATATGAAGTTCTATTTCAGTTTTTCACTATCAAGAATGTAAATTTAAATGTATCATGTATTTTAGGGATTCGTTCCTTTTTTTTTTTTTTTTTATAAGGTAGTATAGGAATCTCATCATCTCGTCTTGTTGTACATAAGGAGAATTCTTCTTTCTTGTATGAGGAAATATACTTTGGGTATCTTTGAATATGGTATAATTTTTTACATAATTTTAGAGTTTCTATCTTTTTAATCTTTTTCCTATTTTTCAAAGTAGATTGCTTATTTATGTTCCAATCATTCAGAGCCTATTTAAGGTTTCTGATGCCATAAGATTTTTAGAATTCTCCAATGAGGATATGTGAAGCAGTGTGATGGGATAATTTGATAATATGACGTGCCAAAGATCTCAAGGTACTGAAATTTTCTTGATCCAACCAAAGGTAAATTTTTTTTTTGATAAGTTTAACATTGGCCAAGGCTGATCAAGAATATCCATCAATCAAAAGAAAGCAATATAAAAATGCAACACTAGGACATTGGCCGTGGTTTCAAGAGTTGATTTCTAAGTATTTGATCTCAATTTCATTGAAGTTTTTCATATATGATTTCCAGTGTGAAGCATCTAAGCAGGGTGTTTTAGTTGATGAAAGGGTGGTTGTCGTGAGGAGACTAGGAGATATATATTGAGGAGAAGAAACATTTTAGGCTGAAGTCAGCACAATTTGGAAGCTCTTTTACATGAACTAGCTGCAAAAATTTTGTTGAAATTGGCATGTCTAGTGTGGAAGACCATAGAAACATGAGACCAGCCATGGATCTAATAGTCAAGGCTCTTTCAGAATGAGAAGCTTAAACTGAAGTCAATTGTGTGGAAAATTAATAGCTGCAATATTTGAGGTATAAATTTGTTTTCTGTTTTTCGTATTTTTTTTTGTTTTTGTTTTAAGGATTACTGAGATGAACAGTTTGATTATATAAAAGATTACTCATGGGATTTGCAAATGTATTATAGGATATGTGTAATGTTTATATTAATGATATTAAAGACAGGAAGTGTGTTGTTTTTGTCTAAGGTTTTCTAAAACATTAAAAAAAAAAAAAAATGAAGAAGAAAATTTGTAGACAAACCAATTTTTGGAAAAATTGAAAAAAATTAAGTGTCTAGGAGAAGGTGCTTAAGGGTTGTTTTGTATTTACATGAAATAGTTTGTGTTAGTAAACAGTGTTAGGATTTATATGTACTTTTTACTTATTCTTAAGGGTAGTTTAGTACTTTTGCTTAGTTGTGTATATATTTAACTTTACTCTCTTTTTCTTCGGCTAATCTTAATACATGAACCTTAGTTTTCCTTTCTCAATCTTCTTTAAATCTTTTTTAAATCTTTGAGTATGGTATGTTAATAAACGGTACCGTCAAAGTCAGTTAAATCAAGTTGTTTTGTGCATGTTATATGTTGAACTGACTTTTTTATATGATCAGTTAAAGAAATTTATTTATTTATATTATGAGGCGAAATGATCGGATAATTTGAAGATTACCTATTTAAAATTCGGGTGATGTTACTGGATTTGTGTCTATTGTTACTGATTCATTTTGCAGATCAGTGATGTTGTGTGATGCTTTCGCATTCTTTAGCTCTGCACGATAAAGTGACTTTTTCTTTTGGAGATTCATTTGAAGTTTAAACTTTAAAGGTGAAGCATTATAGGTTTAATGTGTTTTGTTTTTTTGGCTGCAGTGAAACCTATCACTATTTTAATCTTCCCTTTTGCTTGCCAGGTTTGCAGTTATTTATCTGGAGTTTTTCTTTGATGTATATGTGAGATTCTGTTATGGGAAATTTTGGTTTTACCATACCTTTTGTAGCTCTCTGAAAGAGAAGAAAGAAGCTTTTGGTGAAGCGTTGAATGGGAATCGATTAGTCAGTGCTCCCTACCAGCTTGACTTCTTACGTGATAAAGATTCTGAATTTGTGTGGAAGAAAAAGTTCATGAAGGAGGAAGCGGCGCGGTTTCGATCTGCTATCAAGAAGGATTACTACTTCCAGATGTACTATGATGACTTACCCATTTGGGCTTTCACAGGGAAGATCAACCAGGAACGGAAAGAAGCCAGCGAGTGCAAATATTGCCTTTTCAAGCATGTTCACTTTGATATCGATTACAAGGACCGTGTGATTGAAATTAATGTCCGCGTTGACCCAAATATGCTTGCTAATCTTACCGAGGACCAAGCAGTAGAAGTAGAATTTTTATATACTGTGACATCGAATGAGACAAACATTCTAGTTGAGAAGAGGATGGACAAGTACTCTCAGTATTTGGGGATCCATTGGTTTTTTTATTATAGACCCATAAAGATTCCACCATTGCCGTGGTACCCAGGGGCAATTCCACAGATGGCAATGGCAAGGTTTCTTCCATTCATTGAAGTTTACTATATGTTTGCCAGTGTATGGGGTCACAAGATTTACACTATATACAGCATCTTGTTTGTCATCTTTATTATTCTATTGATAGTCACTGCTTTCATTACAGTTGGGTTGACCTACTTCCAACTGGCTGCCGAGGACCATGAGTGGTGGTGGAGGTATGTTGACTATGTTTAAGCATTTGATTTGGTTACTAATGGGACCCCAGCAAACTCAATCAAAAATACACACAACACATCCACAAAATCAAGAGCAACTATGTAAACCAACAATATATTGATTGAAGATTGAACAGTTTTGATGAGCTCCAATCAGACTTAATGCAAATAAAGAAAATAAGAAAGGAAAGTCCTAGCAATTCGAGGAGCTAGGGGCCTCCATTGACAACCCTTTTAGAGAAAAATATGATCTGTATATTCCTTATTCTAACTGCCTTAATATACTAGTGACCTTTACCCATATTCCTGCCACGTACTCTACTGCCACTTGCATTTCCTCTAACTGAATCCTACTGGCATAACAACTTTTAGAGACCACCTTTATTGTTGATTTACACGTCTCACACCCTTCTTCCCTTGTTCCCCTTGTATTGATAAACCTTATTAATAGGGGGCCTATCAATACTACCCCCCTCTCTTGAAGACCCACCTTGTCCTCAAGGTGGAAAAGAGGAAACTAGAGGTTGATGAGGTCATAGGCTTTCCAAGTAGCTTCAAACAAGGTCAAGGTCAAGGTCAAGGTCTGCCATTTTATAAGCACCTCTTTGGTACCATCCGTTAGAGAGCGGACTGCTAGAACAAATTCGGGCTAGATAGTGAGTTTCAAGTCCTCGGTGAGGCCATGGGGAAGCGGCTGGATGGGAACGGAGTCGTGCAGGCTACCCTTGTGAGACACATGGAAAACCCAGGTGAATGCGAGTAAAAGAAGGCAAATCCAGCCTATAGGCAACCTGTCC
>JAPEIT010000015.1:13029447-13296173 GCA_026229545.1 Pistacia atlantica
CTGGTATCTTCATCTTCAATTTTGTGTTTTTGTAGCAAAGTAGTTTTTTTTTTTTTTTTTTCTTTTCAAAATAGCTGTCATTTTACAGTCTTACCACACCATTTATCATCTAAATTCTTCTGTTCGAACCCTAAAAATACTTTAAGCGTGGTGAGACCAAATGACAAAGCATAGGCATGGATGATCATGAACAAAAATAACACTTTATTACTTGCCATCTTAGACGTTTTGAATGGGATGTGATCTGATTTTCATTTAGCTTGAAAAGCTAAATTTCAAACTCAAATTTCTCATGTTAGCGCCATAATGAGTTATCAATTAACTTGCTTCTCCATGTTTTTGTTAATATTCAAACTAATCTGCATAAATTGAAACCTTTCATCCCTAAAGCAAAATTCCATTTTGTGAGTTCACATAGTTGTATGTTCCTGAAGTTTAGGAAAAATTATACCATTTGAATTTTTGTATAATCTTCTATGAAAATCATACAATTTTGTGTTGATTTTTATGATCGATGTTGTGCAAAATCCTGTCTTGTTTTTTAATATGCAATAAATTTCTTCTGTAGAAAATTCCAGATGCTTTTGTTGAACACTTAAATGGATTTCCGGTCGCTGTTGTGATGCAAAATAAGATGGGAAAGTTGTGGCATGTGAGTCTGAGATATATTCATAATGAGGTATTCTTTCAACATGGTTGGGAGAATTTTGTCAAAGATAATTGTGTGAAGTGTGGGGATATTTTAGTTTTTAACTATGATGGTGATCATAAATTTGATGTTATGATTTTCGGGAGATTTGCGTGTGAGAAGATAGGAGAGGAAGAGGAGGAGAAGGTGGAGGTGGAGGATACAGCAACAGCAGAAGAAGAGGAAGAGGAGGAGGAGGTGGAGGTGGAGGTGGAGGATACAGCAACAGCAGAAGAAGAGGAAGAGGAGGAGGTGGAAGTGGAGGATACAGCAACAGCAGAAGAAGAAGAAGAAGCAACAACAAACTTGATGACAAGAGGCAAGAAAAAATGTGGAAACAATGGTAAACGTATTATAATTCTTCTGTGCTCTTCATTAAAAGTTAATCTACATTAAGATGTAATCACACTTCTGTAAAATAAATGAAACCCATTGTTAATTTGATTTAGGAGCAGGATCCAAGAAATGTGCCAGTGTCAAGGCAAGAACACCTCGAGAACTCGACAATATCTTGACCAGAGAGATAGTGAGAAAATATGTTCATCGTGGAAATCCCTACTTTTTGTCAGAGCTAAAGAAAAAGAACAACCAACTGGTGACAAGCTAAAATCATCTATTACTAAAATACATGATCTTGCTTATTATAGTCAACAAGGGATGGTGAGATTTGCATTAGCCATTAATTTCATTTCGTATCAGTTAAACTAATTTGTGAAATGCTAATTCTTTCAATTTGTTAGGATTTATGGTACTCTATGCTTGACATGGAGACCGAATTCTCCTTTGTTTTAATTCATAATAAGAAAAAGTTGCTGGCATTATAATTATTTCCTCCACCATTTATAAACCCCATGTAAATGACTTCATTTGGCTTGAATTTATGGGGTTAAGCCATGATTGTTAGTTTGCTTATTAAACAATATAGTTGCTAATGGTAGAG
Organism: Pistacia atlantica; assembly: GCA_026229545.1. Lineage (NCBI taxonomy): Eukaryota > Viridiplantae > Streptophyta > Magnoliopsida > Sapindales > Anacardiaceae > Pistacia > Pistacia atlantica. Next base: position 13,031,076 of record JAPEIT010000015.1, read on the forward strand.
TTTTCTATTCAATATTGCAGTTGGTTCCACGTTATGTCTTGAGAGATTTTGGAATTCAATTAGCTGAACATGTAACCTTTCATGATGAGCTAGAGAGGACATGGCCTGGAACAGGAATATGCGGGAAGGATGGTCGAACCCGGATTACAGGTTGGGGACCTGTCTGTAGGTGGAACCAAGTGAAAAAAAATGATCTTTGCATATGTGAATTTCCGGAAGCAGGTGGGACAAAGAATATAATTCTGGTGCATATTCATCGACATGCTGGTTCACAGAGCCAAGCCACCAACCAAGAACCAAATCAGGCTGACCAGTGAAGTAGGGGCTACAGTTTTGTTAAAGTTTCCCCATCAAGCACTGATAATGTATATATAAATATTATGCTTTCAAGAACAAGATGTGTTATGAAATGATGAACAAGATTTATAATTTTTCTGTAGGTCACTGTTGTCAAGGGTTGGGTTGGGTGCAAGTTGTTTGAAATAGGATCTTGTCGAATTACAGTGTTATGGAGTTTCTACAACTATGTTATACAAGAAGCTTATGACTTTCTTCATATTGGTGATTTGACCCTTCAGGTTTTATTTCATCCAAATAGATGGGTTTTGACCCGCCTTTTTCAGAAGACAATCATCTCTGTGCTTTTAATAGATATCATTTTCTTTTCTCTTTTGTTCAAGTATTTCCAACTTCTTACATTTTCTCCTGCAGATGGAATGCTGTTTAAAATTATTTATTTTGTGAAATTGAGAAGAAAATGATTATGCAGCACTTCCTCTTGTCCGGGCTTGGATTATATATATATATATATATAAAATATTTTAACTGAGGTGTTAAACCAGCTTACGTGTCTATCCTCATTATCTCTAATTTTCCTTAATTATTTGAGCTATCCATATATGGGTTAAATACAGTATTTATATTTGCCAAAAGTATTTTATAAAGTTGTCTAATTTATGACAAAAAATTGGTATAATATAATAAGGACAATACTACACTTACAAATCAATCTTACAAATTTTCTCTCACAACGTCGACGTGACAATTTGTAATTAGTTAGCTCACAAATAGATCCCACCTGCTTACTATGGATCCCACAAGCCTAATTATGAGTTAACTAATTGCAAATTGTCAAGTCGAAATTGTGAGAGAAAGTCAACAATACAATAATACAATTTTGCCCATATTCAGTATGTAATACTGCATCATTTCATATATAAACATAGTTTATATTACATCAACCTCATTGCCCTTTACCATACCCGGCCTTCCGGCAAAAAATAAATGAACCCAAAAACAAAAAATAAATAAAAGCTATGACTATGATTTCAATTGCAAGATCTAAATGAAAATTTAAGCATACTGCAAGAGTTGTCATCCCAATGGAGCAGTGAACCCTGGAGGTCCAATTCATTGCCGCCATGTACAAAATTTGGAAACAAAACTGCTCCATCGCCAATATCTTTATGTAATTTGGTCTGGTGTATATATATTGTGTCCAGTGAAGCAAATGTCAGAGGCCAAAGTAAATACTGTGATTGGGTTAGCTGTAGCATGAAACTGTTGTCAGTGGAGAATGTTGTCTCCGTAATTCAGTCGGAAAAGAAAAAATCTTCCGTTCCTGGTTTATGCACTAAACTCTTTACTGTGATTTGGGTGGCCATTCTCCCCATAATCCAATCTTGTTCTTTTTCACTAGAGTGATCCTCACAAGCCTTGTGATTATTGTCAAGAGTTTGACTTCGGGAAGTCAGAAGTTGTCTTGCCTTGAATTCGGAATCCTCGCATATGCAGGAAGTTGGATTTTCAAGAAACTCACCTCCGCCGGGCTTCCCCTCATTTGGTTCTCCCATAAAACCAATCTGATGAGTTCGAACCCTTGATGCAAATTCTTCCCATCTCATGTTGTTTCGGTCCATGAACAAACGGTTCAGTTTTTTTGCATTTGGACGGATTGTTGGTTTGTGCCCAAAGTATCTCCTGCAATCAACAAACATGTTTTAACTTTTAATTAGTAGCCACACTCGCTGCTCTCTTTATTTCCAGAATTTCAAAAAACAAAAAGTTTAAAGGAGGATACCTTCTTCCAGCTAAAATTCTAGCCATGTTGCCATTGTTGTTGGTGACGAAAACATCACTTTCATCACAAACAATGAAGTCCAGTGCAGCCATGCGAGAAGAAAATGATGAAAACATCTCCAACTCTGTCGTACTTGCTAAAGTCTCTTTTGAATGAAGATTTGGAAACATTGCTTTGAGTGGTGCCAATGTCTCTTCTCCTCCATATACTTCTCCTGACGCGACATACAAGTGAGCATCACTTCCAAATCCCAATGCCCTGAGCATCAGACCAACTTCCTCTGGAGTGAGTGGGCATCTTCCATTCCTTCGTTCCCTGTCAGGGTTGCTTACCTGCATGTTATACCAATATAAACATGAGATTTAAGTGTCACACACTACTTAGGAAGTCTAATCTAATGTTTTCCTTGAGAAACAATTGAGGCCTCACGTGTAAACTTTTCCACCGCTTCCGTATAGCACCAAGTTCCGTCCTTTCTTTCTCTCCTCCACCATAATAGCATCCAGAGAATGCAAGCATATCAGATTGAAACCTATGACATGATATATTTTAACTTGAATCAATGTATTTTCTTCTTCTATAATGCATATCAAGTTCTGCATATACTGATTAATTATGTACAAAATAAAACAGAATTTTACCTCAAGTGCATAGCTATGAAATGCTTGCTTTTCATTCTCATCCTCTCAACCAACAATTTACCCATTTCAAGAATAGAATCGGTGAATCTTAATGCATGGTAGTTAACTCTACATCTTAGCTTTTGCAAATCGGAATCCAAATCATTTGAAAGCCTATAATCAAACTTGGTGAGTTGAACAGCCTGCCAAAAAAACAGATGGCCGGAACCGTCAGTTCCCAAATAACTAGACAGGGTTTTCTAAAGCATAATAAAACTTTCAAGAAACACTAATGAGCGACATGAATAACTTTAAATTTAAAGATGTGCCTTTCCGAGCAATATTGATTACAAAGGTTCCTTTAATTTATCAAAATTTTGCTTCTTGCCTACTACAGCCAGGTCCGGTTGTGAATTTTCATCGTAAATGCTGTAGCAAAACAAAACTACAATGGAAGGGTGTAGGAAATAACTCTGTTCAAGGACATGAATTGATCGAATTCATACTGCACTATGTCATCTCCTCTTGTAACAAAATCATATACTAAATAAAATATGAAATGGTATACCTAAAATCTGGAGGAGCAGATCTGATTACTTATTTAATAAGCAAATACGCTTATATGTTTTTTGTTAAGAACAGGCAAAACATGACTCTCAAAATTTTGGAGAGCACTTCCTCAGAACACGCATGTTATGCGGAGTCAAAACTTTCCCTCTCTTTATAGGAAGCTGTTTGATTATTTCAACATCTCTTGAGAGAAATGAAATGAACCAATCAACATCAAAAATTTCCCCAAAATCGCTGCATCAGACATAAAATAACACATTAATCCACAACCTGCATTTATAGTAAGTAATTATAAGGTTGATTTAATTTAACCATTAAGTATAAGTATGACAGCAGACCTGGTATCCTTCCAGTAAGATTTTTGATCCAGCTTTGGAATGACAAGAGTCGTATTCAAAATATAGGCGGCAACAACTGCATCTGTTATCTGCAAACATTTATGAACAAAAACCTCCGTGTCAAAAACAAATTCAGCAACATTTCCGTCAATCAAGCCACTGTACATCATAGTAATAATGGCCGCTTCAATTTTTTCCAACGAACTATATAGTGGAGATATACAGATTCATATAAAGTATAAACTCCATTTGACATAGTGCAGCAGTACATTAAGTGCATATGTTTGTGCATTAGACTTTTCTTAATCTTTGATGCTTTCAGTTGAAAGCATTTATTGCCCACTGAAAGGGTAAACAAAAGCAATCCAGCTGTAGTGACAGCCACCAATCATAAGACAAATGAAAAAGTCTACCAGCAGAAACAGAGAATTCCACAACCTATCAACACGTCAAGATTATGTAATAACTCAAACCAACAAGGGAACTCTTGAGAAAATTGTAGAAGCAACCACAACCATATCCAACAAAAACTGAAGTTGAAGCGGAAAAACTCACCCCAGTTCTCTGTTGATTTAGTCCTCCACTATTAGCAATCAACAAGTATCGATTAGGTTGTGTCTTCACTTCAGCAGCTGCATAACATGAGGCTCCGAACTTCAATTAATCATCTCAAAAATTAGTCTTTGTAATACTGTGATTTCATAAACAGAGTAGCAACCAACATTTAATAAAATTATTTATCATCAATTCGAACAACTCAAACTCTTTGGTTTCCATGATTAAAACTTGAATATGAAAATCAGAATTTTACGTTGAAACTTTTCGCTTGGAGTACTGCAGCCGTAGTAGAATTTCCCTTCTCTGGACTTCCACAAATCTCCAACTAAGCTCCCTCCATTCAACTGTAAGCACCAAAACGCGAACCCGTTAAATAAGAAAGACGGCACCGTATCACGCAAGAAATAGACAGAAACTAAACACACACGCACCGGAACATGGACCACCGTATCTCCACTTGAATTAATACGGGAGTCGGACACTACGCTGTCGAACTAAAAAATCAAAACAACAACCAAAAAAAAAAAAAAAAAAGAGTAAATATCATAAAAAAAACGACGTCAAATCACCGCAAGCGAATACAACGTGAGCTTAAAACGATGAAAAGGTGATGTGTGTTGTACGGACATGAGTGTTGAAGGTGTTGGTGGTGGTGAATGGAGACAGGAGGAGCAGAAGAGAGAAGAGAGACGGCGACGAAGACGAGGAGGACACAGCCGGAGAAGGCAGAGATGAGAGGAAACAAGTGGCTCCGGCGACGGAGGAGGAAAATCAAATGACAAAGAGCCACGGCAACAACAACATTTTGATTTCAGCAAACACAACAATCTAAAATCTCGGCCTTGAACCAATCGCGCGATAATGTTGCGGGGGGTGTTCTTTTGCGTGTGGATGGTCGGACCCATTTCCAAATCAATAGAATGTTGACACGTGTCATTTTCAACCAATGATGGAAATAAAAACTCTTATCTGTCATTGACAAATTTAGTTAAACAGTTACAGGACAACAAACCAGTCAAATTTTTATTATCGTTTTTGTTTAGTTAATTAGTTGGCATCTTAAATTTTAATTTTTTTTCTTTTAAATTACTGATAAAATTAATCCAGTCTATCCTCCTAATTTGAATTGCTGATTTCTTTTTTAAATTAGAATTTAAAAAAAAAAAAAATAGGCCGAACGACTTACAAGTACCCAAGGTTTTGCGTAACAACAATTGAGTACGCAAAGGGTTTGGAATCGACAAATAAGTATTTTTCGTTCTATACCGTTAGTGATTTCCGTTTTATAAAGGGTAATACAGTAATTTTGCCCAATCACCAAATTTTTAACTCTCAAAATATCTCTTCGAAATCTGGAGCAAAACTTCCTTTAGAAGCTTCACTTTAAAAATTAACACGTGTCCCATTAGTTGACTTTGAAGGAAAAAACAAAATAAACAAAAGTTGGCTTGCCTCTTCGTTTTCTTCTCATTTCTCTGTAACTCTCTCTCATTTCTCTAACTCTCTGAAGGAAGGTTGTGAAAGAAGTTGCACCATTGTTTGGGGATCATCATTGACGACGACGACGACTGAACAACGAAAACTGAACAGAGGCCGACGACGACAACAACGACAACGAAAATGAAAACTAAACAACGACGATGGCTAAACAGAGATGAAGCTGAACCATTGTTTGGAGACCATCATCGACAACTATGACTGAACAACGAAAACTGAACTGAGGCCGATGACAACGACAACGAAAACGAAAACTAAACAACGACGACGACGAAGACTGAACAACGACAACTGAACGAGAGAATCGTGAGGGTAACGATGACGGTGGAGGACGACTGAACTAAGGCCAGCGTTATTAACAGTATAAATCATCGATGACGACTGAACTACGAAAACTGAAGGGTAAAGTTTCTTCTTGGTTTTCCTGTTTGTTCTTCGGTATTTTGTTATTTTAGTGCAGTTCTAAGTTTTTGGTTTTTCTTACTTGCATGTTTGGTTGTTTTTAAAGTTTTTTGTTAGATTGTTTGGTTTAGGGTCGTGGGGTAACTACGATGATAAAGGATGACTGAACTAAAGTTTTTTGTTTGTTTGTTTGGTTTTTGGTTATAATGAATGTTTTTGGTTTTGCATGTTTGGTTGTTTTTAAGGTTTTTTGTTTGTTTGTTTGGTTTAGGGTTTGTTCTTAAAAGAGTTGGTTATATGTTAGATTGTGTAATGAATAAAATCCAGCCAAACGGTGGGGCTGGTTTGCTTGACTTGATTATTGGGAGTGTGGATAGCTTGTCTTATATATTTTTGGATTGCAGGATGAACTTACAAAAAGATTTTTGGTGTTGTTAAAGCTGGTTATGTTTGGTGTTGTAATTTTGCAATGTGTATAAAAATCTGTTATATGTGTTAATGGAATGCTATCGTCTTGATATGGTGAAATTTTGTTAACTGAGTCAAATACTATGGTCTTGATATGTGTATAAAAATCTATAAAAATCTGTTATATGTTTTAACTGAGTCAAATACTATGGTCTTGATATGGTGAAATTTTGTAGAAAGTGAGAAAAATTACCACTAAATTTTATCCTTCTAACTATTCCAGTTATGCCAGGAAAAAGACCTAAAAAGTTGCTTGATTTCTATAAAAAAAAAAATGGTCATAGTATGGTTTAGCACACCTCTTCAACATTCCATTAGCAACAAGTAAAACAAAATGATTTGCCAATAAAACAGCATTTGCCATTCCATTTCCCAACCACCTTTTTCTCTGAATATTTGCTCCACATAAGCACAACTCATGAGTGAGAAATTTTTAATCATTTCTGTCCCAAATAAACTTTCATAAGTCCCACCCCACTATATCTTTTGAGTGTGTGAGCGCATGCCTGTCATCCTATGTATACATGCATAAGTAGCAATTCATCTGCCCTCAGTTTAATACCTAATATTAACTATGTTAATTTCCATTTTATAACTGATTCAGCCTTAGGCTGAAGGATGAAAATGTAATAGATTTAGCCTTGAGGGAGGATTTTTGTTGTTCATGTGGAGCGTGTCCAGCAAAAATATACGGGAATGATATCTTATTTGAATGCCTTTTGTTCCAGGTTGCAGTGTCATAACATTGGATAATAATAGTATTAACATCTCATTAATAAATTTAGTTGAATGGTAGTGTTCTATTGCTGGTGGCTTTGTTCGAGCCTTAGAATGAGCTTCCATCATTTGTGTATGTTCAATATAGAACTGAATGCGGCCTTTTTAATAATAATGGATATAAAAAAATTTATGCTTTCCTTGTTGACCGAATGAAATTTAGGCAGATACAATGTTTGATAACCTCATGGCAAGTTCTCACATGTTAGATAATTTCTATATATCTTCATAATTTGCATTGATGAATGGGTTAGACTTGATCATTACCCATGCTTGTGAATCGTTTATGTTGATTTTGCAAAAAGAGAATATATTTTAATTTTATAGATGATTTGCTGCCTGATGCTAGTTTAATATACTGGATTTTGTTTAATCTTTGGAAAAGATAAATATTTTCATGTCAAAGACATGTTTAATCATTCACTTTGCATTGAATTATTCTGCTTTAATCTTTGTGTAGTTAAATCTGAAGGTGATCATTAGAGGAATTATAAGGTCTTTTAGTGAATATTGAATAGAATAGAATTAGTGAATCTGAAAGTGATCATTAAATGGTGTTTTATATTCTCATCAACCCTGTTCCTTAATTAATTTAAAAACACACTTCAAATCTGAAAGTAGGTTAAATTTCAGTTAATTATTCAATAATAAAAAAGGGTTTAGTTTAATTAAAGTAATTGTTATTTGCATGTTTAATTAAAGTTTTAGTTTATTGATCCTGCCTAGTTTATTTGCAGGATGGAGCCACAACTATTTAAGTTGAAATTTCAGTTGTTTGGTATTGATTGTGAGATGCAGAATGTAGACCCCGATGAATTTAGTTACATAGTATTGATAAAGGATATGAAAAGATGTGTTGCAGAAGAGAATGAGGCAGTTCAACTTAATCTTAATGAGAAATTTAGGGTGGAATCTATTTTACCATTGTTCAGCGTAAATTTTAGATATGAGATTGTTGTTGGGGCAGAGAAATGAGGCAAACAACTCTATTTTACCATTGTTGGGGCAGAAATTTTTAATAGATAAATGGTTTGATTGCATTATGCATTCCCATTATTGTGGATTTGCAATGATGATGTTTGTACTAGAGAAGAGTAAATATCTACAGTTTATTACATTGCAATTGTGCCTGTTTTTGCAGCTTATGGGTGTGCATTTGTGGATTTGCAAGATGGAGAAGAGGAAAATTTTGTGCCTATTTTTGCAGCTATGGTATGCATCTAGAAACTGCTCAGTTTTTTCAAACACGATTTGAAGTTTGAAGTTTGATTGTATATCACATTTTCATGTACTGAATTCATGGTTTCTGTTTAAACCATGAAGAATTAATTGATACTGAATAAATTGATGTTAATTATAAATGCTTTCTTTTAAATTATGAAAAATTTCAATTTTCAACCACATTTGAGTATATTGATACTACTTCTGCCAAAAACAGGGAAAATTGACCACTTGCAACATGAGGGCATAATGTAATTTACCATAATGATGTAAAAGAGGGATAAATTGGTCACTTGCAACATGAGGGCATAATGTAATTCACCATAATGATGTGGGTATTTATGTAATTGAATTAATTGACTAATGATAAATTAATAAAAAACTAAGATGTCAAACTTTAAAGGGTATTTTAGTATTTTTATTATTATAAAATGGAATTCTATAACGGAATAAGACGAAAGGTTACGTTAAACCTTGGGTATGTTTAAGTCGTCCCCCAAAAAAATACGATGGTGTGAGCGTTCCGACAAGATCTTTGTTACATAAATCTCTCTTTTCACGTGTGTAGCACGTGATCATCCGAGGTTTCCATTTTATTTTTATTTTTTCCTCTAATAAGGTCCACGCCTAGTTGAAGCACGTGAACAATTTGGTTAATAGAAGGCTGCCCTTTGCCGGCTGCACGTGCTTCGTATCGCGTGGATATGTAATACACTGTCGTTTTGGAGTTGGTAATAACGCTTTCCACAATGTGATTTGAAGTGCGGTAGATTATTGTCTTTTAGTGATTAAATTGAAGAGAATCTGAGTGGTGGTGCTTTGCTTGTGAATTATGTAACGGATCAACCTTGATTTAATTATCTCCCTAATTAATTGTTATCTCCCTAATTAATTGAAGTTCACTTTTTTTTGTTTCCACAGTGTGAGTCAGTTTACTTGTACGTTATCTAATCTTTTGAGAGTAAGAACTCCAATATGACTATTTTAATTAAAATTCATTTATATAAACTAATATCATTACCATATTCATAATTTACCGTTAATTGTTGTAAGCCAAAGTTTATTAATTCATTGTTATAACCGTTCAAAATAAATGGATGGAACTGATATAAAATATTTAAAAATAATCACTAATAATCTAGAAAAAAATATTCCTTTTAAGTAGCAGATTAACAATGCTTAACTAATTAACTAACTAAACATCAACTTATTTAAACATAATCTTGGTTAACTAATTGCCGAGTTGGAAGCCGTTGGATCTAAATTGGACCATCAAGATGCGGTCAAAAGATAACAATCAAATCAAAGTTAGAAACGGTAAAATTGTTAATTAGGTGACTAATTAAGAGTGTTAGTTGAAAGGCAATAATATTACTTATCCATGCACCTGACTCTTTGTAAAATTATTATTATTAGTAATAAAATAAAAGAAGCATGTCTAGTGATGCAGTTTTTTAGAGTAAAAGACTTTTTCCACCCAATGTTTGCCTTATTGACCCTTTTTCACCTAAAAAATTTCAAAATACCACTTTCTCACCCAAGATGTATATTTTATTAATATCCAAAATACGCTTCACTTTCTCAGTTGGTATTCGAGGAGTTACTAGAAGTCAGAGTAAAAAGGGTTTTGTAGAACGGAGGCCAATGGATCTAATGGTGATGACTAATTGAATGTTCGTTGCCAGAAATCAATTGAGGACAGAAAACACAAGCTTTACAGTGGTTGATAATCAATAATAAATCAAGTGTTGGAGTGAGAGGGGTTCTGTAAAGAGAAGACTGAAGGTTCAAATAGTGGTGACATGGAGAATTTTTGCAGACGAAATCAATTTTAAGTAGTAATAAAATATTAACTTTGGGTTGAAAAGTGGTATCTTGAAACTTTTTTTTTTGTGAAAAATGGTCATTAAGGCAAACCTTGGGTGGGAAAAATTCGTTTAGGGGCAGTTTTTATGTCATTTGATAATGAAATAATAATATAACTATTTGAGCATTTTTAACCCACATGAAAATGCCCATATTTAATGTCAATAATCCACGCGAAAGATTTTTTGGGAACCTTCACTTACTATATTTACAAGTGTTATTTTCTAAAATAGTAATTAAATAAAAACTTATGTAAAATATTTTTAAACCAATTCTCTAAAAAGATGCTTTAAGTATGGAACCAATAAATTTTCACAAGAGTCAATTATTTCAAAATAGACATAAAAATAGTATTATTGTAATGCAATTTTTCTTAATTAGAAAATAGTAAAATTACCCACCACCAACTTCTCATCCTAATGGTTGTATTGTGATAGTTTAATTGTCATGAGATCGATCGATTAACATAAGATATTTTAAAAAAATATTTAGTTGTTTTTAATTTAATGATATATGATATTTATCCAATAACATTTTTAACTATTAGATAAAGAGATTGCTTCGTGATATGTCCAACAATCTTCATTACAAAATTTGAATTTTTGAGCAATTCATATTTGAGGAGTTAATGACTCTTCCCTCTCCAATAATAGTTTAATAACACTTTCTCACCCACAGATTTTTAAAATATCGTTTTACTATCTAAGTTTATAATCTCGCGACAAAAAGCGAGCAAACTCGATCTAAATTATTGGGGCTTTTGATGAGGGGAGACCGATGGGTTTTTTTGTGTTGGAATGTTAGATTTTGGTGGTTGGATTGATCAGAATTTAATTTAAGAGGAACGGTTGTGTAAACCTTAATAATTCGATTGCTGATTGGTGGGGTTGATGGAAGTAGGGTTTGAGAAGTTTTGGTGAGTGATTATCACAACGATACTGGAATCGAAAATAAAATATAAATTTTGGTGATAAAGTGGTATTTTAAAAGAAAAAAAATCATTTACTCCATATTTGAGGGAAGCACGTCCCTTTTGATTATATAAATGCTTCTTGGTGAAGCTACTTAATCAAATAAAGTGCTTTTCAAAAATGTTTTCTTGAGAAAATATTTTGCTACCAACTTGCGTTTCAATATCAAATATCCCAATGTCATCATAATCGAAATTCATTTCTTAATTTATTTTGTCATAAATTGAATATCATTATAATCTTGATATATATATATATATATATAGATGAGTATAAAATAATTGACCCATAACTAATTTTTTTTTTTATATATACAAATCTAGGGGTGAGCGGTCCTGGGGGAACCGGAACCAAAACCACACAGTGTAGGTTCCCAAAAAAAGGAACCAGAATCAGAACCGCACAGTGCAGGTTCTTCAATTCAAGGAACCGGAACCTAAAATGCAGGTTCCGGTTCCTTTCCCGGGTACCTGTAAAAAATCAATTACCCCCTATTAGTTTAAAAAAATAACAAAAATACTTTAAAAGTTTACAAATACACCCCTAACAAATTTTGATTACTCATTCATTTGTGCCCAATGTAACTCATAACCTGTAAATTTAATATTATAAATTAATAATATTTATGATGTAATATAGTAATGTTGTAATTAATTAAGTAATTATTAAATTATAATGTAGTGTTATAATTAATCAAGTGATCATACTATAATGTAATGTTATAAATACTTATAATTATTTAGTAGCTATTTAACAATAATGTAATGTTATAATTAATTAAATTTCTAATAATTTAATTAATTACTTATGTTTAATGTTTATAATATAATGTCATAATTAATTAAGTAATCATTTAATTATGTAATATTATAATTAATTAAGTGATCATATTTCAATGTAAATTGTAATGTTATAATTAACTAAGTAATATACTATTTAATTATAATGTAATATTATAATTAATTAAATTGTTAATCATTTAATTAAGTATTGTAATATTGTTTATAATAGAATGCTATAATTAATTAAAATTAAGTAATCATACTATAAATTTATAATGTAATATTAAAATTAATAAAATTCTAATCATTTAATTAAGTATTGTGTAAATTAGTAAATTACTAATGTTTATAATATAATGACATAATTAATTAAGTAATCATTTAATTATGTAATGTTATAATTAATTATGAGACTATACTATAATGTAATGTTATAATGAATTAAATAATCATACTATAAATCTATAATTTAATATTGTAATTAATTAAATTTCTAGTCATTTAATTAATATACTAATGTTTATAATAGAATGTTATAATTGATTAAGTAATCATACTATAAATATATAAGGTAATGTTATAATTAATTAAATTTTTAATCATTTAATTAAGTAATGTAATAATATAGCAAATTACTAATGTTTATAATGTAATGTTATAAATTCATAACTAATTATGTAATCATTTAACTATGTAATGCTATAATTAATTAAGTGATCATAATATAATGTAATATAATAATATTATAATTTAATTGAGTAATTATTTGACTATAATGTAATGCTTAATTAATTAAATTTCAGATTATTTAATTAAGTAATCATTTGTTTATAATGTAATGTTACAATTAATATTTATAATAACGTGGCACATTTTAGTCAAACACATATGGTTACTAGATAAGGCGGACATCGCAACCAACTAAAATATCATTAGTTAAACACTTCAATTGTTTTTTTATAAATCTATACATACTAATTCTCAATAGCAATGCAAATGCATCATACACATTAGCCTGAAAAAAGAAATACGTGATTAATTGGCACTTAAAACAAATAAATTAAAACTGCAGTAGGAATGTGTACCTTCTGTGCAGCATGGTCAAAATCTTCAAGTGTCCCATATTCCCTCTCAAAACACAACAACTTGTGGCATATGTCTTGGATACCTCTGTTTTTAGGAAAAGAATATATCAACAAATCCAAAAGGCAGTACATAATAATTGAAGAAAGTCACCCTGGAGTTGTGGACCCAAAACAATATTTTCAAAATCATAAAATCAAGAAGCAAGAATTGTCAGTAACTTTAGATGATGTAGTGAGATCATCAATGAGATCATATACTATGAATGGGAGTGGGAGCGGGAGCAAGAGCAGAGAGTTGGGAAACAATCTGATTAAATATAGTAAGAACAATCAAGATAAGATGAAAATAACAAGGTTAACTTTATCAAACTAAACCCTAAATTGATCATTGAAAAGAGAGAACTTAGATGACTTTATGATAGGTCATATAAATTATTTACATCAATAAGTTTTATTTAACCTATAGCATATTTTGACATGAAACTCGGAAAGTAAAGCTTGAATTAATAACTTTTCTTCCAACATATTGGAAAAAATAAGCCAAGTGGAAAAAGATATTAGCCTATTGTGTTTCAAAAACTACTCTGCTACCTATGGTTTAAATGTGATTGCTTCATATATGCCACAATTTCATCAGAGTATCAGTAACTCTAAAGTTTAAAGTTAAAAAAATAAACGTCATGGATTTTCAACTAGCATGATTCCCAGAGATACTGTCATATATCATTTACGTATGATTTGGAAAAATTATTCAAAATGACATATTAAACCATTGTGATTCTGGTGCCCGAGTAACAGGTTGACCTATTGCAAGGCTACTCTCTAAAAATATTCTCAGCTACAGAGCATGATTCTATGTTAAGAGTTCAAAAGATCTCCATAAATTGCCCTCCTTGATAAACAACATTTTAAAAACCTTGACTTAAGCCATTTGTCTAGTTTCAACTTCCATCAACAACAAAAAGGGAATAAAGACAGAAATGTTTGCATTGCAGATGACAAATATCAATTGATTAAATAAAGCTGCATTGTATACTACTAAAAGCAACAATTTTCCCAAAAAAAAAAAAAAAAAAAAATATGAGAAGAAAGGAGGAAAAAACTAGTTAAAAAGCTTTCAAATTCAAATCATGTCCATAAATCAATCTAGAATAATTGAAAGCAAGTAATTTAAAAGAATTATACCTCTGAACCTGTCCCACTAAATCTTTTACTGTAGCATCTCCTGTAGATGGACCTAGCTTCATTTAAATGTCCCAATTCAATTTCCATAGCTATATAACCTTGCTAGGCATCCAACATTGACCCGCTGCACGGACAAAAAGCAAGTTATACGGAAAAAATACAAAGATGAATCATAAATCAATCATATTGAACTATACAAGATAAGAAAGAGAAAAAGATGAATGGGCCAAACCAGATCTTAACCAGGCTCTCCCAAAAGCCCCGAGCTGCAGCTTGATCTTTTCCCAAATTTAGCTCCAAATGAGCCCAATAAGAGTGCAAATGCCGCAAACCATCTGTATTCTTCATCTGTTGAGATAAGTAATCAGACGCCCGCTGAAAGGAAGAAACTTCACAGTTAAGTATTCAAGTATATATAATACATCCAATCATACAGGACCTGCAATTTCAATGGTACACTAAAGAGACATCAGGCTAATTGTTTATAAACACAAATATTGAAAACAACCATTATACAACAACAATGTACGAGTTGAATATGACATGCAAATTTTATAAATTCACAGATCCATAAAGATATCTTCCGTGCATGCAACTCCAATGGTGAATGAGAAATTTCTTAGCAAAGGACACTATTCCATGACAAAACAATTAACAAAGGTAACAATCTAGCAATTAGCAAAAGCCATCTTGGAGTATCGAGAATTATGCACTGTAACTTCTACATAAAGTGGTCATAATGGTACTATAACAGCACACTAAATGAAGTAAATTAAAAGACTTTTCTTCAGAGTCTAAGGGTAGAAGCACTTGATACACATTCGTAAGAGATCTATGCCTGGACCCTAAAAGAGTAGACTAGCTACAAGGTCCACATTTTCTTCATCTAAAATTCACCATGAATAGAGCATCTACAAATGTCTTTGAGAAGCTTCAAGTTCTTGACATCGAGTAAAGACAATTTTAACAAGGAAAAATGAACAGTATACATATGCCAACCTGAAACATTTCCCTTATCAATGAAAAATTCAGTGCATCCTCTTGTGCTCCAGGCAAAAGGATTCTTTGTCTCAAACCATCCACTCGAGTGAGGAATAAGTTTAGGTACTGAAAAAAGGAGGATCCAATTAACAAAGATCTTTAATGCATAACACGTAGATGAAACAATAGCAAGTTACAAAGAGTAGTAAGTCAAGCCTGCAAATTAGAGAAAAGATATCTTTACCTCCTCAATGGTCGAAAAAGTGCATAGAAAAGACTTCTCAAAGACCTGAATATGATATTAAAAACCTTTTTAAACAAGAGTAAACCTCTATTTTTGTAAAAGGAGCAGAATGAAATTCCAACACTAAAGTTTGTGAAACTTCATTGCCCTTAAGCTACTTAAAACAATCTCTCATAATTCTTAACAGACAAAGGGTAACAACTGAAACTTACAATAGATATCTCTTTCTCAGGTGCACGGCAACATTCCAAAGCAAGCAAAGATCGAACCCAAAGATCACTAACCCAAGGACAATTTTTCCTAGCCCAGGAATGAATATCCCACACAATATTTCCTGCCTGAAGGAAAAAGAGATGACTAATTGCTAAAATTACAAATACTTGGAACATAAAGAATTGAAAAGAGAAAATGTCAGTGCAACCTTCAAGGTTTTATCCAAATAGAGAGTATAACCAAGCCAGAGATCACTTGATACAGGAAACTTCGGTAATGCACATAGTATAACCAAGCCGTAGATCACTTGATACAGGAAACTCGGTAATAGCACGTTCATAGAGAAGTTGAACACGGGCTAGATCTCCAAAAGACTGTTCAAACTTCAAGTAGATCTGCAAAAATTTCAAATTAAAATAATAGCATTAACACTGTAATGAAGGGGAAAAAATAAAAAAGAAAAAAAAAGAAAAAAAAGAAAAAGGAAACCTATTGCCACATTGCAAGTTCTTATACAACCCCACACCCTCAGGAAAAGAAGAAGAAGAAGAAGAAGAGAAGATCTAAAGTTTACATAAACTGATTACCCATATTAGAAGCAAGAAAGAGCATAAGAAATTGAAATTATAATGAAATTTCAGCAGCAACTTTGTTGATAAACAACTTGACCTAAAAGCTTAAGCTTGAAAAGGTAAGGGCACAACAATGATATTCAGCTTTGTAACAGGCAACTTCACATGTTACATAAACCAAGCCCAAATTTAGACAGAAAGACCAACCCAAATATAGCAGGATGTAATAGATGGGAGACTCAAATCATGACCTCTACACTTTAATATCATATCAAGTTACCATTTAACCTAAATTCTTAAGGTATCACGTAAGAACCCAACATTATCATTTAGCTGTCTAAAACAATATCTGATAGTCAATGCCATATACCGTGAATTATTGAAATTTTTCGAGTCGATATATCCCTGCCTTGCAATCTGTTCTTCAAAATCAGCTCGAACATTATACATCTCCAATGCCTTTTGGTACGCTGAGGCAACAGTAGAAGGAATCCCATATAAATCACCTAATTCAATATCTAGAGCAGTCCCCAGTTCCACCGCCCAAGACTTGTAGGTAAGAAGGATTAACCTTAAGTTAGCAAAGGGAATAGACAACTAACGGTGAAATATACTTCGGATGCACTAAACCTGTTTTTCTTTTTCTTGCAAAAGAGCAGTAATTTTCCAAATGTAAATTTTGAAAACAGATACTTTTTCTTGGCACATAGCACTTCATAAGGAAATGAAAGAACAAAATTTATGAACTATACATAGATGACAAAAAGAAGGAAAAAAAGTTTCTAAAATAAACAGGGCATGCAACTTGAGCCATGGTTCTAGGAAATATAAAGGAAGACCCACAAAAGCATTACTAACCATAGTACCAAACCAGTAGGGTGGAATAAGACTTTAAATAATCAAGTAAATTGATTAATAGAATGCATCCCCTTCAGGCACATTTTCTAAAAAGTTTCTAATATATATTATAAATTCTCACCTTAATGCTGATCTCATCTATGGTATGGAGAATGGCTTGCTCAAATTCCTGTATGCTTCCCATATTTTACTGCCTTCACATGCAAACCATCAGTAGTTATGGCACGCTCGAAGAGATTTCTTGCCTTCGCAATACCCTCAGGTGAAAATTCACATACAGATGGATCATATTCTTGCATAAATCTCAAGCAGTCAGACCAAAGTGAGACAAACTGCATCAGAACAAGTTCTAGTCATTCAATTTTACAGAATTACTTAGATAAAGGAACTCCAAAGAACAAAATTAATGTTTTTATTCCCTGATTCCATATATATGCAAAATCTGATTGAAAGTAGCAAGAACTTAATTTTCCACTAAAAGTAGGGAAAAAGATGACAACATGCAATTAAAACTTCCAAAATGTATTGCCACTTAAAAAAATAGATTTATGTTAGAAACCCAGAACTTCAATCACTCAATACAGATAAACACTTCAATAAACAAAGGATTTCTGAATAATGCTGATATCTTCTATATACAAACTTCTCATGGAAAAGTGTAAAGAGATGATGAAAAAGAAATATATGATAGCCTAACAAATCGAGGAGCTAGAGATCTCCCAAGAATTCCCACTAAAACATATTCTGCCCAAGTTTATACTAACTAATCACAATATTCTCACCACTATCTCCACGTGCTTAAGCTAACAAACTCTCACAGCCTAACCACTAATTACCCCTTTTATCCCCTCTCCTATATGGTATTGGTGGTGCTCTATCAATTTCCACTCCCTAGAAGTTTGAAAAAGTTTTATCCTATTGCCCAATTTGGTAGAAAAATTTGATGATGCATCAACAAGGAACCATGTGTCTTTAAACACCATCACAAATGTAAGAATACTGATATCCATTCTGAATTGCAAGGCCTACAATCATCTCTACCATACAAATGAAACTAATGAGCCATTTTGTTATTAATAATTACTTATTGGAAAAATTCAGCCATTCAAAAGTCATAGATCCTGCAAGCTGAATTTTTTTATCAGAAAATTAGTTTTAGGAAAATAACTAAAATACCACAAGTGAGAATTCTTAAGATCACTATGTTTTAATCCATAAATCAACACATAAAGTAATTCAAAATCCATAATGATAACAAAAACCTACTAGATAATCAGAAACTTCTCCTTCATAAATCTTCTCAATCCCCAGAAATGCCTCAGGTCTACAAAGTTGAAGCAGAGAATCAGCAAGAAACTACCTTTCAGCTAGACAGAGCGATAAAATCTTAAAGTATACCCAAAGCTTTAGTATCAGTCATGCAGAACAAGAAAAGATCAAAATCTTAAAAATTTAGCTAACCGCCCTTTTATTTTTTTGCTTTGGGGGTAACTGTCATCAGAAAGTACACTTACTGATTTTCAACATTGAGCTTCATGTTTTGGAGAAGCTAATATACTTATACTAAGAGAAATAAGTTTTGCAAGAGGGCAAGCAGGCTGTCCATAAAAGCAATAACAAGAGGGAACTCAAAATCGATAAATAAACAAAATATCTAACAACCGCAAATCATCAAAAACCAACCTCCCAAGTCAACCATCACTGCTTCCTAGTTGCAACATACGAAAAAAAATAGAAAGGAAGAAAGCTCAAAACTTCATTTCTTTTACTCTATCAACCCGGCATTTGAGCTGAGGCTCAGTAGATAAAAGTCACATAAACTTGAATTCAACAACTTTTTCACCATTTAAACCCCAAAAGATAATCACTTCCTCCTTTCAAATGAATCCATTTAATTTTTCTCTTTATACTTTCTCTCGTTAACCATAAACCCTAAGCGATCAAAATTTGATCATGAAGCGAATAACAAGAACACAAAATGCAAAAACTAAAACATACCTAGTTGAAATAGAAGCTTCATCTCGAGCCCACTCGTGCCACATAATAGGAATCAGTGGAAAAAAATCTCATTCATAGCTTCTCTTGCTTGTCTCAGCTTCTCAATCTCACCCATCTTCCTTAAAACCCTTACGTACTAAAACCACCAACAAAAACAATAAAAAAGCAAAACAATGTTATTACTAAAAACAAAAATCCGAGAACTGGGTATTGAAATTCATATTCAAATTGATATAAAAACGTACTTTAACAGGACTTCATAGTTGGAGCACTCATTGGTGAGCTAGGACTTGATAATTTTTGTTGTGCTTCATCTTCCGAGCCTGTGTATGAGTCCAAGTCACTTGACTCTCTTGAGTCTGGAGGGTTGGGCTCTGTTGCTTCTACGTTTTTGTTAGTATCTGCCATAGCCGTGTCTGTGTCTCTTCTTCTTGGGTTTGATCTTCTGGTTCCATTCTTCTGCTTCATTTGCTTTGTGTTTCTCTCAAGTGTACTGAAGGGTTGGGTTTATTGCATTGCTACCCAGAGGTTCGGCGTGAAATTTTTTTCCTTTGCCATAACATAAGGAAAAAAAAAAAAAGAAGAGAAAACAAATAAAAGAAAAAAAAAACTAAACTAAGATCTTAAATTAATCAGGAAAAGTATTCAAAATGTCTTTCTTATTCTTTACACATCATTAATAGGAACAAAACTCCATTAGAGGTGATAGGGTTATAAACCACAAATTGTCTAATAAAGAAAGCATTTCAAATGTTTTCTCTTAAAATATACCTCATCACAATACAAAAATTGCATGAGAGTAATAAGTCACAAAAACCAATCAATTATGGAAGAATCTTCTTGCAAGTGTAATACAAGAGTGACCATAAAAGACCTTTAAGCGTTTTCCCATCTGATACCTTTAGAAGGCGAGCAACTTTGCAGAATCCTGCTTGTATATATACAAACATTCTTCATTTATTGATGGTTTCATTCCATTCTTACAAGGTTTTGGCCTTGTAAGAGCCCATTGCCCATACAGCCAAAGAATGCATGTAACTTAGCGCTCTAAAACAAGCAACAGTGGTCCAAGCTTCAGGAGTTTAGAAAGAATAACTACGCAGAAAACAACAATGAGTCAGTGAATTATCAAGAACAAATAGTTCGGAAGCAGATAATTTTCAATGTAAATTATGCAGAATATAAAGTTTCCAATTGTAATCGGCAGAAAATTGTCCTAAAGGCAGTAACCTGATGCTGCAAGACGTAAAGGATGGGTGCAAACGGGTATTTAGTCCTTATCTTTTACATTTTAGGATAGAGTATTTCAGTCTTTGGTATCCCTTTCTTGATTTCTCCTCTTAACCTATTAATTTCTCTCTATCTCCCTACATAGAATCCTATATTATCTATCTATGTTATTCTTCTCCTCCTCCATCACCTAAGGAGCAAAAATATTATCTACTAGACATTTTAACTATCGGAGTTTTGTCCAACATTTCACAATATCAAGAATCTACTAGAAAATGGTTAAACGACACATCCACCAAAAAAAATAAATGAACTAACAAATAGATGATGCAATGAAATCTATACAGATTTGAGATAGATTTAGATCTAAAAAACACAAACTCATACCTTAGTTAACAGCCTATTAAGTAAGCTATAAGATAACAGTGTTTGATAAACTTAGCAGGTTCTTACCCGAGTCCACTTTCAGACCATGCTGCTTCATAGATTTCAATGGCAATTTGAAATCCCATATCAACCAAATCTCCACAATCTGCGTTATAGCAACTGCATATGTTACACCGACCATATTTTCTTGAATGTAATGTTGTCATGTCAACCGTTCCAATAGGTAGATCCCATTGATTGGTGCATCCATATTCTTTAAGATATTATAGAGAAAAACCTTCTTTAATGCTTTTTTTGCTTTGTCTTCATCAACTATCATTGAAAGAGCACATGCTCATGCATAACTACATTAGAGACACACCTGGTAAGTTCTTGTCTTATCAGATTTGAACTAAAAAGAATATATATTAAGAAACAGAAACATGTGAAACACTATAAATAAATCAAGATTTATCAGGCCTGGATAATTGAGAATATCAATGAATGAAGTTAATTAGTTGCAACATACCATTGTCCGGTAAACTGATTAGCTTGAATAGATGAACTTGAGCGGCTACCATTATTGTCGTAGTTGAAGTAAGAACCATTCCACAATTCCTCATATATAACTTTTGCTTACCGAAATTTACACCAAAAATAATCCTCAAACCCTTAATATCTACTACATGTGCAAATCCAAACCCAACCTACAATGTTGCCACCTCCAATATATGTACTTGCACTAGAGACAGATTACGTATCATATGTCTGATCAGGAAAGCTATCATTCTCAATCATCCCCATCACCATCCCTATCAAATTCAAACAGATAAAAATGTTTACAGAACCTTCTGCTACCGTAACCAATATAAAGCATTTGGGCAGCTGGATGAACTTTTGCAGGATTCTGCTCCGAAAAAAAGTTTAATACTCGCTAAAGTTTTATCACATAAACATCAATTTCGCTTTTGGACCAGAAATTGAGGAAGCTCGTTCAAGCATTCACTATAATTTTCGGCCTTCATTAGTAACTGCATGACTAAGGACATTGTACATTCAGTTGGTTTCACATTTCTCTCCACCATCTTATGAAGGAGTTCAACAACTTTTGGTATCTCATTATTCTTGAGGAAACCAAACATAAGCGTAGTAAATGTGACTACATTTGGAGCACAACCTTTTTCCTCCATATATGACAACAACTCATTTTCCATTTCTAGTTGTCCATTTTTACACAGCCCATTGATCAAAAGCTATATGTTACAACATCTGGCACTAGGTTTCCATGAAGAGAAAACTTCTGAAATAGGTCCCAAGCAGTTTCGAATCTCCCTGTTTTACATTATCCATCAACAAGGGAACTCAAACCTTCAATGCTAACTACAAACTTATTATTTACTAGAGCATTAAACATTTCTAATGCTTCCAAAACACATCCGTTCTTGCAAAGTCCATTAATAAAAATGCTACATGTCCAAGAATCAGGAAAAACATCGTTAAGTCGCATCTCACCAACTAAATTCCATGCATCTTTCACCTTAGCTATAAGAAAAAAACCAGTTAACAAGGTGCTATATGTAATCACATTAGGCCTAATTCCTTCTAAAATCATCTCCCGATAAAGACTAAGAGCTTCATTGACTTCTTTATTCTTGCAATACCAATTGATTGAAGTATTATAGCAAACAACATTAGGTCTATACCCCTTTCTAGTTATAGAATCAAACAACTCCCTTGCATCACCAATTCTATTTGCCAAGCAATAACCGTTTATTAAAATGTTGTAAGTATAAATGTCAGGAACCACACCTCTCTGAATCATATGTTCCGACAATAGTTGTCTAGCCTTCTCAACCAATCCAGTTGTAAACCCCGCGTTATTATTCCAATGCCTTAAGGTATGAAATTTACCTTTTCAAGTAATTTTCTTTTTTGAATGGAAGGGTAAAATGGTCAATTTACATGTATTTCGAGATGTGGCCGTTATAAAGTGTAAAGGATGATGTCATTGAAGATAAATGAGGGTAGAATGGTTATAAAGTTGATTGATAAGGTTAAATGGCATAAACAGTAACCAAGGGTATAATGGTCTTTTCATACAAAACCATATGATTAAGTGTCCATAAAAGTGCACCAAGGGTAAATTAGTCATTCACCTAATGGGATTGCTTAATGGTTAAGTGTTTTAAAGAAGTCAAATGGCATTAAATGAGTACTTATCTTTATGTTGAGGTAGAAATGACCAAAACGCCCTTATATGAAAATTTTATGCCAAATGACCTTTATATCTAACTTTTATTGACCAATCATATTTGAGTATCAATGGAATGAATATTTACAAGGTTTAAAGAGAGAGTAGTCGGCCTTGGAGACCCCAAATATATCATCTTCTTCTTCATCTCTCGAATCCACCATAAAAGCCACTAATCCAAGCTTTTATTCTCAAATTTTCTTAGGATTTCAAGTTGATTTTCAAAGGAGATCACCATCCACCCTTAAAGAACTTCAATTTCAGGGTTAAAGGTGAGTTTCAAAACCCTAGTTTTTCTGAATTTTTTGGTTAAAAGAGAAATTCATAGGTGGTTATGTGTGTAAGGTAGAAAGGTGAAACTTTGGAGCCAAGGAGGAGTACCTTTGTGCTTTGAATACTAAGGTAAGGAAAAAAATCTCCCTTATGACTATAATTGATAACACCTAGGGTTTATGAAACTTACATTTATTTATGTTAATATGAGTGTGATGCTATGTTTTGGTTATGGATTGTTTAAATGGGTGTGTTGATTGGTGTATGTGTGCATGTGAAGGATGATTATGCCAATTAAGAGATTTGTAGTTGGACGATGTTTTGGCACTTTTTGTTCTGTAAAAAGGGAGGTTTTTATGGCCTTTTATACTAAGAATGATATGGCAAATGATATGAATGTGCAAATGAAGGTGACATGGTTAAAATGAATAGAATTCGGATTTGGCTTTTTAAGACTTATACTGTACATGCTTCACTGAATCCGTCATAACTGAAGTTATAGAAGTCCGATTGAGTTGATTCTTAAAGTGTTAAAAAGTTGAGAAACAGACCTAAAACTTTTGTGTTTTAGGCAAGAACCAGTTCGAACTTTAAGATAAGGTAAAAATTGCTTGAAAAGTAACGAACTGTATGGCATCCACCTTCTTAATGGAAATTCCCATTTGTTTCTAATTCTAATAAACCCCTGAATAATCTTACTACTGAAATTCTTTGTATTGTATGAGAAATTGAATGAATTAAGTTAAGAAGTTTAGTAGGAGAATATAGTATGATTGAGCATGGAATATGTTAGTCCATATGTTTGCATTCATAATGGTAATGCATATAGCTTATTTAGTTGTCTTATGAAAAATTTATGAAATGTTAATGAATGAATTCCATGAGTCTCTTGAGGTATAAACCAAGATCAGAGGAATGGAATTCTTATGGAAACCATGAGTCCTTTGAGGTGACGACCAAGAACAAGGTAATGGTTCAAATGAATCCGATCGGATAACAAAGACTAATGAAACCGTCAAGTATAAAGACAAAAGAAATAAGCATGCCATGTACATGAATATTTCATAAGTCATATATGTTCTATGTTATATTATGTATGATTATGTTATGACTTATGTTTATGAGAAAAGTCCAAAGTGTATGATATGTTTTATGAACTTGTTATGTTAAAGAATGAAGGTCATATTTTGTAGGTAGGTAAGGTCCTAAGTAATATACTTGTAAAATGATGTTTAATGAACCTTAATAGTTTATAAATGGCCATATTCCTTACTGAGCGATTAGCGCTCACCCCACGAAATGTTTTGAAATGTTTTAAAATGTTTTGCAGGTACGGATTAAGGCATGAAGCTGGGAGAGAATTCCAAGGGACGCTATGAGCATGAGGGGATGCTTTAATGATGACTATTGAATGGTTTTGCTAATATTTAGTATAGTAATTATGTTCATATCTCATAATGTAGTAATTATTTCCATGTTCTATAATGGAGTAAATATGTTGTATTAATAGAGGAAATCAAATTGCTAGTAAATTTTATAAAAGTGTGTATGTTCTAGTAAGTATTACTATGGATTTCATAATTTACTCCAAGAAAGGAAATTATATTTTTTGATTATACAATGAACTTATTATAGTTAAGAAAAAAATTAAACACATATATCTATATATATGTTTTAAACTACAAGTTTATTCTTTAAATAGGATTTTAAAATAAACTTCTTCCCTAGGCGTGCGTTTTCTAGGTTCTCAATGGCCAAGGGATACTTAGGAAATACCCGGCTAGGGAGGGGTTTTACATTTGGTATCAGAGCGCGATTTGGGGTGTTCGAAATGATGTTTTGATTGAATTGTTGTAGTTATTTTCTATTTAATTGATGATGAAAATGGTGTTTGTAAGTAATGGAAGTACCATTCCTCATGCGTCCCCAAGATACTCTCTCCAGCCGATTGCTGTAAGTATTTTCTTTAATTGTTTAGTGAATAGAATTAGCTAATATTGATTGAAATTTGTGTGAGTAAAGGGTATGGCTACGAGGCATCCACGAAAGGTTAATAGGAGGGGCGAGGAGAATATTAATGAAGCAGGCACTAGTGAGCCAGTAGCACCGACTACTAGTGTGCCCCCTAATAGTGGACCAGCTACGTCCGCCCAAAATGCTTCTGTTTTGGATGAGGCTGCAATCAACAGGATGATTCGGACAGCCATTACTGAGGCCTTTAGGAGGGTGATCCTGGAGGGTATAAGTAACCAAGTGAACACAAATCCCTCAGCTCCAGTAGTTCAGCCACAGCTCCAAATACCAGTTCCACCTCCAGTAACTGGACCAGTTATGCCGATGGGTGCTACACTTTCTGGACAAGTAGAGCCAATCTATAATCTTTCTCAAAAGCACCAACCTCCAGAGTTCAGTGGTTCAAACGATCCGGCGGTAACAGAGGAATGGCTAGAGAGACTGTTGAACGGGCAATGGCCTTGTTTCCCATGAGTGATCAGGAAAAAGTCCGCTATGCTTCCTATTTGTTGAGAGGAGATGCTCGGGTATGGTGGAAGCTAATGGAGCATACCTATGTGACGAGTAATCTTTCCTAGAATGAATTTAAAAGGCTATTTGAAGCAGAATATCGGTCGGCAGACATGTTATCCGTGAAGACTCAAGAGTTCACGGAATTGAAGCAGGGTAATATGACTGTTAGAGAGTATGCTACAATGTTCAACTCTTACCCCGTTTTGCTCCTACTATGGTGAGTACTCAACAGTGCCGGTTAGAGAGATTTATTAATGGACTACACCCAAAAATTGCCCAGATTGTTATAGCGGGTGGTCAACCTCCTCAGACTTATAGTGAGGCCTTGGAACGGGCATTGAGGGCAGAGATTTATGTGAATAAGGAGAGGTGGATGGAGAACCCCAAGTTGGTGATTGGTAGTTCTAGTTCAGGCCAGACAGGAGTTCAAAAAGTTGAAGTGGGGAATTCCACTCAGGCCTCAGAGGACAAAGGTAAAAGAAAGTTTCAGCAAGGATTTCAAAAGAAGGGTAGCAAGAATAAGAGGACTCCTCAGCAACAACAGAGAAGGAGTAATCTTCCCCATTGTCAAAAATGTGGGAGGCAGCATAAAGGGAATTGTCTATTAGGAACCAATGTGTGTTTCAAATGTAAACAACCGGGACACATGGCAAAGGACTGTAAAGTTACTCAAGCTACTTCCCTTTAGACTGTTGGAGGTTCGACTGCCAGAGTTTACTCGGTGCTCGAAAGAAGCTGCCTGGAATCCATCTGCGATTCTTGGTCGATTCTTGATCGATTACAATTCCACTCTACCTCTTTATATGTCTTGATTGATTCGGGGCTACCCATTCTTTTATCTCATATGGTATTATAAAAAGATTAGGTTTAGAGCCTTGTAAAGTGGAACATCTTTGTTAAAATCGAGATGCCTAATGGGGAGAATTATTTTCTTTGATAAGTTGTTAATGGGGAAACTATAGTGATTGATGGGCATGAGTTGAATGTTGATTTGATTGTTTTTGATATGCCTGATTTTGATATGATTTTGGGAATGGACTTCCTGAGCAAATATGGAGTATTGATAGATTGTCGGAAGAAGAAGGCTAGGTTTAACTTAGATGCTGGAGATAGTTTCACCTTTGGGGAAGGTCATCTACACAGCCTAATGATAAGTGCAGTGAAGGCAATGAAGATGATAAGGAAGGGGTGTACAGGGTACATAGCTAATGTGGTGAATAAAGAAAAGTTTCCAAACTTTAGTGTTCGGGATGTACCCATAGTACGAGAATTCGAAGATGTTTTTCCAGAAGATTTGCCAGGACTTCCTCCGAGAAGGGAAGTGGAATTCGTATAGAATTAGCTCCTTGTACGGCACCAATATCTAAAGCCCCGTATAGAATGGCTCCAGCAGAGTTACAAGAGTTAAAGAAGCAGCTTCAGGAGTTGTTAGATAAAGGTTTCATTCGACCTAGTCATTCTCCATGGGGAGCTCCTATTTTATTTGTCAAGAAAAAAGATGGTTCGATGAGAATGTGTATTGATTACAGGGAGCTCAATAAGGTGACGGTGAAAAACAAGTATCCATTACCAAGAATTGATGACTTGTTTGATCAATTAAAGGGAGCTTCGGTGTTTTCCAAGATTGATCTTCGGTCAGGCTACCATCAAATGAGGGTCGCTGACAAAGATATTCCCAAGACTGCATTTCGAACCAGATATGGGCATTATGAATTTATAGTGATGCCATTTGGATTGACTAATGCACCAGCGGTATTCATGGATTTGATGAATAGGATTTTCCATGATTGTTTGGATAAATTTCTAGTAATTTTTATAGATGATATCCTGGTCTATTCCAAAACAAAGGAAGATCATGAAGAGCATTAGAGATTTTTGTTACAAAGACTAAGGGAGAAAAAGTTATATGCTAAGTTCTCCAAATGTGAGTTTTGGTTGGATCAAGTAACATTCTTGGGACATGTTGTTTCACAAAAGGGTATTTCAGTGGACCCTAGTAAGATTGAAGCAGTGATTGAATGGCCAAGACCAAAGACTGTAAAAGAAGTTAGAAGTTTTCTTGGTTTAGTAGGATATTACAGGAAATTTGTGGAAGGCTTTGCTAAGTTAGCTTCTCCACTCACAGCTCTGACCAAAAAGGAAGCCCCGATTCGGATGGTGAAACGTGAGAAGAGTTTCCAAGAATTGAAAAGAAGATTAACTACTGCTCCTATTTTAACACTTCCAGAGGATGGAGTAGATTATGATATTTATATTGATGCTTCTCATAATGGTTTGGGGGCCGTATTGATGCAAAAAGGCAAGGTGATTGCTTATGCCTCTCGTCAATTGAAAGACTATGAAAAGAGGTATCCCACTCATGATCTTGAATTAGCAGCGGTCGTTTTTGCTTTGAAGATTTGGAGACATTATCTCTTTGGGGTGAAATGTAATATATACACAGATCACAAAAGTCTAAAATACTTTTTCACCCAGAAAGAATTGAATATGAGGCGAGAAGATGGCTTGAGTTGGTGAAGGACTATGAATGTGATATTATGTATCAGGCCGGGGAAAGCTAATGTAGTTGCAGATGCCCTCGGAGGGAAAGTCTCCTTAGCTCAATTAACTTTTCAAGCACACGAAACAAGAGATAATGAAAGAGGGGATAGAGTTGGAGTTTGGGAAATTATCCAAAATTGAAGTTCGGTCTAAGTTTTTGGAGGAGATTAGAGAAAACCAAGCGAATGACGGGTTTAGTAAAGGAATTGAGCAGCAGTTGAAAGATGGTAGAGAATCGGAATTCAAATGGGTGAATGGAATCTTAAAATTTAGAGATAGAGAGTATGTTCCTCAGGGATATTGAATTAAGAAAGAAGATTTTAGAGGAAGCACATAGTACTCTTTACGTGCTCATCCAGGAGTGTAAAGATGTATCAGATTTGAGGAAGAGCTATTGGTGGCCAAGGTTAAAGAAAAATGTAACGAGTATGTTGCGGATGCTTGGTGTGCCAACAGTTAAAGCAGAGCATCAACGCCCTTCAGGATTGTTGCAACCCCTTAGTATTCCTTCGTGGAAATGGGAAGATATTTCTATGGATTTTATTTTAGGTCTTCCTAAAGTGCAAAGGGGTTATAATGCCATTTGGGTGATTGTAGATGACGACTAAATCGCTCATTTCATTCCGCTGAGCACAAGATCTCCTCTGATCAGCTAGGCCGATTATATGTTAAAGAAATAGTAAGATTACATGGAGTACCTAATAGTATTGTCTCAGACGGGGATGTGAAATTTATGTCAATATTCTGGAGTAGCATGCAGAAGGCATTGGGTACTAGGCTTAATTTCAGCACAGCCTATCATCCTCAGACAGATGGACAGACAGAAAGAACGAATCAAATATTGGAGGATATGTTACGGGCATGTTGTATTGACCATAAGTTGAATTGGTGTGACATTCTCCCTCTAGTTGAATTCGCTTATAACAATAGTTATCAAGTAACCATTAAAATGGCACCATATGAAGCTTTGTATGGAAGGAAATGTAGATCTCCATTACATTGGGATGAAATAGGAGAAAAGAATGCATTAGCTCAAGCTCTTGGTCCAGAAATGACACAAAAAATGATAGAAGATGTAAAGTTAATTCGAGAGAGAATGAAGCGAGGCCCAAGAAGACGAAGAGCTATGCGACCCAAAAAGAAAGGATATAGAATTCCAAATAGGAGACAAGGTGTTTGTGAAAATCTCTCCTTATAAAAGGGTGATGAGGTTTGGAAGAAAAGGGAAGCTCGCCCCTAGATATATCGGTCCATATGAGGTATTAGAGAAAGTGGGCAAAGTAGCTTACAGACTTGCCTTACCAACTAGTATGGATCGGATCCATAATGTTTTCCATGTTTCCCTTTTGCGAAAGTATGTTCGTGATCCTTCGCATATATTACAAGCAAATGAAGTGGAGTTAAAAGATGAACTAATTTATGAAGAACGCCCAGTTCAGATTCTGGATAGAAGAATAAAAGAGCTCCGAAATAAAAAGGTACCGCTTGTTAAAATACTGTGGAGGAATCATAGAAGAAGCGACATGGGAGGTTGAGCAAGATATGAAAGAAAGATATCCAGACCTCTTCAACTGAATTTCGAGGACGAAATTCTTCTAAGGGGGGGATGATTGTAAACCCCGCGTTATTATTCCAATGCCTTAAGGTATGAAATTTACCTTTGCAAGTAATTTTCTTTTTTGAATGGAAGGGTAAAATGGTCAATTTACATGTATTTCGAGATGTGGCCGTTATAAAGTGTAAAGGATGATGTCATTGAAGAGAAATGAGGGTAGAATGGTTATAAAGTTGATTGATAAGGTTAAATGGCATAAACGGTAACCAAGGGTATAATGGTCTTTTCATACAAAACCATATGATTAAGTGTCCATAAAAGTGCACCAAGGGTAAATTAGTCATTCACCTAATGGGATTGCTTAATGGTTAAGTGTTTTAAAGAAGTCAAATGGCATTAAATGAGTACTTATCTTTATGTTGAGGTAGAAATGACCAAAACGCCCTTATATGAAAATTTTATGCCAAATGACCTTTATATCTAACTTTTATTGACCAATCATATTTGAGTATCAATGGAATGAATATTTACAAGGTTTAAAGAGAGAGTAGTCGGCCTTGGAGACCCCAAATATATCATCTTCTTCTTCATCTCTCAAATCCACCATAAAAGCCACTAATCCAAGCTTTTATTCTCAAATTTTCTTAGGATTTCAAGTTGATTTTCAAAGGAGATCACCATCCACCCTTAAAGAACTTCAATTTCAGGGTTAAAGGTGAGTTTCAAAACCCTAGTTTTTCTGAATTTTTTGGTTAAAAGAGAAATTCATAGGTGGTTATGTGTGTAAGGTAGAAAGGTGAAACTTTGGAGCCAAGGAGGAGTACCTTTGTGCTTTGAATACTAAGGTAAGGAAAAAAATCTCCCTTATGACTATAATTGATAACACCTAGGGTTTATGAAACTTACATTTATTTATGTTAATATGAGTGTGATGCTATGTTTTGGTTATGGATTGTTTAAATGGGTGTGTTGATTGGTGTATGTGTGCATGTGAAGGATGATTATGCCAATTAAGAGATTTGTAGTTGGACGATGTTTTGGCACTTTTTGTTCTGTAAAAAGGGAGGTTTTTATGGCCTTTTATACTAAGAATGATATGGCAAATGATATGAATGTGCAAATGAAGGTGACATGGTTAAAATGAATAGAATTCGGATTTGGCTTTTTAAGACTTATACTGTACATGCTTCACTGAATCAGTCATAACTGAAGTTATAGAAGTCCGATTGAGTTGATTCTTGAAGTGTTAAAAACTTGAGAAACAGACCTAAAACTTTTGTGTTTTAGGCAAGAACCAGTTCGAACTTTAAGGTAAGGTAAAAATTGCTTGAAAAGTAACGAACTGTATGGCATCCACCTTCTTAATGGAAATTCCCATTTGTTTCTAATTCTAATAAACCCCTGAATAATCTTACTACTGAAATTCTTTGTATTGTATGAGAAATTGAATGAATTAAGTTAAGAAGTTTAGTAGGAGAATATAGTATGATTGAGCATGGAATATGTTAGTCCATATGTTTGCATTCATAATGGTAATGCATATAGCTTATTTAGTTGTCTTATGAAAAATTTATGAAATGTTAATGAATGAATTCCATGAGTCTCTTGAGGTATAAACCAAGATCAGAGGAATGGAATTCTTATGGAAACCATGAGTCCTTTGAGGTGACGACCAAGAACAAGGTAATGGTTCAAATGAATCCGATCGGATAACAAAGACTAATGAAACCGTCAAGTATAAAGACAAAAGAAATAAGCATGCCATGTACATGAATATTTCATAAGTCATATATGTTCTATGTTATATTATGTATGATTATGTTATGACTTATGTTTATGAGAAAAGTCCAAAGTGTATGATATGTTTTATGAACTTGTTATGTTAAAGAATGAAGGTCATATTTTGTAGGTAGGTAAGGTCCTAAGTAATATACTTGTAAAATGATGTTTAATGAACCTTAATAGTTTATAAATGGCCATATTCCTTACTGAGCGATTAGCGCTCACCCCACGAAATGTTTTGAAATGTTTTAAAATGTTTTGCAGGTACGGATTAAGGCATGAAGCTGGGAGAGAATTCCAAGGGACGCTATGAGCATGAGGGGATGCTTTAATGATGACTATTGAATGGTTTTGCTAATATTTAGTATAGTAATTATGTTCATATCTCATAATGTAGTAATTATGTCCATGTTCTATAATGGAGTAAATATGTTGTATTAATAGAGGAAATCAAATTGTTAGTAAATTTTATAAAAGTGTGTATGTTCTAGTAAGTATTACTATGGATTTCATAATTTACTCCAAGAAAGGAAATTATATTTTTTGATTATACAATGAACTTATTATAGTTAAGAAAAAAATTAAACACATATATCTATATATATGTTTTAAACTACAAGTTTATTCTTTAAATAGGATTTTAAAATAAACTTCTTTCCTAGGCGTGCGTTTTCTAGGTTCTCAATGGCCAAGGGATACTTAGGAAATACCCGGCTAGGGAGGGGTTTTACACCAGCCTTACAAAGACCATCAATTATAGTATTATAAGTAACAACATTTGGCCTACAAATAACACCAAATTCTTTACTCCCATTAACCATCACTTTATGAAACTTAATGGCAGCACTTATTTTCCCTGTTATGCATAATCCACCAATCAAAGTGTGGCAAGTGATCACATCAGCCCTACAACCAACAGCAACCATTTGCTTAAACAATTCCATTGATTCCATAATCTTTCTCTCTGCACACAGACCTTTAATAAAACAATTAAAAGTCACGGTATTGGGGCTAAAACCCAACTTCAAAATCGCCCCAAAAGCCGCATAACCATCAGAAACCCTTTCAATATTACACAAGCAATTGATCAAAATATTCAAAGACATTAAATCTGGAGACAACCTAGTTGAATTCAACAGCTTATATAGCGAAATAACCTCATAATAATGCTTCTTCTTAGCTAATACACTAAATAGAGTAGTGAATGATGAAATTGGAGAAAGGGGTTTCAAATTAATCATGTAATAAAAAAAGCACAATGCTTCATTCAGAGTAAAGCTACCCGATCGACAATTGTCTTTGAGGAATTTAGCAAGTGAAGATCGCTCAAGGGTTTTTTTTGAAAGAATACGAAACTTCATTTTTGGAGCTTGAAGATGTGAGGTTGTGTAAGTGAGCAAACAAAAATAAAACATTAACTTTCGAAGATGGGTTTTGAGAGATTGAAGACGAACAAAATGGGGATCTGAATCTCAAAGCCATGTATGAATTGAAGAGTGTTTTTGTGGGTCGTTTTTTCTGAAGTAAAGTCATTGCAAAAGGCAAATGCATTAATTTTTTTTTCTATTTGTTCTTCAAACTTTTAAATATAACAAAATCGATATTAATAAGATTATCACACTAATTATATTGCTGAAATATCTATATTACTAAAATAATAGTATGTATAGTTTAATATAATTAGTAGTTTTGTATTATACAATAGAGTTATATTGATAGTGTTGAGGTTTAATATTGTTAAATTATAAGGGTTAAAATAATAGAATAAGGACAATTTAATAAATATTTATTAATTTTATAGATTTATGTTCTAGCGGACTAATAGTTTATTAATAATAAGGGAAATTTTATTATTTCAAAAATCTTAAGTGAATTTCTGTAATTATAGTGAAGCTCAAAGGAGTTGACTTGATGTCCTTAACACTTTATGATATTATTGTAATGTTCTACATTAGCTTATCCATAACGTGCACTAAACATTAACATATATGATCAGTATATATCAAGTGATTAGACAGTCGCACATACACCTATCTTAGTAAAGAGTTTCTATTATGAATATGCTTCTTATAACATTGTAATCTCTATTATGACCCCAATTGCTTGTAAAATTTGAAAACAATAGTATCCATCAAAACTGAATTCTAAAAACAGTTACAAAATTTCTAACAACAATGTTTGGCACCAGGCTTTCAATGAGAGAAATTTCTAAAATAGCTACAGAGCAGTTTCGGATATTCATGTTTTACATAATCCATCAAAGAGGGAATTCAAGCTTTCAAGGTCAACTGCAAACTTATTATTTACTAAAGTATGAAACATTTCCACTTCTTCCGAAACACATCCATTCTTGCAAAATCCATCAATGAAAAATGTTATGTGTCCAAGAATATGGTAAAACCATTAAGTTGCATCTCACCAACTAATTTTTGTGCATCTTTTACATTAGTTTTAAGAAAAAGGCAAGTTAACAAATTGTTAATTATAATCACATTAGGCCTAATTCCTTCTAAAATCTTCTCTTCATAAAGACTAAGAACTTTGTTGAATTCTTTATTATTGCAATACCATCTCATTAATGTATTGTAGCAAACAACATTAGGTCCATATCCCTTTCGAGTTAAAACTTCTTCATTTATAAGATCAATTTTTATGTTGTTTATTAGAGACTATTATTAGAGATGCGCCACGAGGCAACGAAGTCGGATTTGAAGTTCATTAGAGACTATATTTCCAATAACAAATGGAATCAATTACAAGAGAGAAAAATTATATAGTTATAGAATTTTCTATTATAATTTTTCAACGCATCATATTCTGTGACAAAATTAATGAAATATGAGACATAATCTTGAACTTTTCTCTCAATGTTTTAACATGCTAATTCTTTCAATTAATTTCTCTTATTCAATGGTAGTGGATGGATCATTATGTATTTACTTAACACTCGTTTGTTGTTTATTGATTAAATTTTCCATCTTCTCCTCTTTGGTTTTATGTTAATCATATGAACCACAAATTTTATGAGATAGTTTTAATCATGTTTAATCACGATGCTCATAGAAGCCAAGTTAATTTCGAGGGAATCCATGAATTTTAATGTTAAACATTTATAATCAGTGTTTGCTTATTGATTAAAATTTTCTTATGTCAATCTAGAACACAACTACTTTTATAACTTCAATAATGCTTAATCAAAAATATTACTATTAATTTAATCTCCTTTATAAAAATATTATTTAAGTGCAAAACATTTAACTTTAAGCATGCATAAATTGATTACTTATATTAAAAAAAGACCATAAGAAATTGAAATTATAATGAAATTTCAACAACAAATTTGTTGAAAAACAACTTGACCTAAAAGCGTAAGCTGAAAAAGAGGCATTTTCACGTGTTACATAAACCAAGCCCAAATTCAGACAAAAAGACCAACCCAAATACAGCAGGATGTAATAGATGAGAGATTCAATTCATGACCTCTACTTTAATAACTGTTGTGTGTGATTTTTGTCGTAAGCTCAAAAGTCTCAGTAGCCCAAAAATCAGTAGATCAACGTGATCTCAAGGTCATGGAATCTTGAAGTCTGACTCAGCATAACCTCGTCACGACCATCCAATACAACTGTTTGACAAACTAAGGGATAAGCCTTACCTCGAACATCTCGGGAGGAATAAGAACGAATCAATATATGCGCGATCCTAGCACACAACCACTAAAATCATAATGGCAATCCCGAATTCCTCTCTACTTCTTTTGGTGTAAACTTTATAAATACCCCTTCCAAATATGAGAAAGGGGTTAGCACATTCCAAATATGAAACTCATGGGCGCGAAGTTAGAAGACAAGTTGATTCCAAGAGGCGACATGGGAAAAAGCCCATGGGAGAACAAGTGAATAATGGTTGCCGGGGGGAATCTCGCACTTAGTGACTTAGTACATAAAAGAAACGAAAAATAAAACATAATTCATAGATCACTTAAACCCTCTCAAGTACTCGCTTAAAATTAAGAAGGAATATCAAACAAATACCATGGAATAACGTTTAATCCTATTCATGGGGATTATGTAAATATTTCATTCCAAAAATAGAAAGTGAAACAATTAGATCTTTTTTGAAGATTGGTACTAATTCATGATCTAACATGTACAAAGTGAAAACATCATTCTTGATTCCATGAGAAATTTTATGAAAGCATCCATAGAATCATGGAGAGTCTAAGTGAAACAAACATAATCATATGAGATATGGATATCATTCAAAACAGACAAAAAAAGGAATATATGTGTGTGGAAATCTTAATCAGGCGAGCATAAAATGGTATTCTTCATATTCTTCCTTAGAATATTTCCAGACCAAAGACATTTTTTCACATTTTCCACAAGCATGCATGAGATGCAAGGCCATTTCTGTTTCAGTAAACAAACTCAATAATGCTCTAGTGGTCCATCTTTCTGCATTAGGATTTTTGTCTATGAAAAATAGTAAAATGGATTCTCCGCTAGAATAGAATCAATAGGTACAAAAAAGCAAAGAAGCTAATAGTTGCACTATGAGTGTTCAATGTTATTTTAGACCAAGAATAGACCACCAACGCATAATAGTTTTCATGATCTTGTTGAATAAAAGGGAACTTGATCGCCATCTAATTGGCTAAAATTTCTCTAAATCTTGGGTTAAGGTATTGAGGCTATCCTCATCACAAATTGGATGAAATATATGTTCCACAGGAAACATATTAGAACTTTACCCTTTTGAATAAAATGGGTATAAACTTTGAGATATCTAGAAGAAAATTTACAAGAAGGGTACTAATATAGATTGATCTCAATAGCACATATATTTTTTGTCCTCAAACAGGTATCTTTTGTCATAACTGTGTTTACAGAAACATATTAAGGCAAAACCTTACGTTTTTTATAAGAAAGAGAAGTTTGTCAATTACTGTGCTATTCTACTTAACATATAACATGTAACCTAGGAACAAACTTCACTTCTTAAGGAACATTTCTCTCTGAACTCATTATTTGACTTCGGCTTCTCATCTTTCACTTCCTCGGCTTTTGGATTTGTCGAGGGGACACCAAGTGGTCTAACGTTCCTTGGCATTGCAAATGTGTTCCTCCCCTTCAGTTGAATGCTATCACTACATTTATTAGCAGTAGAGTGTGGCGCTCTAGACTCCCTGAAAGTCTGATTACAACTTTGCGCTGCCATTTAACCCAAAGGAGTAAGAAAACAAAAGGTAGAAGTGGGAAACACAAACATGCAAATGTCTATAGATCGCATTGCACACAAACAAACACACATAAGTAATAACAAAGATAAAACATAATTCCACTTAGCCAACCATGTTCTCTAGAGGCCCCATGACCAGCATAATCCTTTCTCTTTTGCTTCGGATTTGATCTTGCAATGCTTATCCTGTTCCCAAGAATACTAATTTGTATGGGACCGTTGCATACTAATTTATAATATCCTCTAATCGATTTTTGAAGGGCCTCACATAAGTGGATTTTGCCTATGATGCACACCTTGCTGCAGCTACCAAAAAATAAAAAAAAAAAAAAAAAAAAAAAAAAAATATATATATATATATATATTTTGTAGCTGCAGCAAGGTGTGCATCATAGGCAAAATCCACTTATGTGAGGCCCTTCCAAAATCGATTAGAGGATATTATAAATTAGTATGCAACGGTCCCATACAGATGCTTTACGGTTTAAAGGCAAGCTGGAATATGGGTAAATCAGTATGGGACTATAGTTGAGTCTCCTAAGCATATCACTCGCTAGCAAAATGAAAAAATATGCTCTTAGACAGTTAGACTCTTTATACTTAGAAAATTAAGCAATTTTACCATAATTATGGAATTCAACGCTTCTGCTGGTTAATTTGAGACTGCATAATCGTCTCTGGAAAGGACATCCATCTTAAAACAAAAAGCGTAAGAACTAAATGATTTATTGACTGCATGCAAGGAAGAAATCAAATTGAAGTTTTAGTGAGCACCGTAGAGAAATTTGATCAAAGGGAACGGATTCCAATTAGCAGTTTCTATCCCCCTAAAGCATCGGCCATGCTGATCTCCCAGTCTCATTAAAATTAGTTTCTTAAGGCTAATTTCTATGGTACAGTCCACATTATGCATACATATGTTTAAGTTTAAAGGTCAGGCAATGTTAAATAAGCATTTGACTGTAAGACTAAGTTGCACATGGAAGGTCTAGTGGATAGCTTCCCCTTTTTCATTTGAAGCATAAAGGACAAAGAACATTGACAAATAATGAATGAGAGAAAGAGAGTCGTACCCTTAACTTTCTGGTGAACTTGTCCTGTACAATTTGAACAGATCCAACCCCACCAACATCGCTAAAGAATTTTTTCAATTCTTCAAAAGTTGCCTGAAAAAAAAAAATTAAAACCATTAGAATTATCTCTCTGTATTTGCCTATCTAGCATCAAAAAAGAATAAAAAGCAATCTCTCTCTAAAGTGCAAAAGAATCTCTACTTGCCCTGAAGTTAAGGTTTGATAAAAATGCAGTACACTTTTCAGTGTATACTTTGGCTCTTCTAGTGGTGGAGTCTTTGATGTGCTGGTCATTTGGATGCTCTTCAAACTTGGATTTTGCTTCTTCTACTTTGTTTTCTTCAGCTAAGTTCTGTGCTTGTCCCTTTCCTTTCCCATGTATTTTGTTTGGGTTTTGGGCAGTATTTTTCTGCCGCTTAGCTGGAGACTATTCATCAGTCATGTTCGAATCTGTTTTTCTCTTTCCATTAACACTTTTCTTATGTGACTTCTCTTTCTAATCTATTAGTTCAAGAACAGATTTGGCTTCCTGCTGTAACATAAATAATTGCAGCTCTTTCAAGCGGGGTGTAACCTAAGAAAGGGAACAAAGACAAGCATCTTTACGCATTGAGTTAAAATAGCAAGGATTGCATATATTCAATATATACCAATCAGATGTATCATAATTCAGTAACATCTTTAACAATGTTATGTAACAACTTGACTTAAAAGCATAAATTGATAGTTAAACGTTCAACAACCATACTTAAAATTTAACACAATCTCGTGCGTTGAATAGTCACAATCACAACCATAAATATAACATAAATACATATACAAGTTTATAATCTAAATAAGAACCTATTTGTTATAAATTTTAAACAGTGTTTTATTTTCGAAAACAAGGAATATAAGGAATTTTATGAAAATACGTTTTTATTAAAATAAGTTGAAATGTTTTCAAAACAATGTTTTTGCATATCATCCTAAAAATTAGTGTAAAATTAGAAAACAAGAAAAATATCATTTCTCAGTCTCTATATAGTTTTTAACTTCAAAAACAATTTTTAATACCAGATATATTTTCAAATATTTAAAATATTGAGGTAAAGCTTTTAAAATTTTTAATTGTAACCTAGTTTTTTAAAATTATTTTTGAATCACAAACCAAATTGGCCCAAATCTCATAAAGAGATTTAAAATACTAACTATATTTTCATATATTTAAAATTTAGAGACAAAACTTTAAAATTTTTAATTGTAACTTAGTTTTTCAAAATTATTTTTGAATTACAAGCCAAACTGGCCCAAATCTCTTATAGAGAGATCTAAACATGAACTAAGTAGAATACAAATCTTGATAATCTTTTTATTTCAATCTCTTAAACTAGATAACACTTAGATAACTCTTAAATTGATCATATTCTAATCTAGAAATCCTACACTCCCCCTCAAGCTGGTGAATAGATATTTATCATTCCTAGCTTGGAAACTAGATTAACAGACAACTGTCTAGGCAGTCATTTTGTAAGAATATATGTTGTCTGTTGACTTGTAGGCAAGTCGGTAACATATAACAACTTATCTTCTATCTTCTCTTTGATGAAATGTCTATCTATTTCAACGTGCTTGGTCCTATCATGATGCACTGGATTGTGTGCTATCCCAATCGCAACCTTGTTGTCATAGTACAACCTCATAGCTCCGTACTTTTGATTTCAAGCTCTCTCGAGATTCTTCTTAGCCATATTAGTTCACAAATCCCATGAGACATAGCACGAAACTCAGCCTTAGCACTACTTCTAGCTACCACGTTCTGCTTCTTGCTTCTTCAGGTTACTAAATTTCCCCAAGCAAAAGTGCAATAACCTAAGGCCGATCCTCTATCATCCACATAACTAGCCCAGTCCGCATCCATGAATGCTTCTACTTTCCTTTCATTCTTTTTACCAAAAAACAGCCCATTCCTAAGGGTCATTTTAAGGTACCTTAGAATCCTACTCACAGCCCCAAAATGCTTCTCTTGTGGGTTATGCATATGCTGACTCACTACGCTCACCGGAAAGGCTATGTCAGGTTTAGTATGAGATAGGTATATCAACTTCCCAACCAGCCTTTGATACCTACCTTTATCAACCAGAGCATCACAATTTATTTTCTCAAATTTCATATTTGGTTCAATGGGAGTCTCAACTGGCTTGCAACCTAGCATACCTATCTCTTTCAGTAAATCCAACACATATTTTCTTTGTGAAACTGAAATTCCCTTTTTACTCCTAGCAATCTACATACCAAGAAAATACCTCAACTGCCCCAAGTTTTTCAATTCAAAATCCCGAGCAAGAACCTTATTAAAAGCCTTTATTTCTTCAAAACTATCTCCAGTAATAATAATATCGTTTACATAAACAATTAGAATAGTAATCTTACCTACAGAGGTTTTAAGGAATAATGTATGATTAGTCTGCCCCCGAGTGAAACCATACCTCTTAACAACCTTTGTGATTTTTTCAACCAGGCCCGTGGAGACTGTTTTAGGCCATATAATGATTTCTTAAATTTACACACTTTTTCGTCCTTTCCACTCCCTTCAAACCTTGGTGGCATTTCCATGTATACCTCTTTTGCAAGTTCACCATTCAAAAACACATTTTTTCACATCTAGTTGTTGTAAAAGCCAGTCTAGATTTGTTGCAAGAGACGAGCACCCTGATAGTATTCAACTTAGCCACCGGAGCAAAGGTCACCTCATAGTCTACTCCATAGGTTTGTGTAAATCCCTTTGCCGCCAGCCTTGCCTATACCCTTTAACTGTTCCATCTGCCTTATACTTAATAGTAAACACCCATTTGTAGCTCACAGTTGTTTTCCCTCTAGGTAAACTCACCAGCTCCCAAGTCTTGTTTTTTCTCAAGAGCCTCCATCTCCTCTATCACAGCCTTCCTCCAGTTTTCATCCCTTATTACCTCATGTACCGGTGCTGGAAC
Organism: Pistacia atlantica; assembly: GCA_026229545.1. Taxonomy (NCBI): domain Eukaryota; kingdom Viridiplantae; phylum Streptophyta; class Magnoliopsida; order Sapindales; family Anacardiaceae; genus Pistacia; species Pistacia atlantica. The sequence goes on from JAPEIT010000015.1 coordinate 13,072,169, forward strand.
CTTCATAGCTGAGAGATTAGTGGTGAATGCCAAAAAATCATCTGCCAACTTATCGTATGCCACATACTTAGCAATAGGATGCAACATACATGATCTAACACACTTTCTTAGTGCAATAGGTAAATGTAAATCATCATGCCCTGATTTAGACTCATCAGAAGATAGTTCTTCCTTACCTTATGACTGTGAATCACTGGTTTCTTCTAGTTGGGATGATTGCTCATGTAGATCATTAGGTTTCCTTCCACTTTGATAGTCAATTCTTCGAGAATAACATTGGAGACCCGACCGATTTAATCTCTCCAAACCTCCCCCTAGTTTAAATCTTTCCTGAGAGTTTGGTTTACCAAGAGTGGGCTATATGGTTAGAGTAGGACCTAAATTGGCAGGCTGACTACGAGACCGCCTCATCCTTATGGGACTAGGCTAACTTATAGGAACCTAACTTGAATTAGCTGACTAGGAGACTGACTCATTCTTATAGTACTAGGCTGACCTATAGGAAACTAGGTGACTTTGAACTTTGACCTAGACTGGGAGACTACTGAGACTGACTCAAGTGTGGTTGTAAGGGTAACACTACTTCCCACGAATGACCTTCACAATCTCTCAAATTCTCCCTTGAAGGGAAATGGGAAAGAATGGATGTGACTCAAAAAATGTAACATCACTAGAGACATATAATTTTCTCTTAACAGGACAATAACACTAATAGTCTTTCTGTGTGGGAGAATATCCAAGCAAGATACATTTAATGGCCCTAGAGTTTAGCTTTCCTCTATTAGGAGACATAACCTGTACAAAAGCAATACATCCAAACACCTTTAAGGGTAAAGTATTTAGGATCCTACAACTAGGAAAGATATTTAGCAGTCTCAAGAGGCGTATGAAAATCAAGAATTCTAGTAGGTACTCTATTTATCAAATATGCAGCTATTAAAATCACACGACTCCAAAAATATTAAGGTACATTCATGGTAAACATTAAGACTCTAGCTACCTCTAATAGGTGCCTATTCTTTCTTTCAACTATCCCATTTTGTTGAGGGGTATTAACACAAGAGCTTTGATGTAAAATCCCGTGATGTAACAGGTAGTTTCCTAGGATAGAGTGAAAATATTCCTTACCATTATCAGTCTGTAAAACTTGGATTTTTTTCTTAAAACTGAGTTTCAACCATTGAATGAAAGTTTTTGAACAATTGACCTACTTCAGACTTGTCTTTCATCAAGTATACCCAACATACTCTAGTGTGATCATCAATAAACATAATGAACCACTTAGACCGTACAATATTTGTAACTCTAGATGGCCCCCAAATATCACTATGAATTATGAAAAAAGCCTAGAACTCTTATATTTATGAGCTAGATAGATAAACTTGGTGTATTTTGCAAGTTGACAGGTTTCACACTTAAAAGAAAATAAACTTTCATTTCTGAATAACAATGGGTACAGTTTTAGTAAATAAGGAAAGCTAAGGTGTCCTAGTCTACTCTTATATCACTCCACTACCTATGGTTTAAATGTGACTGCTTTATATATGCCATAATTTCATTAGAGTATCAGTAACTCCAAAGTTTAAAGTTAAAAAAATAAACATCATGGATTTACAACTAGCATGACCCCTAGAGATACTGTCATATATAATTTATGTATGATTTGGAAAAATTATTCAAAATGACATATTAAACCATTATGATTCTGGTGCCCAAGTAAGAGGTTGACCTATTGCAAGGCTACGCTCTAAATATATTCTCAGTTATAGAGCGTGATTTTATATAAGAGTTCAAAAGATCTCCATAAATTGCCCTACTTGATAAACAACATTTTAACAACCTTGACATAAGCCATTTGTCTGGTTTCAACTTCCATCAACTGCAAAAAAAGAATAAAGAAAGAAATGTTTGCATTGCAGATGACAAATATCAATTGATTAAATAAAGCTGCATCATATACTACTAAAAGCAACCAAAAAAAAAAAAAAAAAAACAATTAGGAAAAACCAGTTTAGAAACATTCAAATTCAAATTCTGTCCACAAATCAATCTAGTATAATTGAAAGCAATTAATGTAAAAGAATTATACCTCTAAAGCTGTCCCACTAAATCTTTTAATGTAACATCTCCTGTAGCATCTCCTGTAGATGGACCTAGCTTTGTTTAAATGTCCCAAATCAATTTCCATAGCTATATAACCTTGTCAGGCTTCCAACATTGACCCGCTGCACATACAAAAAGCAAGTTATATGGAAAAAATACAAAGATGAATCATAAATCAATCATATTGAACTATACAGGATAAGAAAGAGAAAATGATGAATGGGCCAAACCAGATCTTAACCAAGCTCTCCCAAACACCTAGAGCTGCAGCCAAATTTAGCTCTAAACGAGCCCAATAAGCATAGAAATGCAGCAAACCATCTGTATTCTCCATCTGCTGAGATAAGTAATCTGATGCGTGCTAAAAGGAAGAAACTGCACAATTAAGTATTCAAGTATATATAATACATCCAATCATACAGAGCCTGGAATTTCGATGGCACACTAAAGAGACATCAGGCTAATGGTTTATAAACACAAATATTAAAGACAACAATTTTACAACAATGATGTACCAGTTGAATATGACATGTAAATTTTATAAATTCACAGATCCATAAAGATATCTTCCGTGCATGCAACTCCCATGCTAAATGAGAAATTTTTTTAGCAAAGGACACTATTCCATGACAAAACAATTAACAAAGGTAACAATCTAGTAATTGGCAAAAGTCATCTTGGAGTATCGAGACTTATGCATTGTAATTTCTACATAAAGTGGTCATAATGGTACTATAACAACACACTAGATGAAATAAATTAATAGACTTTTCTTCGGAGTCTAAGGGTAGAAGCACTTGATACACATTCGTAAGAGATCTATGCCTGGACCCTAAAAGAGTAGGCTAGCTACAAGGTCCACATTTTCTTCATCCAAAATTCATCATGAATAGAGCATCTACAAATGTCTTGAGAAGCTTCAAGTTCTTGACATCGAGTAAAAACAATTTTAACAAGGAAAAATGAACAGTATACGTATGCGAACCTAAAAGGTTTCCTTTATCAATGGAAAATTTAGTTCATCCTCTTCTGCTCCAGGCAAAAGGATTCTTCATCTCAAACCATCCACTCGAGTGAGGAATAAGTTTAGGTACTGAAACAAAGAGGGCCCAATTAATAAAGATCTTTAATGCATAAAATGTAGATGAAACAATAACAAGTTGCAAGGAGCAGTAAGTCAAGCTTGCAAATTAGAGAAAAGAATATCTTTACCTCCTCAATTGTCGAAAAAGTCCATAAAAGGGACTTCTCAAAGACCTGAATATGATATGAAATTTTTTTTAAACAACAAGAGTAGACCTTTATATTTGTAAAAGGAGCATAATGAAATTCCAACACTAAAGTTTGTGAAACTTCATTGCTCTTAAGCTACTTATAACAATCTCTCATAATTCGCAACAGATGAAGGGTAACAACTAAAACTTATAGTAGATATCTCTTTCTCAAGCGCATGACAACGTTCCAAAGCGAGCAAAGATCGAACCCAAAGATCACCAACCTAAGGACAATTTTTCCTAGCCTTGGAATGAACATCCCGCACAATATTTCCTACCTGAAGGGAAAAAGAGATGATTAATTGCTAAAATTACAGATACTTGAAACATAAAGAATTGAAAAGAGAAAATATGAGTGAAACCTTCAAGGTTTTATCTAAATAGCGAGTATAATCAAGCCACATATCATTTGATACAGGAAACTCGGTAATAGAACATTCATAGAGAAGTTGAACACGGGCTGGATCTCTAGAAGATTGATCAAACTTCAAGTAGATCTGTAAAAGTTTCAAATTAAAATAATAGTATTAACACTTTAAAGAAGGAAAAAAAAAGTAACCTATTGCCATATTACAAGTTCTTATGCAACCCCGTACCTTTAGGAAAAGAAGAAGAAGAAGAAGAGAAGATCTAAAGTTTACATAAACTGATTACTTATTATTAACATATATTAGGAAAATAGAGATATTATTTCCTAGATTGACTATTAAGATATATTTGGAAAATAAAGATAGTATATTGATTTGTGTAAATATGGTAGACTAATATTGTGTGTATATCCTTGATTATTTAGGATCAATTCTTTCCTAATTCATGTAACTTGTACATTGCAAATTCCCGTCTTGCTTGGGGAAATAATCAAGCAACATATTTCACAAACACTGTTCTTTCATAGAGCCAGGTTGGTTCTTGGCCTTCTTCTTCTTCTAAATCCATCTATTTCAGAAACCCTAAAACATATTTTAAAGGAGGCGATCCTCTTTGCTTTTGGGGAGTTTATTTCTCGATTCTCCTGGTTCGTCAGCATCTTCTAGTTCTTCTCAAGCAATCGATTTCCTCTAGTTCTTCCTTCTTGTTAGTGATTCAACTCTAACAGAGGGCGTTTCTATTGTTTTGGATTTATCTCTCACTTCTCTTAATTACAATGGCAGAATAATCAAAATCAGGTGATATCAAACCAATCTTCTCTTCTATTTCTAGTTCTCTAACAAGTACTATAGTCAAGCTTCAGGGTAGTAGTAATTATGCGTCATGGCCTACTTTAGTATAGTTGTGGTTTATGGGGCAGGGTTATGATGATCACTTAAGTAAAACATCCACTGATATTTTTACTACTGAGAGGGCTAGTTGGGTTAAAGTTGATGCTCAGTTATGTAATCTCCTTTGGCACTCTTTAGACCCTAAACTGCTTAATTTGTTTCAATCTTGTAAAACTTGCTGTAAGGTTTGGACCAAAGCCAAAACTTTGTATACGAATGATGTGCAAAGAATATATAGAGTTGTTTTTGATATTGTCCACCTTCAACAAAATAATCAAGATATGGAGAGCTATTTAGGGCAAATAGAGACTTTAAAAGATCATTTTGATTCCTTATGCCAGTATCTGATAGTACCACTAAACAAGAGAGACAACGTGACAAATTCCTTATGGTCCTAGCCTTAATTGGACTAAGATCTGACCTTGGTTTTGTTCGAGATCAAATTTTAGCTAGCCCTACCATACCATCTTTGGAAGATGTATCTGCTTGATTACTGCATTTTTCTTTAAACCTAGGTGATACTATTGAGGTTGAGACATCTATATTTTGTTCAGGCAGAAAATCAGTAAGGATAGAGTGGTTCTCGAAAGGGAAAAGGAAAGGGATATAGACCACATTGCACCTATTGTGACAAGAACGACCACAAGAGACACTTGTTGGGCTTTGCATGGGAGGCCATAACGTTAATCTTCTAATCGATCCACCGCTCATGTGACTCAAGCGAGTGGAGATGGACTCATTCCCTTACCCGATGCTAAAGACCAACAACCCAACTCCATTACATTGTTTGGGGCTTATTACAATGGGTATCTTCAATATTAAGCTGTCAAGCAACAGTCATCCTCATATGGCGCCTACCAAACTAGTAATTCCTTTGCCTATCTGAGCTAGACCTCCTCCACTGGCCCATGAATTTTGGATTCTAGAGCATCTGACCACATTTTTGTTAACAAAAATCTTTTATCTAAAATTACTTCTTCTCCCATTTTATCAAAAATTACTCTTGCTAATGGTTCACAGACTATGGTCAAAGGGATAGGAGAAGCTCAACCACTTCCTTCCATTTCCTTAAACTCAATCTTATTCACCCTTGAATGTCCATATAATCTGATTTCTATTAGTAAATTAACCAAATATCTTAACTGTTCTATCACCTTTTTTGCTAACTCTATTGTGATGCAGGATCGGAACACAGGTCAGACGATTGGAACAGGACATGAATCACATGGAGTGTACCACCTCTCCTATCCAAATTCGCTAGTTGCCTTCACCTTCGCTACATCTACCGACATTCTTCATAGCCACCTTGGTCATCCAAGTCTTGCCAAATTTCAGAAATTAGTACCTAGTCTGTCTACATTATCTTCTTTTAATTGTGATTCATGTCAACTTGGAAAAAAAACTAGAGCTTCCTTTCCCAAGCGAGTCAATAATAGGGCCATCTCAATGTTTGATATTGCTCACACAAACATCTGAGGTCCTAGTCATGTCAGTTCAACTTTGGGTTTCTATTATTTTATTACTTTTATAGATGACTATTCTCGTTATACTTGGGTATTCTTAATGAAAACTCATTCTGAGTTTTTTTCTATGTTTCAAAATTTTTGTGCTGAGATTCGTAATCAATTTGGTGTTTCTATTAAGATTTTCCGTAGTGATAATGCTAGGGATTATCTATCTTCTCCCTTTACTAAGTGTATGTCTTCTTAGGGTATTATTCACTAGATCTCATGTGGCTATACTCCTCAGTAGAATGGGGTCCGCAAAAATCTTCATCTTATTGAAACAGCCTGTAATATCCCACTTGAGGTACGTATTTAAGATTTGCTGTGTTAGTTAAAAGTTTACTGTTTCAGCTTCAATTGAGTTTATTTGTTCATGTATGTTGAGTTGGTTGATTTGTTGCCTTGAAATTGATTGAGTTTTGGTGAAGTTGGAAATCCAATCTTCGCCGGGGCGAAGAAGAAGCTTCGTCGCGGCGAGGAAGAGGAGCTGCACCCACGGGTAGGTTTTGCCCTGTTTCGCCGGGGCGATGGAAATTTCTTCACCGCGGCGACGAGCCTAATAGAAAGTTTCTTGAGTTTTCTAGAGAATTCTTCTTTTGGGGCACAATGACCATTCTACCCCTAATTAGTAGGAAAAGTGGGGAGTAAAATGTAAGGAAATTAAGTAGAGAATGTGTTGGTAATAAGGGTGTTTTTGCAAAGAATCAAAGGATATAGATGGAATTTTAGCAAAAGTGCAAGGGAAAAATGGGAAAGGATGTTTATAATATGAGCTAAAAAGGGTTAAGTGTAGAAAACCCTTTAGTCTATCCATTCCACCGCCTCTTCCATTTGCCTAAGTTCTCTCATTTTCTCCATCCAATCTTCCAAGATTTGTAAGGGTTTTAAGAGGGTTTTTGAGTAGAGATTTCATCTAAAGCATCCTAAGGTAAGGATTCATGCTTTAGATGTGAATTTTCTTATAATTATAGTGAAGTCTTATTTGGTTGCTATTGTTCTTGTTGTTGTTTTGAGTTGTAGAGAGGAGACAAGATAACAAGGGAAAGGAAAAGTGCTAAAGAAGTCATCTTTTCACAAGGTAAGTAAATCCAACCCAAGTTAAGGTTCAAGCAATCAAATGATGCATATGTATGCTTATGTTTATGAGCTTGAGATTGATTGTTGAGAATGATATTATTGATGAGTTGATGGCTTTTGATGAGAAGATTTGAGCCATGAGAAGTAGAAATGAAGCTGTGGTAACCAAGTGAAGTTTGGTTACATTTAGAAAGAAATTAAGTAGAATATTTGAAGTGTTTTTCTTGGACATGTTTAGATTTATTGTGGGGTAGTTTTTCTCCATTAATGGATGGTTAAAGAAAGAAGTAAAGATGTATCAAAACTAGAATTAAAGTATGCATGCATTATGTTTGATGAAATGCCTAAGTGAAGTCTGCCCTGTCACTGCCGTGAATTTCTAGGTAATTTTTGGGCATCTTACGGTTTGAACTGGGCTGAGACCAAAACAGGAAAGTTATAGCCCTGTTGCTAAGCTTTAAAACGAGACCAAAACCGTAGTAATCAGAGGTGTATAATGTAAGTTATGGCCTTTTTAGTGAGACTTGTGCAGAATGACTGTTTGGAGGAAATCTTGTAGTTGGCATTTCATTAGTGCATTAGTGAGCATGAGCTAGCTCTACACATTTGTTTATACACTTAAGAAGTAGCTTGAGACTTAGTAGAGAATTTGAGTATAAGCTACTTTAAGAGCTAAGAGAAAGAGAATAGAGTAGGTTATGCGATGGGGAACCCGTGAGTAATGGGTAGAGTATTCCTGCATGTACGCCGCATTGAGAGAGCGACATGAGTATCAGATAGAGAAGTGGTGTAGCCCGTGAGAGTGCATGCGGATAAGGGCTATACCCGAGTACCAGAGAGAGAGAGCTTATACACTCACATGGCCAAGGGTTCCGAATCCATGCATAACCGAGTCCGATCGGCTAGAATGAGTAGAGGTCATGTAGAGTGAGAGTGAGTCCCGGCCGTGCCCCCGGTAAGATGGGGCCATGACTTATTAGAGAGAGTTACTAGAAAGGAGTTCTAAGAGAAAGAGAAAGAGAAGTACCAAAGAGAAATGGTATGAGAAGTTGTAAGGAAAGAATTAGAGAGAGAGTTACGGGGATAGATGAGTAGATGATTTACTTACTGAGCATTGTTTTAGTGCTCACCCCGTTGTTTTCCTATGTTTTGCAGGATCCAGGTGAGAACGCAGTCGGATGGACGTCGACACGCGAGGGGAAGCGGTTACAATGTCCAGCATGTTTTAATACCTTTTGTACACATTATAAGTTTGTGTAAAAAATGTATATGTTTGTAAAGAATATATATATATATATATATGTATTTAATAAAAAGAAAAAATTTGGGCCCAATTTCTTTATATTATTTTATATGTATTTTATTATGAATATTTGAGTAGTAGTGGCTTTTACATTTTTGGTATCAGAGCCGAGATTTTTGGGATTTGACAGTGTGCTGTTCTTCTCGCTATGACGTTCGATAGCCGACTGTGTAAGTTAATTCTTTCCTTACTTTAAGTGTTCTTTTGAATTGATCAAGTATGGTTGTTTTGTAGATGAGGCGTAGTAATAGGAGGAAGGGTAAAAGTGTGATGAATGAGGGAGAATCCACCAACCCACCAGAATTGACTCCCCCTACCCTTGATGAGACAATGATTCGAACAATTGTTCAACAGGTATTAGCAGAGAGTCAGGGGAGAGTTGGTCAAGAGAGAACCGAGACCCCTAGAGCAGTACGCCCTACAAGACCCGAGAGCGAGAAGGGCGGTACCTGCAGCATCGCACTGATCAGGCTTGCACCAGACGGGTGACTCGGGAGGGTTGATCTGATTCAGGGGCTTGCAAACCAGCACCAGCCGCCAGCATTTAGAGGACTAGAGACCCATTAGAGGCAGAGGAGTGGTTTAAGTCCGTAGAGCGGACAGCGGCACTGTTTCCTATGAATGATAGAGAGAGGATCAGATATACTAGTTTCTTGTTTAAGGGAGATGCCCGAATATGGTGGGAATTAATGAAGGAGACTCATGATATAGCCTCGATGACCTGGGAGGAATTCAGAAGGTTGTTTGAGGCCGAGTACCGAATAGAAGATCGAGTACATGAGAAAGTCCAAGAGTTTATTCACCTGAAGTAGGGGACTAGTACTGTGAAGGAATATTCGGTAAGATTCAACTCCCTTGCTCGTTTTGCACCCGGGATAGTGTATACACCAGAGTTAAGGAGAGACAAGTTTGTGCAAGGGTTGAGATCAGATATTGCTCAAGATGTAATGACAAGAGTCGAGCCCCCTCATACCTACAGTGAAGCTCTAGCACGGGCTTTAAGGGCAGAGATTTATGTAAATAAGTATTTGGCAGAAGGGTTATCTCCAGCGGTACCTAGTAAACCTTCCATTATTTTACAGAGGGAGAGAGTAGATGTTACAAGGAACAGAGATGTAAGGGCCAAGAAGAAGTTCCAACCAAGAAAGAATAGAAGAGATTGGCAGAACAAGCGGCCCAGGACAGAAGGGTTTCCCCCTTGTGCTAAATGTGGGAGAAACCATTCAGGAGAGTGTTTGAGGGACAGAAATGTATGTTACAGGTGCCGACAGCCAGGGCATATGTGGAAGGATTGTAAAGTTCCCCTTCCACCGGCTCCTCTTCCACCTATGGGTCAGACTTCTAAATTTACCAATGCCAGAGTTTTTACAGTGGCATAGGGTGAGGGTGAGGTTGAGGCGATCCATCGCCATAAGCAGGTCGGATTGTTATTTCATCTTGTTTCTTTATATGCTTTGATTGATTCTGGAGCCACTCATTCTTTTATATCTCATGGAATGATAGAGAGATTAAACTTGAAACCTGTTAAAGTGAGTCAGCCCATTAAGATAGAGCTGCCCGATGGAGTTAGTGTGTTGACTCAAGAGATATTAATAGGAGAGTCTGTGGTGATCCATGTTCGAGAGTTGGTAGTTGACTTAATAGTCTTCGATATGCCCGACTTTGATGTAATTTTGGGTATGGATTTCCTAGGGAGGAATGGAGTAGAAATTGATTGTCGGAAAAAGAAAGCGAGATTTAATCTCGATAGTGGAGATAAATTTAGCTTTGGAGATGGCCATCAGTTGAGTATGATGATTAGTAGAGTAAAAGCTAGAAAGATGTTAAGGAAGGGGTGTTCTGGATATATTGCTCATGTAGTACAGAGTGGTGATGTTCCACAGCCAGATATTCAGATGGTGCCGATAGTTTGAGAATTTTTAGATGTGTTTCCGGAAGACTTACCAGGCTTGCCACTGGAAAGAGAGGTTGAGTTTAGTATTGAACTTGCACCAGGAACAACACCTATATCTAAAACCCCTTATCGAATGGCCCCAGCAGAGCTTCAAGAATTAAAGAAGCAACTCTAGCAACTTTTAGATAAAGGTTTTATCCGACCAAGTCATTCTCCTTGGGGAGCTCCAATCCTATTTGTGAAGAAGAAGGATGGGACACTACGGATGTGTATTGATTACAGAGAATTGAATAAGGTGACAGTGAAGAATAAGTACCCGCTACCTCGAATAGATGACTTGTTTGATCAGTTGAAGGGAGCAGCGGTGTTCTCCAAGATTGATTTGAGGTCAGGGTACCATCAGGTAAGAGTGGCTGAGCAGGATGTAGCTAAGACTGCCTTCCGTACAAGGTATGGGCACTATGAGTTTGTAGTGATGTCGTTTGGTTTGACTAATGCCCCAGCCATCTTTATGGACTTGATGAACCGGGTATTCCATGATTGTTTGGATCAATTTATAGTGGTTTTCATAGATGATATCCTGGTTTACTCTAAGTCGAGAGAAGAGCATGAGGAACATTTGAGAATAGTGTTGCAACGGTTGAGAGAAAGGCAGTTGTACGCTAAATTTTTGAAGTGTGAGTTTTGGCTCGATCAAGTGATATTTCTGGGCCATACGGTGTCGAAGGAAGGGATTTCAGTAGATCCGAGCAAGATAAAAGCAATCCTTGAATGGCAGAGACCGAACACAGTAAAAGAGGTCCGAAGTTTCTTAGGCCTGGCAGGTTACTACAAACAATTTGTTGAAAGGTTCGCCCAGTTGGCTAAACCATTGACAGCTCTTACCAAACAGAAGACTCCTTTTATATGGTCAGAGCTTGTGAAGAATGTTTTCAAGAGTTAAAGAAGAGGTTAACAACAGCTCCAGTATTAGTGTTGCCTCAGGAGGGTGTAGATTATGATCTTTATATGGATGCCTCTTTGCAAGGACTTGGTGCTGTGCTAATGCAGTTAGGTAGGGTAATAGCATATGCCTCGTGGCAATTGAAAGAGTATGAGACGAGATACCCTACGCATGACCTAGAGTTAGCAGCCGTAGTCTTCACTTTGAAGATTTGGAGGCATCACCTTTATGGTGCCAAGAGTAATATTTACACCGATCATAAGAGTTTAAAGTATTTCTTTACTCAAAAGGAGTTGAACATGAGACAGAGAAGGTGGTTAGAGCTGGTTAAGGATTATGAGTGTGAGATCAAGTATCAACCGGGGAAAGCCAACGTAGTAGCCGATGCCTTGAGTAGAAAAGCTTATTTGTCCCGGCTCACTAGACAGAAAGAGTTGATAGAAGACTTGTGTAAAGAGCAGATTGAAGTGATACCAGGAAGGATTGCCAGGTTACAGGTCCAGTCTACCTTACTGGAGGAAGTCAGAGTTAACCAAGTGGCTGATGAGTGGTGTTAGAGAATAGTTCAACAAGTGCATGAGGGTAAGGTAACGGAGTTCCACTTACGGGATGGTGTTCTCTACTTCAGGAATCGGTTGTGCATCCCTCAAAATGATGAGTTGAAGAAGAGAATACTTACGGAGGCTCATGACACACCATACATTGCTCATCCAGGAGCAACCAAGATGTATCAAGATGTAAAGAAAAGCTACTGGTGGCCAGGTATGAAGAAGGATATTGCAAAAGTTGTAGCTAAGTGCTTGGTTTGTCAGCAGGTAAAAGCAGAACACCAAAGGCCATCAGGGTTGCTTCATCCACTTAGTATTCCAGAATGGAAATGGGAGAGTATTTCGATGGATTTTATCATAGGTCTCCCTAGAGTACAGAAAGGTTATAATGCTATTTGGGTGATTGTGGATAGATTAACTAAGTCCGCCCATTTCCTTCCAGTAAAGGAAAGTACCACCTCAGATCAGTTGGCTCAGATTTATGTGAAAGAGATAGTCAGATTACATGGTGTGCCCAAGACAATAGTGTCAGATAGAGATTCCAAGTTTGTTTCAGCTTTCTGGACTAGTTTGCAGAGAAATTTGGGTACCCGTTTGGTATTGATCTGACCTATCATCCTCAGACAGATGGCCAAACAGAGAGAACAAATCAAGTGCTTGAGGATATGTTGAGAGCCTGCTGTATGGATTATAGAATGTCATGGCATGAAATGTTACCTTTGGTGGAGTTTGCCTACAACAACAGTTATCAGTCTACAATAAAGATGGTGCCTTACGAGGCTTTGTATGGTAGACGATGTAGATCTCCACTATATTGGGATGAGATCGGCAAAAAGAGTGAGTTGAGTATAGCTCTTGGGCCAGAGATGACTCAGAAAATGATAGAGGATGTAAGATTAATCCGAAACAGAATGAAGCAAGCCCAAGACAGACAGAAGAGTTATGCCGATTTAAAGAGAAAAGAAGTGGAGTTTTAAGTGGGTGATAAAGTATTTTTGAAAGTTTCCCCTTATAAACGAGTAATGCGCTTCGGGAACAAAGGGAAGTTAGCACCAAGATATATTGGTCCATTTGAGGTATTGCAACGAATTGGGAAAGTTGCCTACAGATTGGCACTACCACCTCGTATGGACAAGGTACATGATGTCTTCCATGTCTCAATGCTACAAAAGTATGGAAGTGATCCCTCCCACATCTTGAGTGTAGAAGACGTTGACCTTGTAGAGAATCTTGTGTATGAGGAACGCCCTGTACTGATTTTAGATCGGAAGATTAAAGAGCTCCGGAACAAGAGTATTCCGTTAGTGAAGGTTCTTTGGAGGAATCACAAAGTAGAGGAAGCCACATGGGAGACGGAACAAGACATGCAGAATAGGTACCCGGAGTTATTCATGTGAATTTCGGGGACGAAATTCTTTTAAGGGGGGGGAGGATTGTAATATCCCACTTGAGGTACGTATTTAAGATTTGCTGTGTTAGTTAAAAGTTTACTGTTTCAGCTTCAATTGAGTTTATTTGTTGATGTATGTTGAGTTGGTTGATTTGTTGCCTTGAAATTGGTTGAGTTTTGGTGAAGTTGGAAATCCAATCTTCGCCGGGGCGAAGAAGAAGCTTCGTCGCGGCGAGGAAGAAGAGCTGCACCCACGGGTAGGTTTTGCCCTGTTTCGCCGGGGCGATGGAAATTTCTTCACCGTGGCGATGAGCCTAATAGAAAGTTTCTTGAGTTTTCTAGAGAATTCTTCTTTTGGGGCACAATGACCATTCTACCCCTAATTAGTAGGAAAAGTGGGGAGTAAAATGTAAGGAAATTAAGTAGAGAATGTGTTGGTAATAAGGGTGTTTTTGCAAAGAATCAAAGGATATAGATGGAATTTTAGCAAAAGTGCAAGGACAAAATGGGAAAGGATGTTTATAATATGAGCTAAAAAGGGTTAAGTGTAGAAAACCCTTTAGTCTATCCATTCCACCGCCTCTTCTATTTGCCTAAGTTCTCTCATTTTCTCCATCCAATCTTCCAAGATTTGTAAGGGTTTTAAGAGGGTTTTTGAGTAGAGATTTCATCTAATCTTTAAAACGAGACCAAAACCGTAGTAATCAGAGGTGTATAATATAAGTTATGGCCTTTTTAGTGAGACTTGTGCAGAATGACTGTTTGGAGGAAATCTTGTAGTTGGCATTTCATTAGTGCATTAGTGAGCATGAGCTAGCTCTACACATTTTTTTATACACTTAAGAAGTAGCTTGAGACTTAGTAGAGAATTTGAGTATAAGCTACTTTAAGAGCTAAGAGAAAGAGAATAGAGTAGGTTATGCGATGGGGAACCCGTGAGTAATGGGTAGAGTATTCCCGCATGTACGCCGCATTGAGAGAGCGGCATGAGTATCAGATAGAGAAGTGGTGTAGCCCGTGAGAGTGCATGCGGATGAGGGCTATACCTGAGTACCCGAGAGAGAGAGATTATACACTCACATGGCCAAGGGTTCCGAATCCATGCATAACCGAGTCCGATCGGCTAGAATGAGTAGAGGTCACGTAGAGTGGGAGTGAGTCCTAGGCCGTGCCCCCGGTAAGATGGGGTCGTGACTTATTAGAGAGAGTTACTAGAAAGGAGTTCTAAGAGAAAGAGAAAGAGAAGTACCAAAGAGAAATGGTATGAGAAGTTGTAAGGAAAGAATTAGAGAGAGAGTTACGGGGATAGATGAGTAGAGGATTTACTTACTGAGCATTGTTTTAGTGCTCACCCCGTTGTTTTCCTATGTTTTGCAGGATCCAGGTGAGAATGCGGTCGGATGGGAGTCGACACGCGAGGGAAGCGGTTACTGTCGGCATATTTTAATACCTTTTGTACACATTATAAGTTTGTGTAAAAAATGTATATGTTTGTAAAGAATATATATATATATATATATATATATATATATATATATATATATATATATATATATATATATATATATATATATATATATATATATGTATTTAATAAAAAGAAAAATTTTGGGCCCAATTTCTTTATATTATTTTATATGTATTTCATTATGAATATTTGAGTAGTAGTGGCTTTTACACAGCCCGTACCTTACTTATACATCATTATGTTCCTCTTCAGTTTTGGGGGGATGTAGTTCTCATTGCTTGTTACTTGATTAACCATATGCCTTCTTCTATCTTGCAACATAAGAGTCCTCACTCCATTCTGTTTCCTGGTAAAGGCCCATACCTAATACATTTACGGGTGTTTGGTTGCATTTGCTTTGTTCATGATCACATTCCAAGCAAAGACAAATTACAACCTAAATCCATTAATTGTATATTCTTGGGATATTCTCGTCTCTAGAAAGGTTACCGTTGCTATGACCCAACCACCAACGAATATTTTGTTTCTGCAGATGTAACTTTCTTTGAGATATCTCCATAATTTTCTGAAAACACCGTCAATAGCAATCTTATCCTTGTCACCTTACCTATCCCCATCCCTCCTTCCTCGTCGATGGATCGTCCTTCTCTCCAAGTTTATTCTCGTCATCCTCGTCCTCTTACTAATCCCAATGGTACTTTCTTTCTTGATACAGGTACCTCGGGCAATCCTGATGACCTATCTCCTGTTCCTCCATCGCCTACTCTGGTCATGTCTCCTACAGATGAGGCAACTCCTCCACTTTCCCATCCCAAAGGTATTCGATCTTCTCGAAACCCATATCCTATTTATAATTTTCTTAGTTATGATCGTTTATCTCCATTTTATTCTAACTTTATTTCAAACCTGTCTTCTATCCCTATACCTAACACTGTTAGCGAGGCAATGACACATCCAGGGTTGAAAGCTACCATGATTGAGGAGATGACTGCTCTCGATCATAATGGTACTTGGGAGTTGGTTTCCTTACTGCCAGGCAAGACTATTGTTGGGTGTCATTGGGTTTACACTGTTAAGATTGGTCTTGTTGGCAAAGTTGATCGAGTGAAGGCTCGCCTTATTGCAAATGGGTACACTCAGATCTATGGGCTCAACTACAGTGATACCTTCTCTCCTGTTGCTAAGATTACTTTGGTATGCCTCCTTATCTCTTTAGCGTCCATGTATCAATGGCCTCTTCATCAGTTGGATATTAAAAATGCCTTCTTGCATGGTAAACTTGCCGAGGAAGTGTATATGGAGCAACCGCTAGGGTTTGTCGCTCAGGGGGAAGCAGGATTGGTGTGTCACTACGCCGGTCTTTATATGGTCTCAAGCAGTCACCTAGAGCATGGTTTGGATGGTTCAGTTATGTGATTCAACAGTTTGGGATGTCACAAAGTACAGCTGATCATTCAGTATTTTTCTACAGTAAGGATCATGGTAAATTTATATACTTGGTTGTCTATGTTGATGACATTGTCATAACAGGTAATGACCAAGATGGGATTTCTCAACTGAAGCAGCATCTATTTAGCCACTTTCAAACCAAGGACTTAGGGAAGCTAAAGTATTTTCTAGGGATTGAGGTAGCACAGTCTAAGGTTGGCATTACTATATCACAAAGGAAGTATGCCTTAGACATTCTTGAGGAGACAGATATGTTAGACTGTAAGCCTATAGATTTTCCTATGGATCCCAATGTCAAACTTGTTCCTGGACAGGGGGAGCCATTAGAAGACCTTGGAAGGTATCGAAAATTGGTTAGTAAGCTGAATTATCTCACGATCACCAGACTGGATATCTTCTTTGTAGTTAGTGTGGTTAGCCAATTTCTCCAGGGCCCATGTAGTGGTCATTGGGACACAGCAATTCGCATTCTCAAGTATATTAAAGGAGCTCCAAGATAAGGCTTGTTATATGAAAATAGGGGTCATTCTCAAATTGTTGGGTATTTTGATGCTGATTGGGCAAGGTCTCCATTAGATAGACAATCTACTTCTGGATACTGTATCATGATTAGAGGTAATCTAATATCTTGGAAGAGTAAGAAGCAAGATGTAGTAGCCAGATCAAGTGTGAAGGCAGAATATTAGGCAATGGCTCTCGCGAATTGTGAGCTCATCTGGTTGAAATAACTTCTTCAAGAATTTGGGTGTAGTGAAGTGAAGCAGATGAAACTAATATGCGACAATCAAGCTGCTTTGCATATTGCCTCAAATCTAGTCTTTCACAAAAGAACAAAGCATATAGAGGTTGACTGTCATTTTATTCGATAGAAGATTGAATCTGGATGCATTGTCACTAGTTTTGTCAACTCAAATGACCAGCTAGCAGATGTTCTTACTAAGTCTCTTAAAGGTTCCCGAATAGGATACATTTGTAAAAAGCTTGGAACATATGACATATATGCTCCAGCTTGAGGGGGAGTGTTAAAATATATTAGGAAAATAAAGATAGTATATTGATTTATGTAAATATGGTAGACTAATATTGTGTGTATATCCTTGATTATTTAGGATCAATTATTTCCTAATTCATGTAACTTGTACATTGTATTAATTCCCATCTTGCTTGGGGAAATAATCAAGCAACATATTTCACATTAGGATTAAGCTCCTCTAACAGCCTCCTTCATGTTTAACATGGACCAAACTAAAACTAGGTGTTGGGCTCTAATAGAAGCATTCCTTGCCTATTTACTTCAAGATTAAGCTTAGTTGAGTTAACTTGGTATAGAAGCATTTAAAACATCAACAAGAAAACTATGACAACAAAAATGTGCACAAAAGTTTTTTATTTTTCCTGTTTTTTCATTTGGAGTAAGCAAAGTTTTATAGTGCTATGAAAATGAAGGTATAGATAGAAACATAAGAATACTTGAAAGGAAGCATAGAGTGTCGGAAGAAAAGGATGATCGAGTAACAACATGATTTCCCTTTCAGCTCATGCCCGGTGAACCTAACACTAGAACAAAGATTAAATGTAATGACTTCTTTCTACTAGTATACTTTAGAATATATACCATAAAAACATACATACTTAGCATATGAAAATAGTTGGACCCAAATTTTTCTTTACTCACAAAATATAATTCTTTACATATATCAAAATACAAGTACAAAAACTTAGCCACGGAGGACAGTAATGCCAATCCTCTCCGTTTGTCGACGTCTTTCCGACCGCTACTCACCTATTTCCTGTAAAAACATGGAAAAACAACCGGGTGAGCATAAAAATGCTCAGTAAGTAAATCCCTTAATTCTTCTCTTTCTTTGATTCTTCCCTTACTTAATTCTCTTCTTCTTCCTTTCTTCCTTATTTCTTTCTCTTTACTTTCTCTGTTTCTAATTCTCACTGTTCTTTTCTTTCTTTCTGTTCTTTCTTCCTTACTCTTTCTATTCTTTCTAACCGTGATGGAATTCATGGTAATATGCATGGATGGAATGCATATGCTATAATGCAAAAATGTATTTTCTTTCTTCTTTCTATTTCTTTTTCCATTTTCTTTTCTTTCTTTCTTGTTTTGCTTGTCCAAGCTTCTCTTTTCTTTCTTATTCTTTCTTTTCTCATTCTCATTCTTTCTTATTCTTTCTTTTCTTATTCTTTGCCGATCGAACTCGGTTGATGCATGGATTTGGAACCTTGGCCGTGTGAGTGAGTACAGTCCTCATCTACATGCACTCTTGCGAACCATACAAATTCTTCTTTCTTCTTAGGCCACTCAATTAAGATGGCATGCATGTAGGAAATTCTTCTTGGTATAACCCTCATCCACATACACTCTTATGGGTCGTACAATTCTTCTTCTTCTTATGCCACTCAATTAAGGTGGTGTGTATGTGGGAATTTCTTCTTAACACTCACGATTCCCCATCACACCAACCTATTCTTTTCTCTTCTTTAACACTCTTTCTTTCTTTAATGCTTATTCTTCCTTTCTCTTTATTCTTAGAGTGTTTTTATTCTTAACATTCTTTATTCTTCACTCTTCACTCTTTATTCTTTATTCTTTATTCTTTATTCTTTATTCTTTGTTCTTCATTCTTCATTCTTTATTCTTTATTCTTTCTTAAGTTTCTTATGCATATGGATGGCTCATGCTTAAAATTTCTTACTTAAATGAACTCATGAAATGCAAATATGCAATGTTGCATAAAATTAAGGTTTCTACCCAAACTCATACTTCTCTTAGGCATTTCATCAAACAAGAAATGTGCACATACAAACCCTAATTTAATTATCATTCTATTTGTTTCTTAAATCATCCAAATTGAGAGAAAAACTCTCTTATCTCATCACCATACCTACGCGGCAAACACACTCCCAAAAATTTCTCCAATTCTTCCAATTTTAACCCATCATCAAACCATCACATACACATCTCATATTCAAATATATCTAACAACAAGCATAATTCATCATCAATCTCATCTCAATTGCTCAATAATCATAACATATGTATACTTAAAAGAAATCTCTACTCACTTGAATTCTTAAACTTTAACTTGAGTTGGATTTTGAGTGGAATTTACTTACCTTATGCTTGAGTAGTCTCTACTAAGCTCTCTACTCTTGTTGGATTCAAAAGTTCTTCTAACCCTAAGCATAAACTTCATAAGAACTCAACTTTTACACAAATAAATCATAGATAAAGAGCAAGAGTTCTTACCTTTTGAAGCCTATAATCAAAACCTTATTAAAAATCACTCAAAAGCCCTCAAAATCCTTGGAGGAGTGAATAAAATTTTGAGAGAAAATGGAGGAGTAGTGTGGCGGTGGCATGAAAGAAATAAGGGTTACAAACCCTTATCATCTTATTTTATAAACTCACTTTCCCATTTTGCCCTTACACTTTTGTGGAAATTCCATCCTTGTGGCTTAGTCAATTACCATAATGCTCCCATTTTTATTGTATTCTCTATGAAATTCTATATCTTTTCACTCCCCACAATTTCAACTAATTTTGAGTGAAAAAACTATTTTACCCTTAATACAAGTTTAAGGCATTTTCTTCATATTCTCTTAAAATAATTCTAACAAAAATTAACTAAAGGCTATAAAACATAATTTAAATCATGTACCTCCATGTCGGGCGTTACATTAAATATTACTCTCTGTACAAAATTGGCACTATGAAGCAATTATTTCTCTTTAAAGTTCTTTTATTTAAAACTTGAGTTTGATCATACTCTATATTCAGACCTTGTTATGATTTATCATTATAGATTTTTCCATTGCTTTCATAGCATATAGTTTGCCAGTCTCCTGTAGTTCCACTAGGTGAACGCTGCAACAAATACCATATAATTTTAAGTAGAGAATAGAAACCTCTAATTTATGTATCATTGACATAGTAATTAAACAACAGTCTTAGTAATATGGTGGCAGATATAAGAGACAAGATTTTGAAATGCAAGTAAATCTCCATGCACACAGTATTACAGGAACCTAGAAACTCACCTTACTATTTTAGGCATAAATAAACGCCTTATCCACACCGTCCAGGATTTTAAACTTAAATCTAGAATGTTGATTCCTTATTTAAGTTTGAGAAAACCAAATTATTTAACAATAAAGCTACGGACACCGGCATTTTTACACCGAAATCTTGCACCGGCCTACGTGTCCCCTGACTCACACTAGACATGTTTCACGTTATTAATTTTTTTTCTAGTGAACGGTCGTTCATCAAATATGGACGGCTATTCACTTACATGGACTCCCGTCCATATTATATGGATGGGGGTCCATTTACTACGGACGGGCATCCCCATTTAAAGGACCCCCGTCCATTAGTAAAATGGAATAATTTTAAATTAGGGACGGCCGTTCATAGGTTATGGATGACTGTCCCTAACTATTGGATGGGCATTCATATTTTAATGGACACCTGTCCATTAGCAATTCTTTTTAAAAATTAAAAAACATTTAGGGATGGCCGTTCATTCATTATGGACAGCTGTCCCTTCATTTTGGATGGGTGCCCGCAAATAAGGGACGCCCGTCCTTAATCTAAATATGAAAATTAAAAAAAAAAAAAACTTTGGGGATGCCCATCCATAAATTGTGGACGGCCGTCCGTAAGAAATGGATGCCCGTCCAATATTTTGGTTTTAAAAAGTAAAAGAAAAACTTTGGACAGTTGTCCATAAATTGTGGACGGGCGTTCGTAAGGAATGGACGCTCGTCCATTATTTTGGTTTTAAAAAATAAAAGAAAAACTTTAGACAGTCGTCCATAAATTGTGGATGGCCATCCTTTAAGTGTGGACGGGCGTCCGTAAGGAATGGACACCCGTCCATTATGTATAGATGGCCGTCTGTAAGTATTAGACGACCGTCCCTTACATTTTGAGGGGCGTTCGTAAGAAATGGACGCCCGTCCATTATTTTGGTTTTAAAAAGTAAAAGAAAAACTTTGGACAGTCGTCCATAAATTGTGGATGGCCGTCCTTTAAGTGTGGACGGGCGTCCGTAAGGAATTGATGCCCGTCCATTATTTTGGTTTTAAAAAATAAAAGAAAAACTTTGGACGGCCGTCCATAAATTGTGGAGGACCGTCCTTTAAGTATGGACGGGCATCCGTAAGGAATAGACGCTCGTCCATTATGTATGGGACGTCATCAAGTATTGACGACCGCCTTTATGTAAGCATGTCCACATAATATGGACGACCATCCATAATATAATGAAATGTTTTTTTAATTTACGAATAACATTAGCTTTTCCAATACGCTTCTCTAAAAACCAGCGCCAAAATTCTTCGAGCTAAAGAAAGCTTCATTTTATACCTATCGCCACCTTTTGCTTCATCGTTGACGTCTATGTTGTTTCTTCCTCAACAACCGTTTCTTCCTCAACAACCGTTTCTTCCTCAACATCCGTTTCTTCCTCATTTTCCAGCTACCGTGACAAGAACGAAAGCTATAAATTTTTCATCAAACAATTTTTTACTGTGGAAAGGGAGATAAGAAGATCGAAATTTGCCCAGATTAGAAAGATTTGTTGAGGTTGTTAACCAGTTTTTATTTAACTTATGCATTTATTTAGTTGTATTCTATTTTGGATTGAATATATGTTACAATAGAAAAAAACTGATAGAGAATATTTGTTGGTGATTGTTATGAATCAGATTCATGAACGCAAACAATAGTATTGGTTTTGCATTAAATTATAGAATATGGAGGAGTCCAGTTTGCCTCATTTCAAAATGTTGAGGTAAATTGTGCTCGAAACCTTAACTTTTTTGTTAACATGATTTTAAATTTTTTGTATCGTATTGTTTCTTTTGATGTGTTGTATTAGTACATTCTAATTTTGTCTATTATTAAACTATTAAATGATCAGGAAAATGAATGTGATGAATTAGAAGATATGGGATGTGCAGAGGACGAAGTATAGCCTCATATTGAAATGGTGTTTGATTCAGTTGATAGTCTGGTAAAGTATTACAAACGGTATGGTAACAAAATGGGATTTGAAGCAATGATACGTACGTCAAAGAAAGGCGAAGATGGAGAGATGAGATATGTGACAGTGGCATGTTCTTGTTCGGGGAAGGAGAGATGTAAGTCCAAAAATACCTTGAAAAAACAACCTATTGCCAAAACAGATTGTAAGAGTCGGATTAGTGCAGCTTTGAATGGTGAATGCAAATGGGAAATTAAATTAGTTGTACTTGAACATAACCATGATCTTACGAGTCTGACAAAAAGAAGATATTTCAAGGTTAACCGAACGATACAACCTTATGTGAAAAGGCGACTTGAAGTTAATGATGTGGCTGGGATTAGACCGTGTAAAAATTTTCAGTCATGTTCAGTTGAGGTAGGAGGTGTAGAGAATTTGACGTTTCTACAAAAAGATTGTAGGAACTCATTGAAAAAGTGATAATGCTACGACTTGGAGTTAGAGATGCTTCGATGGTACTTGAGTATTTTAGGAAAATGCAAAAGGAGAATTCAAATTTTTGGTACATGATTGATGTAGATGAAGAGAGTCGATTACATAATGTGTTATGGGTTGATGCTAGATGTAGGGCTGCATGATTGATTGTGATGTTGTCACCTTCGACACAGCGTATCTGACAAACAAGTATGATATGCCATTTGCTACTTTTGTGGGGGTTAATCATCATGGACATTCGACATTGTTAGGTTATGGGTTAATTTCTCATGAGGACACTAAGACATTTGTATGGCTATTTCATTCTTGGCTTGAATGCATGGATGTTGCTCCTAATGGAATTATCACTGATCAAGATAAGGCCATGCAAAATGCAATTAAGATTGTTTTCCCTGGTACAAGACATAGGTGGTGTTTGTGGCATATAATGAAGAAACTACCTGAAAAGTTAAGAGGGTATAAGGAATATGAAACTATAAAGTTTAAGTTGCAAAATGTTGTCTATGATTCCTTTACGTGTGAAGAGTTCGAAGAGCGGTGGAACCAATTTGTTGATGTGCACAACCTTCACAAGAATGCATGGTTATGTGGATTGTACAAAGAAAGAGTACGATGGGTGCCTACATTTCTTAAAGATACTTTCTGGGCAGATATGTCTACTACCCAACGTAGTGAAAGTATGCATGCATTTTTTGATAGGTATGTAAATTCCAAAACTACATTGAAATAATTTGTGAAACAATATGATAATGCATTGCGAGTTAAAGTGGAAAAAGAAAGGGAGGCTGATTTTAGATCTTTCAAATCTTGGATACCATGCATAACTAATTACCCTATTGAGAAACAATTTCAAAGTGCATACACAACTGCAAAGTTTAAAGAGTTTCAAGAAGAGATTGCGAGGAAGATTTACTGTGAGTTATGTTTTTTGAATAAATATGATTCATACGAGGAGTATCAAGTTTTGGAAGATGTTTGGTTTGGAGATAGTAGTCACCGTGTTCCGTTTGCAGTACACTTTGAAGAAAGTTCATGTGATATTCATTGTACTTGTCATTTGTTTGAGTTCAGGGGGATTTTGTGCAGACATGCCATTATGGTGTTGATTCATAAATGGGTTTCACACGTTCTGAAAAAGTACATTTTACGGCGTTGGAGGAAAAATATAAACAAATGTCATACGAAAATTAAGGTGAGTTATAATAGGTGGAGCACCAACATTGAAGGACAACATTTTGATAAGTTGTCTAATTTAATGCTGACAGTAGCGGATATGGCATCAACCGATGAGGAAGATTATAATATGATGACGGAGTTTATGATTGACATGAGGAAAAAGTTGGAGCAAAAGGAAAGTGAGGGAGGGCTTGGTACAAAAGTGAACATCTCTTCCACAACCGATTTGAGTAGTCAAGATGCAGATAGTCCTCCGAAAGAGGGGAATAGTCTAATTATTAGTCCACAAGTAGCTCATAGCAAAGGTCATCCTCCATGTAGAAGAAAGCAATCGATGGTTGAAGAAATTGTACGTAGCGTTAAAAAGAAAAAATTACAAAAACAAAGAATTGGTATGCGTTATACACCTATGCTTACATGATAATTTTTTTGAAACATTATTTACTTATTTGAAGTTTAGAATAATATCGACTTAATTATTAACGTGTTATGCTACTTTTTAGGAAAAGGATCATCAGTACAACGACAAAAGGAACAATTTCTTTCATGTACTTCCGTGGCCGATGCGGAAACTTAAGTGTTGTCGAATGATGTTGTTACTACCCATGTATGTGTTATGTATGTTGTATAATTGTAATTGGCTTAAGTTTTCTATAACGTGTGCTAAATTGTGGTTGTTAAACAATGACAGATGTCCACTGGTCCGGTTCAGAATCTCACAAGACAAAGTAATTTCTATATTAGACAGGAGTTTGTAAATGATGAACATGTCTCATTGGGAGATGTTTGATATTGTTGACAGGTTGAAGCATATAAAATTGTATTTGGTAGAAATTTTTCATGCTTGGGTTAATTTCTATCAAATGCAGTTGAGTTGTATGCTTATTCAGTTGTTTTATTTTTAGTATTTTCGTCTTTGGTTGTGTAGGGCAGTGAATTCATGATAATGACCTTAATGTAACTTATTATGAATTTTTTCAATATATATTATCGTCACATTGCAGACTCCGGTTGTAGATCGAATTTTGGATATGCATTTCATTTGAGATTTGAATTTTGATGTCTTTCAGTATGTTTAGTATTACATATACATATGCATTCAAAAGAGTAGTTCACATATGTATAAAAAAAAGACAAATATATTTATAAACAAAAGACAATCTTTATCAAGAACATCCGCTGAAATCAATCTATTTATAAACAAAAGGCAAAAATAATCCTTGTACATAAAGCTAAGTATTTGAAGTACACATAATCTTAATTAACATTCATAGTGCGTTCCCCAAGAACGTTGACAAGGAGGAGGCTGTTGAGAAATTCTTCATCATGGTGCAGGGGGTGGAGGTCGACTAGAGGAGGAAGAGGCTATTGAGAAGTTCTTCATCATGCTGAAAATCTCTGTCATGCGTTCCCCAATGATGTCAACTGTTTCTTCTATTTTTGATGCAAATGTCTTTGGTTGTCTCTTTCCTACCATTAATTGTGTAAGTCAGATATCTGTGAAATACTCTCATAACATGATTCTTAAACTTTGTAGATTTACACTTATGTGGATGGTAAGTCCCTATCCCGGAAACATCAATCCAAGCTTGTTTGGAATCCCAGGTTCTAGATACGTTTTCCAAACCTTCAAAATCAAATCCTATCCAGGTTGCTAAATCTTGTGGTCTCACTACAAAGTTCTGATTCTTTAATCTAAAAAACATTGTATACGCTGGAAACTCATCAATCTATCTCCACAACTTTCAAACTACCAAAAAACTCATAGATCAAATGCTTATATCCATCATATCTAATATTGACCAACCGGTCCCATTTCAAATTATTAATCCAATCATTCATTTCATCACCTAAACCTAAACTTGTTAGAAGTCCTAAATCCAAACTTCTTCCAAGGCAAATATCTCTTTTCGACATGTCCTCGTATTGTTTTTATGTCGCAAGTCTCGAAATTGAATTGCAGATGACGATGTGCCTTCATGAGGAATGGTTGTATTTTTTGCTCTCACCATTTTCTGCTTTCTTCTAAAACCTATATACATAAAAAAATCATCATCATAATCTGCCAAACCTAAACCAACAGATATGGATACCCAATAAACCAACAGATAACATGATGCACATAAATTGGAATAAATTAAACAGAGACTATGAATCTATGAAGACCTATTAATTGATTGTTATAGTTTTAACAAAGACTCAAAAAAATCAATTGCAAAAAATGAAAGTAGAACAACTAAATTGATTACATAGATTAGAGTGCATGCAGTTATGACAGACATGAAATAATGGTCTAAGCCAAATGATAGCAGAAAAATAGTTTTTAAGCATGAAGGGACATGAGTACCAAGTACTACAAACAGCTTGGTCATTCAATTTTTCTAGTACACTATTTGATATAAACTAGAATGAGGCATATTTTAGGGTTTATGTATCTAAGGTTCTTATATTTAAATGCCACTCAAGAATGAAAATGTGACAAACAGGAGTTACTAGCAAGATTGGAGACTGTTGGAATTCCATCTGGAGCTGATCATGGGGGATGTAAATTGTTGATGACAGCAAGAGATTTTGGCGTATTATCAAGAATGGATTCTGAAAGTTTGGCGTATTATCAAGAATGGATTTTGAAAGTAATTTCTCATTGGGTATTTTAAATGAAGATGAAGACTAGAGTCTATTTCGGAAGATGGCAGGTAATCAAAGTTATAGCTCATTTTAGGGGTTATAACACATTTTAGGGACCAAAATGTTCTAACAGGACTAGCAAATATTACTAAAAATATTTTTCTAATAATTCTAAAAGGATTCTAAATTAGTCTACATAATGAAAAATAATACTTTTGCCCCTTTGACATGTAGTTTGGGTTCCTTTGCAGGTGATGTTGTTGATAAAAAAAGTAAGCTAAACTCTTTACCCAATGATGTCTGCAAGGAATATAGAGGTTTGCCAATTGTCATTACTACCATAGCGCGAGCATTAAGGATCAAGAGACGTCGAGCTGAGTGGGAATATGCCTTGCGACAACTAAGAATGCCTTCCTTGTTAAAGTTCACAAGGTTGCTGGAAGAGGAATATTTAAAGATAGCATTGAGTTACTACTATTTAAAAAGTGACGAGCTAAAGAAAAATTTTCTAATTGCTAGTCTAATGGTAAATAATTCTTCCATTTTTGACTTGTTGAAATATGTTATGGGTTTGGAGATACTTGAAAGAGTTAACCTTACAATAGAACAAGCACGAAATACAGTAGATAAACTCGCTGGCGACCTCAAAGACTCTTGCTTGTTACTTGACAGTTCTACCAATGAACAATTTTCAATGCATGATATTGTTCGTGTTATTGCCTTAACAATTGCATGTAAAGATGAAAATGTGTTTACAGAGGGAAATGATGTTGGGAAGGACTGGGTGAATAAAGATGAACTTAGGAAATGCACAAAAATACCTTTGGCTAGTAGTAAAGCTATTAGTGAGCAATGGCCTGAAGGTTTAGATTGTCCAGTACTTGAATTTTTCTATATGAATATGATGGGTTCTTCTTTGAAAATCCCTAAAAATTTTTTTACGGGTCTACCAAAGTTGAAAGTTTTAAATTTATTTGGGTTATCATATAATCATGTATGACATGGGTACCGAATTCTATAATACTTTCTTTTGGTGTTTATGTGTTTCTATTCTGTGCTTGTGTCCATTTACTCATTTCTTCAGGTGTTTTAAGTTGGACAGAGGATGTTGAAGCTGAGTAAAGAATCTGGAGTCCTTTCAAATTTCTAGTTTTCAAACTTTGGGATTCTTGGATTACCTTATTGGCTCTCCTTCCCTTTGGAAAAGGTTTACTCTGTGTGAGTGTTTTCATTTTTTAAAATTGACATCATGTGCCATAGTTTCAGTCTGACTACCACATACAATTTGTTTCTTCCTCCATTCATTGGTTTGTTTACAAAGACAACCTATGGGATCTCCATCTAATGCTGCATGCTTCCTAAAATATGCCTAAAATCAATTTTCCTTTCATTGTAATTCTTAAATTCACAACATTTAAAATAAACTAGAATGAGGCATAAGACAGAGCATTCGAAGTATTACCAATGGCAGAACACTTCACACAAACCTGTCCCACCAAATTGACTAGATCGAATTGACTGGATTTCTCTTTATCAACTCAACTCCATTCAACACAAATGTAGAATCCAATACATTCATCCAACCTTAAAAAAAAAAAAAAAAAAAATTTGAAAAACGAAAGTGTCTAATTACCAATGGCAGATGAGGAAGACGAAGAACAAGCGCATAAGAGGAAGACGAAGAACAACAGTGCAGATGGAAGACAAAGAAGAAGACCGCGACTGTGTGTTTTAATTTTTGAAACTTCGCCCAAATTTTTTTAACCCAATACGTTGTTAATTTTGCTTTTAAATTTTAATTACAGTACGGATGCCCATCCAAAACTAAAGGACGGGCGTCCATTCCTTATGGATGGGCGTCCATTACTTATGGACGACCGTCCTTTACATAAGGCGCAATCGTCCAATCCTCATGGACAGCCGTCCATACATAATGGATAGGCATCCATTCCTTATGGACGCCCGTCCACACTTAAAGGACGGCCGTCCACAATTTACGAACGGCCGTCCAAATTTTTCTTTTACTTTTGAAAACCAAAATAATGGATGGCGACCATTTCTTACGAACGCCCGTCCAAAAGTAAGGGATAGCCGCCCACAATTTATGGACAAGCGTCCCCAAAGTTTTTTTTTTAATTTTCATATTTAGATTAAGGACGGTCGTCCCTCATTTACGGGCGCTCATCCAAAATGAAGGGACAACCATCCATAACAGATGAATGGCCATCCCTAAATGTTTTTTAATTTTTTAAAAAGAATTATTAATGAACGGACGTCCACTAAAATATGAACGCCTGTCCAATGTTTAGGGACAACCGTCCATAACCTATGAATGGCCATCCATAATTTTTATAAAAAAAATTTATTCCATTTTACTGAT
Source organism: Pistacia atlantica (assembly GCA_026229545.1). Taxonomy (NCBI): domain Eukaryota; kingdom Viridiplantae; phylum Streptophyta; class Magnoliopsida; order Sapindales; family Anacardiaceae; genus Pistacia; species Pistacia atlantica. The sequence goes on from JAPEIT010000015.1 coordinate 13,101,063, forward strand.
GGATGGGCATCCTTTAAATGGGGACACCCATCCGTAGTAAATGGACCCCCATCCATATAATATGGACGAGAGTTCATGTAAGTGAACAACTGTCCACATTTGATGAACGGTTGTTCACTAGAAAAAAATTTAATAACGTGAAACGTGTCTGGTGTGAGTCAGGGGACACGTAGGCCAGTACAAGATTTCGGTGTAAAAATGCTGGTGTCCGTAGCTTTATTGATTATTTAAACTACACAGAATCCATTTTTTTTTTCTTTCATTCACTATTCACCATAAAGACTCCATTTCAATCCTTGCTAAAGAGGCTCATTGAAACTTTTTTTGGGTTTGGATCTCCCTCAAACCCCTTCTACCTTTCCGACCTACTTTCAAATTTTAGTTCACGAAACAATGACCCTAGAAGTTATCAATTGAATATAAAAAATTTATATTGAGACTTTGAGGAGTACATATTTTCAACAGTGTATCATTTGTTTGGTTAAGAAAATCAAGGCAACATAATTTGATAATCTCAGGGATACTAAGCATGTGAGGGGAAAAAATTACCTGCTAGTATCACCACAACCCAAGGGTTTTATCAGCTTAAAATGATGTAGACCAATTTTTTCTCCACGTCCAGTGATCTATGAAGCTCAAATAGTTTATCCCCAAAAGAGAAAAAAAAATGGAGATATTAATAAAGGAGGAGAGAGCTGTAAAATTTAAAATCTTAAATAGCATCAAATTATATAAATTTAATACAATGGGAGATGAAAGTTTTCTTAGCATAGAATTTTTATATGATGAGAGCCGAACTCTACAAATTGGTACCTTTTGTATTGCTATCCAAGAAGGATTGTGCTTTTTGTGCGGCCGTGGGAAAACAGGCCAAGAGTGGATTGCCCACAAGTCTTCTGGTCATTGAAAAATATTATAAATTTCAAGTTGCATGAGCTAAGATGCAATGAAATTGCTCAAAGATCAAATCATTGTGATAAATAAATAGTGAAGAAATGGTTATGAGAGATTTAGTTAATGTTGAAAGACCTATAATAATGAAAATACTTATAAGCTATCAAAAATCATTTGTAAAAGCAAGAACATATGAACTTTTTTTAGGATGTAAAGTCAGCTTATTGTAAACATTAGTAAGGATCTTAGAAACAAGCATATTTGAATGTGGTAAATAATTTGTATTGTTGATATAGTCGGAAAACCATGGTATGTGAAATTTGTATTGTTGTTGTTTGTTGATTTCATTAGCTTAATGGAGGATTGATCCATCGAATTTTGTTTCTTTAGATCTACCGCGTTTATTAATTTTTATTAGATAACTTCTTTGGAGTTCTTTATTTATTGAAATATTACATTAGATTTGGGGTTTTGGTTCTGCTGATGCATTGTTCTCGAACTGATTTTTATATTTAGGAGATATATTGTCACCGTTAGATCTGACTTCGTAATCGCATTATTAGATGAATGTTTGAGTTAATGTTTGGGATTATGATGGATTGGTTGCTCTCTAAATGTGCAAGTTTGCTAATTTTAGTGATATGTATTGTCAACTTCGTTAATTATATATGTATCAACCTAGCTAAGATCTTGAATTAGAGATCATTGAAGCGTATGGCTGATGCGTTGTTACTACAACATGCAATATGTAGCAAGTATACTAGTCGTTCAAGTAATAGAGTGATGAGTGAGTATCGTTCCCACGAGGATTGTTTGCTAAGCACTAAGTTTCCTACTGTTCTTAAGTTGGAGCAATCAAATTCTTTTGGATTTACGGGAGCAATTTAAACTAAGACTGAACAATAATTTCTAAATTAAAATTTAACTATGAATGCAAGATGTAAAACACGGATAAAACCAATTCAAACAAACGGGTAGGGTTTTGACTTCATTCGGACTCTATGGGTGAAACCTAAAGAATTAAACTAAATTCATATTCACATGCATTGATTGTAAATCGAATTCTCTAAAGTGTAAAACATACCTTCTCAGGCTATGTTTTCCTACTCTTCCCTATTAACCTTCCACACCCAACAAATTGAAAGTTAATACATCTAAGCTCATTAAGCACAAGAATCCTAGATTGATTTCATTGGTTCTTGAATCTATCTCTAGCATCCAATACTACAATGGTGATTACCCAAGAAGCCTAACATGATTCATTTCTCAATCTCATCATGTTCATCACATATAAACAGTAAATTCAGAGTAATCAAACAATCAAAGCATAATCATATGAAAAGAAAAACAATCTATTACTTAACCCATGAATTTCTGAATTACAATCAAAACCCTAACCCAAAATAGGTTAGTTCATGGCTAAATCAACAATACAAATAAAAGAAACGAAAATACCAAAGTTCAACATAATGTAAACAAGAGAAAAGAAAGGAAATCTCCCCAAATGACGAATCCACTGGTTTAATCTCGAATCTTCACCCTTTACAATCCAAATCCGTCAAAAACTAACTAAGAAAACTATAGAAAAGCTGTTTGTGACTAAGGAATACGCGATCCCCTCAAAAATGGTAAAGTTTTGCTTTTATACCTCAACATAAATCCTAAAACTTAGCCTAAAAACGAAATTATGCGTTTTACAAAAACTGGAAATTGCAGACTTCGCCGCGGTGACAAAAGAAGCTAAATCTGGTCGTGAGTGGCTCATTTCGCCACGGCGAAGCTTCATGAAGAATTCTGAAATTACAGAATTGCCTTCCGTTGCTTCTTTGCTTGAATCTTCGATCTTCGGTGCTTTCCCTTGGGAACAAGACAAGTTCATCGAAAAGTCAAGGGTATAACTCTCTTTCTCTCATTCATCATTTGTCAACGTTCATTGTCCTTTATGCTTCAAATGAAAAAGGGGAAGCTATCCACTGGACCTTCGATGTGCAACTCAGTCTTACAGTAAAATCTTTGTTTAACATTGCCTGACCTTTAAACTTCAACATATGTATGCATAATGTGGACTATACCACATAAATTAGCCCTAAGAAACTAATTTTAATGAGACTGGGAGATCAACATGGCCGATACTTCAGAGAGATAGAAACTGCTAATTGCAGTCCATTCTCTTTGATCAAATTTCTCAAGGGTGCTCACTGAAACTTCAATTTGATTTCTTCCTTGCATGCAGTTAATAAATCATTTAGTTCTTACGCTTTTGGTTTTAAGATGGATGTCCTTTCCAGATGTGATTATGCAGTCTCAAATAAACCTGCAGATGCGTTGAATTCCATAATTATGGTAAAATTGCTTAATTTTCTAAGTATAGAGAGTCTAACTGTCTAAGAGCATATTTTTTCATTTTGTTAGCGAGTGATATGCTTAGGAGACTCAACCATAGTCCCATATAGATTTACCCATATTCCAGCTTGCCTTTAAACTGTAAAGCATCTGTATGGGTCCGTTGCATACTAATTTATAATATCCTCTAATCGATTTTTGAAGGGCCTCACATATGTGGATTTTGCCTATGATGCACACCTTGCTATAGCTATAGAAAAGAACAAAAAAAAAAAAATCTTGGGAAGAGGATAAGCATTGCAAGATCAAATCCGAAGCAAAAAAGAAAGGATTATGCTGGTCATGGGGCCTCTAGAGAACATGCTAGGCTAAGTGGAATTATGTTTTGTCTTTGTTATTACTTGTGTGTGTTTGTTTGTGTGCAATGCAGTCTATAAACATTTGCATGTTTGTGTTTCCCACTTCTACCTTTTATTTTCTTACTCCTTTGGGTTAAATGGCAGTGCAATGCAGTAATCAGACTTTAAGGGATTCTAGAGCGCCACACTCTACTACTAATAAACGTAGTGATAGCATTCAGCTGAAGGGGAGGAACACATTTGCAATGCCAAGGAACGTCAGACCACTTGGTGTCCCCTCGACAAATCTAAAAGCCGCGGAAGTGAAAGATGAGAAGCTAAAGTCAAATAATGAGTTCAGAGAAATGTTCCTTAAGAAGTGAGGTTTGTTCCTAGGGTTAAATGTTACATGTTAAGTAGAATAGCACAGTAATTGACAAACTTCTCTTTCTTATAAAAAAAAACGTAAGGTTTTGCGTTAATATGTTTCTGTAAACACAGTTATGACAAAAGATACCTGTTTGAGGACAAAAAATATATGTGGGCAAAAACTATATGTGCTATTGAGATCAATCTATATTAGTACCCTTCTTGTAAATTTTCTTCTAGATATGTCAAAGTTTATACCCATTTTATTCAAAAGGGTAAAGTTCTAATATGTTTCCTGTGGAACATATATTTCATCCAATTTGTGATGAGGATAGCCTCAATACCTTGACCCAAGATTCAGAGAAATTTTAGCCAATTAGATGGCGATCAAATTCCTTTTTATTCAACAAGATCATGAAAACTATTATGGGTTGGTGGTCTATTCTTCGTCTAAAATAACATTGAATACTCATAGTGCAACTATTAGCTTCTTTGCTTTTTTGTACCTATTGATTCTATGCTAGCAGAGAATCCATTTTACTATTTGTCATAGACGAAAATCCTGATGCAGAAAGATGGACCACTAGAGCACTATTGAGTTTGTGTACTGAAATAGCAATGGCCTCTCATCTCATGCATGCTTGTGGAAAATGTGAAAAATGTCTTTGGTCTAGAAATATTATGGGGAAGAATATGAAGAATATCATCTGCATGCTCACCTAATTAAAATTTCTGCACACATATATTCATTTTTGTTGTCTTTTTTGAATGAATATCCATATCTCATATGATTATGTTTGTTTCACTTAGACTCTTCATGATTCTATGGATGCTTTCATAAAATTTGTCATAGAATCAAGAATCAGGTTTTCACTTTGTACATGTTAGATCATGAATTAGTACCAATCTTCAAAAAAGATCTAATTGTTTCACTTTCTATTTTTGAAATGGAATATTTACATAATCCCCATGAATAGGATTAAACGTTATTCCATGGTATTTGTATGATATTCCTTCTTAATTTTAAGCGAGTACTTGAGAGGGCCTAAGTGAACTATGAATTATGTTTCGTTTTTTGTTTCTTTTATGTACTAAGTCACTAAGTGCGAGATTCCCCTTGGCAACCATTATTAACTTGTTCTCCCATGAGCTCTTTCCTATGTCGCCTCTTGGAATCAACTTGTCTTCTAACTCCGCGCCCATGAGTTTCATATTTGGAATTTGCTAACCCCTTTCTCATATTTGGAAGGGGTATTTATACAAGTTTACACCAAAAGAAGTAGAGAGGAATTCGGGATTGCCATTATGATTTAAGTGGTTGTGTGCTAGGATTACGCATATATTGATTCGTTCTTATTCCTCCCGAGATGTTCGAGGTAAGGCTTATCCCTTTGTTTGTCAAACAGCTATATTGGATCGTCGTGATGAGCTTATGTTGAGTCGGAATTCAAGATTCCATGACCTTGAGATCACGTCGATCTACTGATTTTTGGGCTACTGAGACTTTTGAGCTTACGACAAAAATCACACACAATAGTTATTAAAGTAGAGGTCATGATTTGAATCTCTCATCTATTACATCCTGCTGTATTTGGGTTGGTCTTTCTGTCTGAATTTGGGCTTGGTTTATGTAACACGTGAAAATGCCTCTTTTTTAGCTTAAGCTTTTAGGCCAAGTTGTTTTTCAACAAATTTGTTGTTGAAATTTCGTTATAATTTCAATTTCTTGTGGTCTTTCTTGCTTTTAATATAAGTAATCAATTTATGCATGCTTAAAGTTAAATGTTTTGCACTTAAATAATATTTTTTTAAAGGAGATTAAATTAATAGTAATATTTTTGATTAAGCATTATTGAAGTTATAAAAGTAGTTGTGTTCTCGATTGACATAAGAAAATTTTAATCAATAAGCAAACACCGATTATGTAACAACTGCTGTAAACTAGTACAATGCATGCATAATAACAATAGAAAATGGGCCCAAAACTTTTCCTTTTATTATAAGTCATACGTCTTTTATACATAAAGAACGCCATTTTCAAAAATGCCATTTTAAAAGACAAAACAGGGGAAACAGTGTAGCTATTGCTCCTCGCTTGCCGACGCCCCTCTGACTGCATCATCACCTAGATCCTGCATCCACAAAGGAAAAATAATGGGGTAAGCACAAAATAATGCTCAGTAAGTAAAACCCTCTATCTGTCTATCCCCGTATGTATTACTCTTAATTCTTTCCTCACACTTTCTGTTGTTTCCTACTATGAATGAGAATTGAAAGCTGAGACAAGCAAGAGAGCTATGAATGAGAATTTTTCCATTGATTCCTGTTATGTGGCAAAAGTGGGCTTGAGATGAAGCTTCTATTTCAACTGGGTATGTTTTAGTTTTTGCATTTTGTGTTCTTATTATTGGTTTCATGATCAAATTTTGATCGCTTAGGGTTTATGGTTAATGAGAGAAAGTATAAAGAGAAAAATTAAATGGATTCGTTTGAAAGGAGGAAGTGATTATCTTTTGGGGTTTAAATGGTGGAAATGATGTTGAATTCAAGTTTATGTGACTTCTATCTACTGAGCCTTGGCTCAAATGTCGGCTTAATTGAGTAAAAGAAATGAAGTTTTGAGCTTTCTTCCTTTCTATTTTTTTTTTTTTGTATGTTGCAACTAGGAAGCAGTGATGGTTGACTTGGGAGGTTGGTTTTTGATAATTTGCGGCTGTCTGATATTTTGTTTGTTTATAGATACTCTGCACTACATGGGCAATATATCCCGAACACCTTTTTCTCAACATCTTCCTAGCTTTCACACTACTAACAGCATGCTTAACTGATGGCCCTCTCCAAAACTAAACTTATCTCCACTATCCTGATCAATGCACATGCAGAAGTATAGACTAGCATATCTGCAAAACATATTCATTGGAACCAACTCAGTTGATCATCTCTATGATGGCGAAACATATTCATTGATTCACAAATACTGTCATATTTGCATATACCTTCTATAAACAACTTTGTATCCTCTCCATTCCACAAAATTACAGAGCTTGGGTCCTTGTGAAAGAATGACTCCACTGAGCTCACGAATAACCTTCTCAGACAAAGTAGCAGTTCAAACAAATCATCAATGTAACCACAACTGTTACAATAAGTTGAGAAAATGATACCACAACAATCATTTATCCAACACAAGGCAGGTCCTTTGAAAATAAAATTAATAATTAAGATCTAAAGAGAGAATATCTGAGCGACATGAATTTAAAACCATACCTTAGTTTGTTCCTTTTGTGAATAAGGAGAATACCATTTAGTCAACCGGAATTTTCCTTGTCGGCTAATAAGAAACACAAATTGAATCTGAAACATATTGAAGATAAAAAATTATAGAACATCAGCAAAGTAAAACCATTAATCTTCATTTGGCATTGGCAACATAAAATGAACAAGATTTAATAAATCAAAGCTGTCAGACATAGCACAACCTAAATGATTGTGGCATATCCAATCAATAATTTGTAAATGAATACACATCTTTTCAATGATTATTTCAAAAGATATTATTGGCAATGGTTCAGGCCCTCAACCAAGATCAACAGCCTTAATCTCAGCATCCAAGGTTGCTCTTCAACGCATGTCAACTTTATAACACTACAAAATTCTTAGCAATCAAAATATGTTCCTTCAATCCATGATTTATTTCCCTCAACATCCACTGTCATTTCCAGAAAATTTAGATATGGTTTTTTGTTTGTAGTCAACTTAAGCCATACTGTGAGAAAATGACATAAAACATGGGTCATTTTCCAAGATAAGCCAAATATATAGTATTGATAAGCTAGTTCTAGCTAAAAGTTTACCATTCTGACATATAAAGCCTCCATGCTAACTAGTTTTCTATCAAATGCATCCCTATCCTTCTTATACAATTATTCAAAAAGTCGTCTTCCTAACTTACTGTTTAAAAACAAGGTAGTTCAAGAATGAATAACCCACATGGGCAGGTCTCTGAACTTCCTAATAAATTACTAAACTAATACAGCTTTGTCGGTTGGAGGCCAATTAAAATTCATAAAACTGTTATTCTACGCCATATGCTTCAATGATCTCTAATTCAAGATCTTAGCTAGATTGATACATATACAATTAACAAACTTGACAATACATATCACTGAAATTAGCAAACTTGCACCTTCAGAGAGCAACCAATCCATCATAACCCCAAACATTAACTCAACCATTCATCTAATAATGTGATTATGAAGTTAGATCTAACGGTGACAATATATCACCTAAATATAAAAATCAGTTCAAGAATAATGCATCAGCAGAACCAAAACCCCCAAATCTAATGTAATACTTCAATAAATGAAAAACTCCAAAGAAGTTATTTAATAAAAATGAATAAACGCGGTATATCTAAAGAAACGGAATTCGATGGATCAATCCTCCATTAAGCTAATGAAATCAACAAACAACGACAATACAAGTTTCACATACCATGGTGTTCCGACTATATTGACGATAGAATGAAATTGTCATCGGTCACCAATAAATTATGGTTGTAATTTTGCTCTCCTCTCGTCTCTTATATTAAACAGCTAGTCTGCTTTGTATGTATGATAGACTGACGACGGGACGACGATGATAAATTCACAGTTTGGGCTCAATATAGAAAAGGCCCGGCCCGTCTGGGCCTGGCCCATAGTTATTTTTATTTCGTTATTTAGACTCTTAAATCTAAGCCCAATATGACTTTATGGGTTGTTAATTATAGGCCAGTCCGCTATACCGACCTTGTTCAATTGTTTCAGCTGGTTCGGAATGGAATGGAATCTCAGCAATTCTTCAATGGTTTTCTACAGAATCTACAGCTTTTATTAAAAAAAAAAAAAAAAAAAAAAAAAAACCTTCTGTTCAATGGATTTCAACTAATAATCGGTTGCAGATATTCTAACTGTTTTTTTTTTTTTTTTTGTGAAAATCTCTGTGTTTAGTCATACTCGAACGGCCGTGGTTGAGATTTCATTTGAATAATAATAGTAATAAGAAATTATGAAACGGCGTGGGTGGGCGGCGGCAGGCAAATATGTCACATGTCAAACTCTTAAAACATTTGACATCATCAAAGCCGCAATCCCAGAACCATTAGATTCCTTATTATAATGCTCCCGCCGCTTGACTTCGCGCACTTCAATTATCTCCCATAATCAAAAGCCAGAATATAGCAAACACGGTATCAAAATCATACTCATATATACACAATTAAACTAAACTGTTTCATTTCTTTTCAAAAATTACAACCAAAACTTTACAGGAGTCTAATGGAAATGGCACTTATTTGGCTGGGAAGATTTAACATTCATGAGGACAAAGGCTCTGCAGAGTGGACAGGTAAACTGACAGCAATCCAGCCAGCCTTCCATGCAATCCATGTGGAAGACGTGGCCACATCTACATAGTCTGCTCACTGCATCGTCCTTCTCGAACTCTATCAAGCAAATGGAGCACATTCCCTCCTCCGTATCCTCCAGTTCTTCAAACTTACTTACTGAAAGATAGGGCGCAAGCTCCTCCATAGAGCTCTGATCATCGTCCGCATTCTTGAAAAACATAAAAGCCAGTATTCTGTGAAGACCCTTCGTCAGTTGAAGTAACGGGATGATAATAGAAGTGTAGAAAACGATGCTGGCCATGCACAAGCGTGACTCTGAATACACTAAAGAAATCATTTTTTCTCTTGGTTTTGTGTTTTGTTTTGAGCTGAATCAGTAGAAACTTGAGATGGAAGACGAGGTTGTTGCAGCGGTTGTTGTTTGTTTATATAGGAAAATAGGGTTGAGGGTCAAACCATTTATAGTATTTGTTAACCCCAATTTTTTTTTTTTTTTTTTTTTTGCTGAAAGGTTTTTGACTTTTGGAGGATTTTTTGAGAATTAAAAATGGTTTGAAAGATACTAAGTCGTGTTTTATTAAGTGTTGGGTCGTTATCGAACTTTGAATTCGGCGGAGAAGCAGGGCCGGCGCCGACCCCACACCCCCTCAGTCTTCTCTTATTTTATTCTCAATGAAGACACCACCTGTTCCTAATTAACCCAATCCTTGTTTATTCCTCACACTACCTCCTTCAGCATGCCTTTCCATATATTATAAATAATCATTTATTAGTATTAAAAAAAAAAAAAATTAACAAAAACCATGATTGATTGAATATGGTATCATCATCAACATACCTCTGGGAGTCGATGACTTTTTCTCATCCAAATAATGGATAAATCATAAATGATACTTTTCCCCTCCGCATACTTTTAAAATATCATTTTACTATTTAAATTTATATTCAGTTCCTGATTTTGGTATTGTTGTGACCCATTATCACCATAATTTTCTTCCCCAATCATCACTCACCAAAACCCTTGAAACCCTATGCTCATCAATCTCGCTAATAGCCAGCAATTGAGAGATTAGGGTTTGCGCAACCACCCCTCCCAAGTCAACTTCTATCACTTCCAACTATCAAAAGACTCATCGGCCTCCTCTTTTCAAAAGTTCTCTTTAAAAACCCCAATAATCTGGACAAAGTTTATTCTATGTTCACTGTAAAAATATAAATTTGAGTAATAAAGTAACATTTTAAAAGTCTCTATATGGAAAATGTCATTACACTATTATTTGGATAGAAAAAAGTCGTTAACTCATACCACTTGTGTTATATATAGAGTTCATTAACAGGGATGGATTTAGGATTAATATTAGAGTAGACAAATTTAAAATAAATAATATAAAATTTGTGATAAAAATAATATTAGAGAGGGCAAGAAATATTATTTCTAAGTTTTACCTTTTAGTTGACTTCTAAATGATAAAATACATGTACAATACATTTAATTAATAATATACTCATCTTCTTATATTATATAATTTACAAAAGAGAAAAAAAGAGACAAATATGAAGGAAATCAATAAATAAAAAATTGAGTAGGGTTGTCAACCCCCACTCGCCCCTTCTTAGGTCCGGTCATATGGTCTCTACAAGGTCCAATGCCTCATTTACCACTCAAACGACCAAATTAAGTTTTTACACAAAACTCAAATCAATCTAATTAAACTTTCAAAAATGCTATCCTTATAAAAACTCATATAAAAAAGGTTACAAAGTAACATCAACAAGAAGAAAAAAACAAAGAAAAAAAGGAAAAAGAGAGAGAGAAATCATGAAAATCAAGGGTGGAAATTATCTTTGTATGTCCCATTTGTATGTGTCTTTGTAAAACTAGCATTGTTCTTAAACTTTTGCCTCACAATAATCGGAAAATTTTATGCGCATTTAATGTAAGATCTTACAAATTATCACTGGATGATTAAATAGTCAATTAAAACTCTTGGATATATTACTCAAGAAGCTTTAAGTTTAATTTACTTCGACCTTTAATAAGGGTAACTATTGGAGGTTTATATGATTGTTAACTTTAGGACTCTAAAGATTAGTTGAGATATACGTAAACTAACACACATACACACAAAAGATCTTATAGAAGAAGTAGAATTTTTGATGAGCTGACTGCAATCACAAAAACTTGCAGGTGCATTGCATTGCCAATGGGCTAAGACAAATAACACGCTCACGCTAAAGCATTTGCATTTGCATTTGCATTTGCGTGTGTTTGTCACAATATTAACTCAGCAACCATGGATTCAAATATTATTCTAAAAGCGATCACTTTGCACAATTCTCTCTGCCTTTGGTTTGACCAGCATAAGCAATCAGGCCGACCAAATCACATAAAGATCTTATACGGGGTTGGGAATTTTATTGGTGAGTTGTGTTGTGCTCAACATTTAATTTAAATTATTATTAAAAAAAAATAACAAAAACCATGATTGATTGAATATGAGATCATCATCAACATACCTTTCAGAGTCAAACGACTTTTTCCCATCCAAATAACGGTTAAATAAAAAATGATACATTTTCACCCACATATTTTTAAAATATTATTTTATTATCCAAATTTATATTCGATTCCTGATTTTGGCATTGTTGCAACCCGTTACCACCACAATTTTCTTCCCCAATCATCACTCACCAAAATCCTTGAAACTCTATTCTCGTCGATCTCATCAATCACCGGCAATCAAGAGATTAGGGTTTACGCAACCACCCCTCCAAAGTCAAATTCTGACCAATTTCAACTACCATAAGACTCATCGACCTCCTCTCTTCAAAAGCCCCAATAATCTGGACCAAGTTTGCTCTATGTTCACTATAATATAAATTTGAGTAATAAAGTGATATTTTAAAAATCTCTGTGTGGAAAAGTGTCATTACACTATTATTTGAATGGGAAAAAATCGTTAACTCATACCACTTGTGTTATATATAGAATTGACAGATTTAGGATTAATATTAGAGTGGACAAATTTAAAATAAATAATATAAAATTTGGGATAAAAATAATATTAGAGAGGGCAGGAAATATTATTTCTAAGTTTTACCTTTTAGTTGACTTCTAAATGATAAAATACATATACAATATATTAAATTAATATTATACTCATCTTCTTATATTATATCAATTTAGAAAAAAGAAAAAAAGACAAATATGAAGGAAATCAATAAATAAAAAATTGAGTAGGGTTGTCAGCCCCCACTCGCCCCTTCTTAGGTCCAGCCATATGGTCTCTACGAGTTCTAATGCCTCATTTACCACTCAAACGACCAAATTAAGTTTTTACACAAAACTCAAATCAATCTAATTAAACTTTTGCTTCACAAGAAGACATTTTAATCTAAAAATTTTATGTGCGTTTAAAGTAAGATCTTACAAACTATCACTAGATGACTGAATAGTCAACTAGAATTTTTGGGTATATTACTTAAGACGTTCTAAGTTCGATTCACTACGACCCCTAATAAATGTAACCACTAAAGGTTTATCTGGTCGTTAAAAGTCATCTTCCTAACTTACTGTCTAAAAACAAGGTAATTCAAGAATGAATAACCCACATGGGTAGGTCTCAGAACTTCGTAATAAATTACTAAACCAATATAGCTTTGTCGGTTGAAGACCAATTGAAATTCATAAAACTGTCATTCTATGCCATACGCTTCAATGATCTCTAATTCAAGATCTTAGCTAGGTTGATACATATATAATTAACGAACTTGACAATACATATCACTGAAATTAGCAAACTTGCACATTTAGAGAGCAACCAATCCATCATAATCCCAAACATTAACTCAAACATTCATCTAATAATGCGATACGAAGTCAGATCTAATGGTGACAATATATCACCTAAATATAAAAATCAGTTCGAGAACAATGCATTAGTAGAACCAAAACCCCTAAATCAAATGTAATATCTCAATAAATGAAGAACTCCAAAGAAGTTATTTAATAAAAATGAATAAACACAGTAGATCTAAAGAAATGGAATTTGATGGATCAATCCTCCATTAAGCTAATGAAATCAACAAACAACGACAATATAAATTTCACATACCATGGTTTTCCGACTATATCAACAATACAAATTATTTACCACATTCAAATATGCTTGTTTCAGGGATCCTTACTAATGTTTATAATAAGCTGACTTTACATCCAGCAAAAAGTTCACATGTTCTTGCTTTTACAAATGATTTTTGATAACTTACAAGTATTTTCATTATTATAGGTCTTTCAACATTAATTAAATCTCTCATAACCATTTCTTCACTGTTTATTTATCACAATGATTTGATATATTACTGAAGGCCAAAACCAAGCTATTCTTTGACCAATTTCATTCCAAGCTTGTTACAAATGTATCCGATTCGTGAACCTCTCAGAGACTTAGTAAGAACATCTGCCAACTAGTTGATAAGTTGCATAATTTGAGTGTTTTTAGGGTTGTTTTGATGTTAGTTTAGTTAACTTCTCAATTTTTTCCTTTTTTTTTTATGTTTGTTTTTGTTAAGTTTGAGATATGAATGGTTACCTATTGATTTGGATAACTTTTGTGTTTTTTTTAGGCTTTGATTGAGTAGATTGGAGTGAAATTGGGACTTAAAGCTTGAAGAAGTTGAGATTACCTAACAGTCTTGAAGGCCACGACCATGCCTTGGTAGTTCGCCATGGAAAAAAGAGAAAACAAAAAGACCAAGAAACACCATGGCCTAGGCTATGGTGACTGAAATTTGGCCACGGCCAGGGTTGTGGCGAAAACTAATAGGGCATTTTTATCAGTTTTTCTTTCCTTTTTCACTTAGGACTCTTTTGGGTATTTAAGTATGATTGAGATCAGTTGTCAAGGGACGAATTTTGCATATTTTTTAGAGGAGAAGACACATTCTTGAGGCTTGAAGACTGAAGATCAAATTTAAGAGTTTGATTTTTATTTCTTTTCAAGTTTGAATATGTTTTCCTTCTTCTCTATTTGTTTCTTTGTTCTTAGGATGGAGTAAATTTTTTTTGTTAGGGGAGGATGAAACCCTAATTATGTTTTGAACAATTTTTATTCTAAATACCAGATTTATGTTTATGAATTTGTGCAAGAGTTTAGGTTTAATGCTTTATGAATGTTGGATTGATTCAATTACCTTAATGATGTTTCGAATAGAGAAGTTAGGGTTTATTGCTTAATTCATAGTCATAATTGTTTTATTGGAATAACATTGCGCAACATATTAAAACTAAAAGTAATCAAATAGGGATTCTAGGATTAATTTGTGGTCCATCTAATTCATAACCGAATAGGGCGAATTAGTCGTAAGAGATTGATAAATTTATGCTTCTTAATTTAAAAGTAACCGAATAGGGATCTATATTAAGTTGAATATTATGCCTGAATAAGGATAATTGGCCTTAGAAGAATCCTACCAATTCATAGCACAAACAGGTATTAAGAGTAGTTGTCAAGCACAATTAGGGGGAAATTTGTACCCTAACTTCATTAATCCTGCAACGTTCTTCGCATTGTTTATTTGTTTAATTTAGTTATTTTTAATATGTTACTTTTGTTAGGAAATGATCAAGTTACGTAGTGGAAAACAAAAATTTACAACAATGGATCGTTCTTTAGAACCCAAAATCAGGGCATAGAAATTACAGTTTATACATTATAAGAATCTGTAGGAAAAATCAGGTTAAAATTTAGAAACCATACCCACATTTGGAAGCTACTTTGTCTCTGAACGTATTTGCTACTGACCCAAGTGTAGGATCGAACCGATATAGTCCACACGAAGATAATTGCAAGGAACTAAATAGGGATTTGCTAGATCCTCTTTAGCCTTAAGAACAAAGAAGGAAATGAAGAGTATTTGATTTTTCAATCAAAACTAAAACTGGTGTGGGAGAGAGTTTTTTGGGGCTATGGGTTTTTCTTTTTCAATAAAAGAATGAATGAAAATGAATCTCTTCCCTTTTTCAATGAAAATTTACTATTTAAAAACAAGGTAATTCAAGAATGAATAAACCACATGGGCAGGTCTCAGAACTTCGTAATAAATTGAGCTTTGTTGGTTGAAGACCAATTGAAATTCATAAAACTGTTATTCTACGCCATACGCTTCAATGATCTCTAATTCAAGATCTTAGCTAGGTTGATACATATATAATTAACAAACTTAACAATACATATCACTGAAATTAGCAAACTTGCATGTTTAGAGAGCAACCAATCCATCATAATCCCAAACATTAACTCAAACATTCATCTAATAATGTGATACGAAGTCAGATCTAACGGTGACAATATATCACCTAAATATAAAAATCAGTTTGAGAACAATGCATCAGCAGAACCAAAACCCCCAAATCTAATGTAATATTTCAATAAATGAAGAACTCTAAAGAAGTTATTTAATAAAAATGAATAAACGTGATAGATCTAAAGAAACGGAATTCGATGGATCAATCCTCCATTAAGCTGATGAAATCAACAAACAACAACAATACAAATTTCACATACCATGGTTTTCCGACTATATCGACAATACAAATTATTTACCACATTAAAATATGCTTGTTTTTGAGATCCTTACTAGTGTTTACAGTAAGCTGACTTTACATCCTGCAAAAAGTTCATATGTTCTTGCTTTTACAAATGATTTTTGATAACTTACAAGTATTTTCATTATTATAGATCTTTCAACATTAATTAAATCTCTCATAACCATTTCTTCGCTATTTATTTATCACAATGATTTGATATATTACTGAAGGCCAAAACCAAGCTATTCTTTGACCAATTTCATTCTAAGCTTGTTACAAATGTATCCGATTCGGGAACCTCAAAGAGACTTAGTAAGAACATCTGCTAGCTAGTTTATAAGGTGCATGATTTGAGTGTTTTTAGGGTTGTTTTGATGTTAGTTTAGTTAACTTCTCATTTGTTTCCTTTGTTTTGATGTTTGGTTTTGTTAAGTTTGAGATATGAATGGTTACCTATTGATTTGGATAACTTTTGTGTTTTTTTTAGGCTTTGATTGAGTAGATTGGAGTATTGGAATGAAATTGGGACTTAAAGCTTAAAGAAGTTGAGATTACCTAACATTCTTAAAGGCCACAACCATGCCTTGGTAGTTCACCATGGCCATGGTGGTGGAACAAAGAGAAAACAAAGAGACCAGGAAACACCACGGCCTAGGCTGTGGTGACTTAAATTTGGCCATGGCCAAGGTTGTGGCTGAAACTATTAGGGCGTTTTTATCAGTTTTTCTTTCCTTTTTCACTTAGGACTCTTTTGGGTATTTAAGTATAATTGAGAGCAGTTGTCAATGGAGAAATTTTGCATATTTTTGAGAGGAGAAGACGCATTCTTGAGGCTTGAAGACTGAAGATCAGATTTAAGAGTTTGATTTTTATTTCTTTTCAAGTCTGAATATGTTTTCCTTCTTCTCCAGTTATTTCTTTGTTCTTAGGATGGAGTAAATCTCTTTTGTTAGGGGAGGATGAAATCCTAATTATGTTTTGAATAATTTTTATTCTAAATACCAGATTTATGTTTATGAATTTGTGCAAGAGTTTAGGTTTAATGCTTTATGAATGTTGGATTGATTCAATTACCTTAATGATGTTTCGAATAGAGAAGTTAGGGTTTATTGCTTAATTCATAGTCATAATTGTTTTATTGGAATAACATTGCGCAACATATTAAAACTAGAAGTAATCAAATAGCGATTCTAGGATTAATTTGTGGTCCATCTAATTCATAACCGAATAGGGCGAATTAGTCGTAAGAGATTGATAAATTTATGCTTCTTAATTTAAAAGTAACCGAATAGGGATCTGTATTAAGTTGAATATTATGCCTGAATAAGGATAATTGGCCTTAGAAGAATCCTACCAATTCATAGCACAAACATGTATTAAGAGTAGTTGTCAAGCACAATTAGGGGGAAATCTATACCCTAACTTCATTAATACTGCAAAGTTCTTCACATTGTTTATTTGTTTAATTTAGTTATTTTTAATCCATTACTTTTACACACTAAGATTTCGTTTTCTCAAATAACGTGTAGGTAGTTTTAAGTAAATACAAATATTCACTTTGATCTCTGGGACGATACTCAAACTCATCGCTTTATTACTTGAACACGACTAGTGCACTTGCTAAGGTTGATTTAGTCGCATCACTGGTCATTTGAGTTGACAAAACTGGTGACAATGCATCCAGATTCAATCTTCTATCGGATAAAATGACAATCAACCTTTATATGCTTTGTTCTTTCGTGAAAGACTGGATTTGAGGCAATATGCAGAGCAACTTGATTGTCGCATATTAGTTTCATTTGCTTCACTTCACTACACCCAAATTCTTGAAGAAGTTGTTTCAACCAGATGAGCTCACAAGTCGCGAGAGCCATAGCCTGATATTTTGCCTCTACACTTGATCTAGCTACTACATCTTGCTTCTTACTCTTCCAAGATATTAGATTACCTCCAATCATGATACAGTATCTAGAAGTAGATCATCCATCTAATGGGGACCCTGGCCAATCAGCATCAGAATGCCCAACAATTTGAGAATTACCCCTATTTTCATATAGCAAGCCTTGCCTTGGAGCTCTTTTAATATACTTGAGAATGCAAACTGTTGCATCCCAATGACCACTACATGGGGCTTGGAGAAATTGGCTAACCACACTAACTGCAAAAGAGATATCTGGTCTTGTGATTGTGAGATAATTCAGCTTACCAACCAATTTTTGATACCTTGCAAGGGTCTTCTAATGGCTCCCCCTGTCCAGGAACAAGTTTGACATTGGGATTAGTAGGAGGACGAGGACGACAAGAATAACATGGAGAGGAGGACTATCTATCGACGTGGAATGAGGGATGGGGATAGGTAAGGTGGCAGGGATAAGATTGCTATTGACGATGTTTTCAGAAAAGTATGGAGATGTCTTAAAGAAAGTTACATATGCAGAAACAAAATATTTGTTGGTAGTTGGGTCATAGCAACAGTAACCTTTCTTGAGACGAGAATATCCTAAGAAGATACACTTAACTGATTTAGGCTGTAATTTTTCTTTGCCTAGAGTGTGATCATGAGCAAAGCAAATGCAACCAAAATCCCGTAAATGTATTAGATATGGGTCTTAACCAGGAAACAAAATAGAGTGAGGACTCTTATGTTGCAAGACAGAAGAAGGCATACGGTTAATCAAGTAACAGGCGGTGAGAATTGCATTCCCCCAAAATCGAAGAGGAACATGATGATGTATAAGTAAGGTATGGGTTGTTTCAATAAGATGAAGATTTTTGCATTCGGCAACCCCATTCTACTGAGGAGTATAAGCACATGAGGTCTAGTGAATAATACCCTGAGAAGACATAAACTTAGTAAAGAGAGAAGATAGATATTCCCTAGGATTATCACTATGCAAAATCTTAATGGAAACACCAAATTGATAACAAATCTCAGCACAAAAGTTTTGAAAGATAGAAAAAAACTTAGAACGAGTTTTCATTAAAAATACCCAAGTATAACAAGAATAGTCATCTATAAAAGTAATAAAATAATATAAATCCAAAGTTGAACTGACACGACTAGGACCTCAGATGTCTATGTGAATAATATCAAACATTGAGATGGCCCTATTAATGACTCGCTTGGGAAAAGATGCTCTAGTTTATTTTCCAAGTTGACATGAATCACAATTAAAAGAAGATAATGTAGACAGACTAGGTACTAATTTGTGAAATTTGGCAAGACTTGGATGACCAAGGTGGCTATGAAGAATGTCGTAGATGCAGCGGAGGTGAAGGCAACTGGCGGATTTGGATCGGAGAGGTGGTACAGTCCATGTGATTCATGTCTTGTTCCAATCGTCTGACCTGTGTTCCGATCCTGCACCACAATAGAGTCAGCGAAAAAGGTGACAGAACAGTTATGATATTTGGTTAACTTACTAATAGAAATCAGATTACATGGACAATCAAAGGCAAATAAGATTGAGTTTAAAGAAATGGAAGTGGTTGAGCTTCTCCTGTCCCTTTGACCATAGTCTGTGAACCATTAGCAAGAGTCATTTTTGATAAAGTGGGAGAAGAGGTAATTTGAGATAAAAGATTTTTATTACCAGAAATGTGGTCGGATGCTCCGAATCCAAAATTCATGGGCCAGTAGAGGAGGTCCAGTTCAGATAGGCAAAGGAATTACCAGTTTGGGAGGCGCCAGATGAGGATGACTGTTGCTTGACAGCTTGATATTGAAGATACTCATTGTAATCAGCCCCAAACAATCTAATGGAGTTGGGTTGTTGGTCTTTAGCATCGAGTAAGGGAATGAGTCCATCTCCAGTTGCTTGAGCCACATGAACGGTGGATTGATTAGAAGATTAACGTGGTGGCCTCCCATGCAAAGCCCAACAAGTGTCTCGGTTATGGTCGTTCTTGTCACAATAGGTGCAATGTGGTCTAGGTCCCTTTCCTTTTCCCTTTCCAGAATCACTATGTCCTTGCTAATTTCCTACTTGAATAGCTAATACAGATGTCTCAACCTTATTAGTATCGCCTAGGTTTAAAGAAAGACGCAATAATCAAGCAGATACATCTTCCAAAGATGGTATGGTAGGCCAGCTAAAATTTGATCTCAAACAGAACTAAGGTCAGATTGTAGTCTAATTAAGGCTAGGACCATAAAGAATTTGTCACGTTGTCTCTCTTGTTCAATGGTACTATCAGATACTGGCATAAGGGAATCAAATTGATCTTTTAAAGTCTCTATCTACCCTAAATAGCTCTCCATATCTTGACTATTTTGTTGAAGGTGGACAATATCAGAAACAACTCTATATATTCTTTGCACATCATTCGTATACAAATTTTTGGCTTTGGTCTAGCAGCAAGTTTTACAAGATTGAAACAAATTAAGCAGTTTAGGGTCTAAAGAGTGCCAAAGGAGACTACATAACTGAGCATCAACTTTAACCCAACTAGCCCTCTCAATAGTAGAAATATTAGTGGATGTTTTACTTAAATGATCATCATAACCTTGCCCTATAAACCATAACTCTACTGAAGCAACCCATGACCCATAATTACTACTACCCTAAAGCTTAACTGTAGTACTTGTTGGAGAACTAGAAATAGAAGAGAATAATGGTTTGATATCACCTAATTTTGATGCTTCTGCCATTGTAATCAAGAGAAGTGAGACATAAATCCAAAACAATAGAAACACCCTCTGTCAGAGTTGAACCACCAACAAGAAGGAACAACTAGAGGAAATCGATCACCTGAGAAGAACTAAAAGATGCTGACGAACCAGGAGAATGTAACAACTCGATTCTTATAAAAACATGCATAGTGAAAATACACGTAACCATAATATAAAAAGCTGGGCCCAAAATTTTCTTTCATTAAACATATGCATTCTTTATACAAATAAATACAAGGTTTGTGACATATGCAAAACTATCAAAAAGGGTGGACAGTGTAGCCATTTCTCTTCGTGTACCGATGTCCATCCAACTGTGTCCCTCATCTAGTACCTGCAAAAACATAGGGAACAACTGGGTGAGCACAAACAAGGCTCAGTAAGTAAACCCCTAAACTCAACTTATTCCCGTAACCCTTTCTTTTCTCACTGTCTAATTATTCTTTCTCATAGCTCCTCTATACTAATTTTCTTTCTAGTAAGTCACGGCCCCATCTGACCGGAGGCACGGCTGGGACTCGCTCCCACTCCCGGTGACTTCTACTCGTTCTAATCGATCGGATTTGGTTATGCATGGATTCGGAACCCTTGGCCATGTGAGTGCATAGAATCTCTCGGGTAAACTTGGGTATAGCCCTCATCCGCATGTACACTACGGGCTACACCACTTTTCATTCTGATAATCTGGCCGCTTTATCGATGCGGCGTACATGCGAGAATACTCTACCCGTACTCACAGGTTCCCCATCGCACAACCTACTCTATTCTCTTATTAAGCACTACTCTAGCTTCACTCTATAGTGCTCATTCTCTTTTTCTTTCTACTCTTAGAGTAGTCTAAACTCATTAGTCTCTACTCTTCCTCTACTCTCTTTTCTAATGCATAAGTAAAGCATAATTAATGCACATCAATGACTCATACTCATAAATGAATTATGAAAAGTAACTATGACATGTAGCAACAATTAAGGCTTTCTACCCTTATTCATGGTTCTCTTGAGCATTTCATCATACAACTCATGTGCATGAATAACTCTACTCTCATTCTAACTTTTCTATTTTCTTTAGTCAACCAAATGGGAGAAAACTCCCTTATAAACCCTAAATTCCCTGTCAAAAGAGAAACACTTCTATAAACTTGCTCAAAACCTCCTCCAACTCCAATCAAACTCAACCCAACATCAAGCAAATACCACACTTCTCATAACTCATAACTCAAACATAATTACTTCTCTCATTCAACAATTTAAAGAAAACATATATGTATTTCAATCCACTCAAAGGAGTTCTTAAATCTCAACTTAGGTTGAGTTTACTTACCTTATGAGAAATTGGCTTCTTTAACACTTCTCCTTTCCTTTGGAAGCTTGCTTTTCCTCTACAACTTAACCAACAATCACAACATGAGATTCTAATCAAAACATAAGAAAACTCCCATCTAAAGTACAAAGCCTTACCTTAGGAAGCTTTAGGTTAAAACCCCACTAAAAGTTTCTCAAAAAGGCTCTTGGAAGTCCTTGAAAGATTGAAGGAAAATTGAGAGAGTTTAGAAGAATGAAGGAGGCGGTGGAACTGGAAAAATGAAGAACATTCAAAGACTAAACCCTTTTTAATACCTCTTAAAACTCATTCTTCCCATTTGCCCTTGCTCTTTTATGGAAATTCCATCCATATCTTTTGATTCCTTACCAACACACCCCTATACTAACATATTCTCCTTGAAAATTCCTTACAATTTACTCCCCACTTTTCCTGCTAATTAGGGGTAGAATGGTCCAAAAGTCCTTAATGAAGAGAATATCTAAAACTTAGTAAACATTTTGGTCGGACTGTCGCCGCGGCGAAACTTTCCAGAAAGTTCCCCTTGGCTTCCACACTTCTTCGCCGCGGCGAAGATTATTCTTTGCCCCAGCGAAGTACGGCAGACTGAACTTCTTCTGTCTTTTCAACCAATTTCGAGGCAAAAATTCAACACAACACTCGTACTAATGTTAATCAAACAATAATACCACGATATCATCTCAACTAAGAGCAACCGAAAGAACAGTAACTACGTACCTCAAGTAGGGCGTTACAATTCTTCCCCCCTTAAAAGAATTTCGTCCCCGAAATTCATACAAATAACTCCGGAAAGCGATTCTGCATGTCCCGTTCTACTTCCCAAGTGGCCTCTTCCACTTTGTGATTCCTCCAAAGGATCTTTACTAACGGAACACTCTTGTTCCGAAGCTCTTTAACCCTTCGATCTAAAATCTGAACTGGACGTTCTTCATATACTAGGTTCTCTGCCACTTCAACGTCCTCTATACTCAAGATATGGAGGGGATCACTTACATATTTCCGTAGCATCGAGACATGAAAGACATCATGCACCCTATCCATACTAGGCGGTAGGGCCAATCTGTAGGCAACCTTTCCTACCCGTTGCAATACTTCAAATGGACCTACGAATCGCGGTGCTAACTTCCCTTTGTTTCCGAAGCGCATTACTCGTTTAAAGGGGGAAACTTTCAAAAACACTTTATCACCTACTTGAAATTCCACTTCTTTTCTCTTCAAGTCGGCATAGCTCTTTTGTCGATCTTAGGCTTGCTTCATCCTGTTTCTGATTAATCTCACATCTTCTATCAACTTCTGGGTTACTTCTGGCCCAAGGGCTACACTCAGCTCATCCTTTTCACCTACCTCGTCCCAATGTAGTGGAGATCTACATCGTCTACCATACAAAGCCTCGTAAGGCGCCATCTTAATTGTAGACTGATAACTATTGTTGTAGGCAAACTCCACCAGGGGTAACATTTCGTGCCAAGAAGCTCTATAATCCATACAGCAGGCTCTCAACATATCTTCAAGCACCTGATTTGTCCTCTCAGTTTGGCCATCTGTCTGAGGATGATAGGCAGTGCTGAACGCCAATCTAGTACCCAAGTTCCTCTGTAAACTCATCCAGAAGGCTGAGACAAATCTGGAATCTCTATCGGACACTATTGTTTTGGGTACACCATGTAACCTGACGATTTCCTTAATGTAGATCTGAGCCAGCTGATCCGTAGTAGTGCTTTCCTTTACTGGAAGAAAATGGGCTGATTTGGTTAACCTATCCACAATCACCCATAAAGCATTATACCCCCTCTGAACTCTAGGGAGACCGGTGATGAAATCCATTGAAATACTCTCCCATTTCCACTCTGGAACACTCAAAGGCTGAAGCAACCCTGACGGCCGTTGATGTTCTGCTTTCACCTGTTGACAAGTTAGACATTTAGCTACAAACTCGGCAATATCTTTCTTCATACCTGTCCACCAATAACTTTTCTTTACGTCCTGATACATCTTAGTTGCTCCAGGATGAGCAGTGTATGGCGTGTCATGAGCCTCCAAAAGAATTTTCTGCTTCAACTCACCGTTCGAAGGAATACACAACCGATTCCTGAAGTAAAGAACACCATCTCTCACACAAAACTCTGTTGTCTTACCTTCAAGTACTCATTGAACTATTTTCTGACACCACTCATCGGCCACTTGCTTTTCTTTCACTTCCCCCAGTAAAGTAGTCTGAATTTCTAACCTTGCAATCCCTCCCGGAAACACTTCGATTTGCTCTCTACACAACTCTTTGATTAATTCTCTTTGTTTAGTGAGTCGGGACAAATAGGCTTTTCTACTCAGGGCATCGGCTACTACGTTGGCTTTCCCCGGTTGATATTTGATCTCGCACTCGTAATCTTTAACCAGTTCTAACCATCTTCTCTGCCTCATATTCAACTCCTTCTGAGTAAAGAAATACTTCAAACTCTTATGATCAGTATAGATGTTGCTCTTTGCACCATAGAGGTAATGCCTCCAAATCTTTAAAGCGAAGACCACTACTGCCAACTCTAAATCATGCGTAGGGTATCTCGTTTCATGATCTTTCAATTGCCGAGAGGCATATGCTATCACCCTACCTAGTTGCATTAACACTGAACCAAGTCCTTGCAAAGAGGCATCCGTATAGATGTCATAATCTACACCCTCCTGTGGCAACACTAACACTGGGGCCGTTGTTAACCTCTTCTGCAATTCTTGGAAACATTCCTCACAAGCTTCTGACCATATAAAAGGAGTCTTCTGTTTGGTGAGGGTTGTCAATGGTTTGGCTAACTGAGCGAACCCTTCCACGAATCATCTGTAGTAACCTGCCAAGCCTAAGAAACTCCTGACCTCCTTTACTGTCCTCGGCCTCTGCCACTCGAGGATTGCTTGTACTTTACTCGGGTCTATAGAGATCCCTTCCTTCGATACCGTATGGCCCAAGAATATTACTCGATCGAGCCAAAACTCACATTTCGAAAACTTAGCATACAACTGCTTTTCTCTCAACCGTTGCAGTACAATTCTCAAATGTCCCTCATGCTCTTCTCTTGACTTAGAATAAACCAGGATATCGTCTATGAAAACCACTATGAACTGATCTAAACAATCATGGAACACCCTGTTCATCAAGTCCATGAAAACTGCTGGGGCATTGGTCAACCCAAACGGCATCACTACAAACTCATAATGCCCATACCTTGAACGGAAAGCAGTCTTAACTACATCTTGCCCAGCCACTCTAACCTGATGGTACCCTGACCTCAGGTCAATCTTGGAGAATACTGCTGCCCCTTCAACTGATCAAACAAATCATCTATTCGGGGTAGCGGGTACTTATTCTTCACAGTCACCTTATTCAATTCTCTATAATCAATACACATCCGAAGCGATCCATCCTTCTTTTTGACAAACAAAATTGGGGCTCCCCAAGGAGAATGACTCGATCGGATAAAACCCTTGTCCAAAAGTTCTTGGAGTTGTTTCTTCAACTCCTGAAGCTCTGCTGGGGCCATTCGATAAGGGGCTTTAGATATTGGTGCTGTCCCCGGTGCTAGTTCGATACTAAATTCAACCTCTCTTTCCGGTGGCAAACCTGGTAAATCCTCCGGAAACACATCCACAAACTCTCGAACGATAGGCACCTTCTGAAACTCTGGCTGTGGGACATCCCCACTCTGCACTACATGCGCAATATATCCAGAACACCCCTTTCTTAACATCTTTCTAGCCTTCACACTACTAATTAACATACTCAACCGATGGCCCTCTCCAAAACTAAATTTATCCCCATTATCGAGATTAAATCTCGCTTTCTTCTTTCGACAATCGATCTCTACTCCATACCTCCCTAGGAAATCCATGCCCAGAATCACATCAAAGTCGGGCATATCAAAGACTATTAAATCGACCGCTAGCTCTCGACCATGGATCGCTATGGATTCTCCTAACAACACCTTTTGAGTCAACATACTTACCCCATCAGGTAACTCAATCTTAATAGGTTGACTCACTCTGCTAGGTTTCAAACCTAATCTCCCGATCATCCCATGCGATATAAAAGAATGGGTAGCCCCTAATCAATTAAAGCATATAAAGAAACAAAGATGGAATAGCAACGACCAGGGCCATATGATGGATCGGCCTCGCCTTCACCCCCGAGCCACCGTAAAAACCCTGGCATTAGTACCTCTCAGACTCTGAGCTGCGGGTGGAAACGGAGCTTTACAATCCTTCTTCAGATGCCCTGGCTGACGGCACCTGTAACACACATTTCTATCCCTTAAACATTCCCCCGAATGGTTCCTTCCACACTTAGTACAAAGGGGCAACCCTTCGGTTCGGGGCCGCTTATTCTGCCAATCCCTCCTGTTATTCTTGGGTTGGAACTTTTTCTTGACCCTTACTTCTCTATTCCTTGTTGCATCTACCCTCTCCCTCTGCAAAGCAGGGGATGGTTCACCAAGTACCTATAAAGATGACTCTTCGGCAATGTGCTTATTCACATAAATCTCCGCCCTTAACGCCCTTGTTAAAGCCTCACTGTAGGTATGAGGAGGCTCAGCTCCTGTCATCACATCTCGGGCAATATCGGACTTCAACCCCTGAACAAACTTGTCCCTCCTCAGCACTGGAGTGTACACTATCCCGGGTGCAAAACGGGCGAGGGAATTGAATTTTACCGAATACTCCTTCACCGTACTAGTCCCCTGTTTCAAATTAATGAACTCTTGGACTTTCTCATGTACTCGGTCTTCCGTTCGATATTCGGCTTCAAACAGTCTTTTGAATTCTGCCCAAGTCATTAAAACCGAGTCGTGTGTCTCTTCCATTAGTTCCCACCAAATTCGGGCATCACCCCGAAATAGGAAACTAGCATATCTAATTCTCTCTCTGTCGTTCATGGGAAACAAGGCCACTATCCGTTCTACGGACTTAAACCACTCTTCTGCTTCCAGCGGATCCCTTGTACCCTTAAACTCTGACGGCTAGTGTTGGCTTGCATGTCCCTGGATCGGATCAACTCGATGCGGTACTACTGGAGGTACCGGCCCCTCACGTTCTTGTCTTGCGGGCCGTCCTCGTCCAGGGGTCTCAGTTCTTTCTGGTGCAACTCTCCCTTGACTCTCTGCTAACACCTCTTGAACAATATTCCGAATCAATGTCACATCAAGAGTAGGGGGATTTGGTTCTGGGGGGTTTGAGGATTCTCCCTCATTCATCACCTTCTTACCCTTGTTTCGGTTACTACGCCTCATCTACAAAACGATCATATTGGATCAATTTAAGAGGATACTCGACATAAGGAAATAATTGAACTTACACAGTCGGCTATTGGACATCGTAGCGATGAGAATGGTACACTATCAAATCCCAAAATCTTTGCTCTGATACCATAAATGTAACGACTCGATTCTTATAAAAACATGCATAGTGAAAATACACGTAACCATAATATAAAAAGCTGGGCCCAAAATTTTCTTTCATTAAACATATGCATTCTTTATACAAATAAATACAAGGTTTGTGACATATGCAAAACTATCAAAAAGGGTGGACAGTGTAACCATTTCTCTTCGTGTACCGATGTCCATCCAACTGTGTCCCTCATCTAGTACCTGCAAAAACATAGGGAACAACTGGGTGAGCACAAACAAGGCTCAGTAAGTAAACCCCTAAACTCAACTTATTCCCGTAACCCTTTCTTTTCTCACTGTCTAATTATTCTTTCTCATAGCTCCTCTATACTAATTTTCTTTCTAGTAAGTCACGGCCCCATCTGACCGGAGGCACAGCTGGGACTCGCTCCCACTCCCGGTGACTTCTACTCGTTCTAACCGATCAGATTTGGTTATGCATGGATTCGGAACCCTTGGCCATGTGAGTGCATAGAATCTCTCGGGTAAACTTGGGTATAGCCCTCATCCGCATGTACACTACGGGCTACACCACTTTTCATTCTGATAATCTGGCCGCTTTATCGATGCGGCGTACATGCGAGAATACTCTACCCGTACTCACAGGTTCCCCATCGCACAACCTACTCTATTCTCTTATTAAGCACTACTCTAGCTTCACTCTATAGTGCTCATTCTCTTTTTCTTTCTACTCTTAGAGTAGTCTAAACTCATTAGTCTCTACTCTTCCTCTACTCTCTTTTCTAATGCATAAGTAAAGCATAATTAATGCACATCAATGACTCATACTCATAAATGAATTATGAAAAGTAACTATGACATGTAGCAACAATTAAGGCTTTCTACCCTTATTCATGGTTCTCTTGAGCATTTCATCATACAACTCATGTGCATGAATAACTCTACTCTCATTCTAACTTTTCTATTTTCTTTAGTCAACCAAATGGGAGAAAACTCCCTTATAAACCCTAAATTCCCCTGTCAAAAGAGAAACACTTCTATAAACTTGCTCAAAACCTCCTCCAACTCCAATCAAACTCAACCCAACATCAAGCAAATACCACACTTCTCATAACTCATAACTCAAACATAATTACTTCTCTCATTCAACAATTTAAAGAAAACATATATGTATTTCAATCCACTCAAAGGAGTTCTTAAATCTCAACTTAGGTTGAGTTTACTTACCTTATGAGAAATTGGCTTCTTTAACACTTCTCCTTTCCTTTGGAAGCTTGCTTTTCCTCTACAACTTAACCAACAATCACAACATGAGATTCTAATCAAAACATAAGAAAACTCCCATCTAAAGTACAAAGCCTTACCTTAGGAAGCTTTAGGTTAAAACCCCACTAAAAGTTTCTCAAAAAGGCTCTTGGAAGTCCTTGAAAGATTGAAGGAAAATTGAGAGAGTTTAGAAGAATGAAGGAGGCGGTGGAACTGGAAAAATGAAGAACATTCAAAGACTAAACCCTTTTTAATACCTCTTAAAACTCATTCTTCCCATTTGCCCTTGCTCTTTTATGGAAATTCCATCCATATCCTTTGATTCCTTACTAACACACCCCCATACTAACATATTCTCCTTGAAAATTCCTTACAATTTACTCCCCACTTTTCCTACTAATTAGGGGTAGAATGGTCCAAAAGTCCTTAGTGAAGAGAATATCTAAAACTTAGTAAACATTTTGGTCGGATGTCATTGCTGGCTGAAGAACCAATCGTTGCCGCAGCAAACTTTCCAGAAAGTTCCCCTTGGCTTCCACACTTCTTCTCCGCGGCGAAGATTATTCTTCGCCCCGGCGAAGTACGGCAGACTGAACTTCTTCTGTCTTTTCAACCAATTTCGAGGCAAAAATTCAACACAACACTCGTACTAATGTTAATCAAACAATAATACCACGATACCATCTCAACTAAGAGCAACCGAAAGAACAGTAACTACGTACCTCAAGTGGGGCGTTACAGAGAATCAAGAAATAAACTCCCCAAAAGCAAAGAGGAGTGCCTCCTTTAAAGATATGTTTTAGGGTTTCTAAAATAGATGGATTTAGAAGAAGAAGGAGGCCAAGAACCAACCTGGCTCTGATACCATGAAACAATAGTGTTTGTGAAATATGTTGCTTGATTATTTCCCCAAGCAAGATGGGAAATGGCAATGTACAAGTATCTTCTGATGAGTCTAAATCAGGGCATGATGATCTTTATTCTCTTTTTGTTGTTGATGGAAGTTGAAATCGAACAAATGGCTTAAGTCAAGGTTGTTAAAATCCTAGTTAGTAAAAACGCGTATTATACGCGAATTGTACGGACAGCCATATAATTCACGTATAAAACGCACGTATACATATTTTGTAAAATTTGCCAAATTATATGTGTATAATAAGGCTTCCCGTATAATTCGCGAAGAATACACGAATTATTGAAAAAAAAAAAAAAAAAGCAAAAGCTCACCCCCAAAACGATTTCGTTTTAGTGGGTTTTTACTAAAAATTAAAATAGATCTTTCTTCTTCAGTTCTTGTTCCTCAGTTCAGTTCTTCTTCAGCTTTTCTTCCTCAGTGCTTCACGTTTTCAGCTTTTCTTCATCTCTTGTTCTCTTCTTTCAGGCTTCAACATCAAGTTCGGGACTTCAAGGTACACACTTAACACTTGTTCTCTTCTCTTTGAATCTCATTGGTTGAATCTCTTCTCTTCTCGAAGGAAGCGGTCACCAACATAAATTTTTCGTAAAACATTGATCAAGAGGCCAACTGCTAAGTTAGCGACATCCTCAGAAAATGCAACGCTAGCATTAGTAACAGTAATTCCATGTTGGCGGCACTCGGGGAGGTCGATGTGGTCAACGCTAACCACAGAGCCCACAATGAGTTCCAAGGCTGGAAGGAGAGACAGGAGGTCGGAGGAGACGGGTGTGGGGTCCACGCAGAGGAGGACCCTTATATTGAAGGCATGGCTGCAAATGAGGGAAGAGCGAATTGAATCGGGTGAGTCAAGGGGATCGAAGGTTGAATTGAGTTGCAAAACGGTGTTGGAATGGGAAGTGAAAGTTCGGTGGTCGGAGGAGACTAGTGGACGATTGACTTCTTCTTCTTCATCCATCGACTTTTGCTTGATGGGTTGCTTTGCAGCTCAATAGATAATGTTAGAAGAATATTCTTTTCCAGAAACAAGAAATAATTTTAATTATAAAGAAATAGATTTTAATTTTATTTTAAAATTATCCTTTTTCTATTTTTTTTTCCTGAAATATTTTATCCAACCTTCGATTTGTTATTTTGTGAGTTTTTATAACTTTTCTATAGCACAAGTATATTGGAGTAAAATTTAATTCACTTCCGAAAAATAAACAAATAAAGAAGAAAATGTTTTTGAACAAATCTATTGTTTATTAATCATGATTAAATAAATGAGAAAGAAGATAAATAAAAAAGATTAAGAAACTAGAGAGGTAAAAAATAAAAGACTAGAAAATGGTCAATTTTGGAATAAAATAAAATGTTAGTAAACGACCCAGTTACGCAGCGGAAAACAAAAACATAAACTCTATGGATCGTTCCTTAGAACCAAGATCCGGGTACAAAAATCACAGTTTATATAAAATAATCAAATCTACAGAAAAATCAGTTTAAGGTTTAAGAAACCATACCCACGTTTGGAGGCTCCACCAATATTGTCTCTGAACGTGTTTGCTGCCGATCCAAGTGTAAGATTGAACTGTAGAGGTCCACACAAAGACAATCAACAAGAACCAAGGAAGGATTTGCTAGATCCTCCTTGGCCTTAAGAAATCAAGAAGAAAACAAAAGGTGTTTGATTTAGGCAAAAACCAAAAACTAGCATGGGAGAGTATTTGGGGCTAGAGGTTTTCTCTCTTCAATGAAAAATGAAATAATAAAAATAACACTTATCATTTTCAACTAAAACCTTTTCTTTTATAGTGTTATTTTAGTTGCCCTATTCCCATATGGAATGGGCTTGGGCTCCAACCCAAACACCCCCAAATTTGCCAAACACTCCCAATTAGATATTTTAATTTAATTTATCATTATCTCAATTAAAATCAATTAATATATATTAACATTTAACAATAATGATAATTTATTTAAATATATGCGAACACATATTTAAATGGAATTTCACTTATTTAATTTTTCTAACAAATTAAATAAAGGCTACGACCTCAGCAAATTTAATTGCACTATGAAATTACCAAAATACCCTTTCATCCAAAAAGATGAAAACGCCCTTCTTTCTTTTTGGCTCTTAAATTATCTTCTATGTGTGTGACCCATAGGCTCCTCAACATTTCGGTAGTTTATAGTATCGCGATTAACACCAATTGATCGTCTCACTTATATACAGACCAAGATTAGCCCCTAGCAAGGCATCATGGCCACCCGATAGATTCGGATTCAACAAAGTAGCTACCTGTCAACGATATGGCTACCGTACAATTCGATCCTTTCATCATCCGTTATCTCGACGAGACGAAGGCATAGAAATAGTGTCAACCTTCGATTACTCTCGATATTATGTATTAAGTTTCTGGACCAATAACCCGTATTATAAACTGGATAGAGCAACAACTCAATCCTACTGTGGCCATAGTTTTAGTGTCATTACCATATACTGAATTGCGCCGTGAGATAACTTCTCCCGTACCCGAGAGTGATGAATCCTCTGTCAATCCACCATAGTCTTGATACACTCCTTGATGCAGCCAATCACCACCGTATTGACAGATTTGAAAAGAACAGCATTAGGCTAGTGTCAAACTACACCAATCGGTGCACAAGGCGCTCCGGTGATCTCAAGTCTAATGATCACATGCACCACCATTCGTTAGAGGATTTGTTCCATAGACACTGGGGCTACCATCCATATGGAATCCTCTGGTGGGTCAGTCCAATGAACTTGATGCGGTGTATCCGCCTAAAGCAAGCACCCATGTGTTGCACCAGGTTGTCAACAAACAACCTTGACAAGTGAGATCAGTCACTGCCTTTCAACAGGGTCGTTCAACACTATGATAGCCTTACCATATTATTTGTGCCCTTACTTCAGAATAATATTGGGGCTACAGACGTTTCTAGAATGGCCACCATATGTGCTCATAGGGTTCTCACTATCAAGATTTGAAACACTTGATACCCTCGTCACGATTCTACCATCCTAAGGACATATATCAATACATATTGCAATAATAATGATTTACGCGATATAGAATAAAATGCCTTTTATTGATTAATGAACATTATTACAAAGAGTCAATTCTACAATAATTGAATCGCTCTAGGGCATCTACGCTAACATAAAATATATTTAAATTTATTGATTTTGGGGCTTAAAAAGAGTTTAGGTGGGTGTTAAACAAAACCACT
This sequence comes from Pistacia atlantica, assembly GCA_026229545.1. Lineage (NCBI taxonomy): Eukaryota > Viridiplantae > Streptophyta > Magnoliopsida > Sapindales > Anacardiaceae > Pistacia > Pistacia atlantica. Next base: position 13,133,810 of record JAPEIT010000015.1, read on the forward strand.
CAATGATTATAATTTTAGTTTCTGAAATTGGTATAGGTATTATAATAAAGACAATTAGCTAATTACAAATCAAACCCTATGGATTGGGTCCATTGTCAAGACTCAAGACACCTTTACTTTTAACTGGCAATGAGTGGACGATGTTGGAGCTCTTATTCGACTTTGAATTTTGGTTTTGTTATGACTTATGTGTTTGATTTGACACTATATTTGAATCTTGGCTAAATATTGTGTTTGAGTCTGGAGACTATAATTTGAATATCAGTTATATATTGTGTATTTGTGTTATTGGTTAATTGAATACTTTGCATTTGAAATGTTATATTGATTTTAACCAGGTAGTCCATAAAAGTGTTAAAACTAATATTGATATTGCCGTATTTTTCAAAACGTATTATTAACAATGCACCGTATTAAACCCGTACTGTATTTTTCCCATTTCCGAATTTTATGGCCGAATTTTTATAAATGTATTTTTCACTGTTTGCCATATTATACCTGTAAAATTCCCGTACCCTTTTTTTGCTATACCCGTATTTACTAACTAGGGTTTAAATGTTGTTTATCAAGGAGGGCAATTTATGGAGATCTTTTGAACTCTTAACATAGAATCATGCTCTGCAGCTGAGAATATTTTTAGAGTAGCCTTGCAATAGGTCAACCTGTTACTCGGGCACCAGAATCACAATGGTTTAATATGTCATTTTAAATCATTTTTCCAAATCATGCGTAAATGATATATGACAATATCTCTGGGGATCATGCTAGTTGAAAATCCATGACGTTTATTTTTTTAACTTCAAACTTTAGAGTTACTGATACTCTGATGAAATTGTGGCATATATGAAGCAATCACATTTAAACCATAGGTAGCAGAGTAGTTTTTGAAACACAATAGGCTGAAATCTTTTTCCACTTGGCTTATTTTTTCCAATATGTTGGAAGAAAAGTTTATTAATTCAAGCTTTACTTTCCGAGTTTCATGCCAAAATATGCTATAGGTTAAATAAAACTTATTGATGTAAATAATTTATATGACCTATCATAAAGTCATCTAAGTTCTCTCTTTTCTATGATCAATTTAGGGTTTAGTTTGATAAAGTTAACCATGTTATTTTCATCTTATCTTGATTGGCCTTACTATATTTAATCGGATTGTTTCCCAACTTTCTACTCTTGCTCTCGCTCCCATTCATATTATATGATCTCATTGATGATCTCACTACATCATCTAAAGTTACTGACAATTCTTGCTTCTTGATTTTATGATATTGAAAATATTGTTTTGGGTCCACAACTCCAGGGTGACTTTCTTCAATTGTTATGTACTGCCTTTTGGATTTGTTGATATATTCTTTTCCTAAAAACAGAGTTATTCAGGACATATGCCACAACTGATTGCATTTTGAGAGGGAATACGGGACACTTGAAGATTTCGACCACGCTGCACAGAAGGTACACATTCCTGCTACAGTTTTAATTTATTTGTTTTAAGTGCCAATTAATCACGTATTTCTTTTTTCAGGCTAATGTGTATGATGCATTTGCATTGCTATTGAGAATTAGTATGTATAGATTTATTAAAAAACAATTGAAGTGTTTAACTAATGATATTTTAGTTGGTTGCAATGTCCGCCTTATCTAGTAACCATATGTGTTTTGACTAAAATGTGCCACGTTAGCAGTTGTCTTTGATGACCTCAAATGATGTGCTTGTAAATGAGTTGTATTTATGTGCCTCTGTACATATTATGAACTCTTTGCTTCTCTCTTGTCAGAGCTTAAATACTACTAGTGGATCATTGCTTATCTGTTTAAATTTTTAGTTTAAGTGATAACTTTATAGAGTATTGTAGCAAGGTGGTCCACATAGTCTTGTGTTTAAATCTCTCTATGAGATTTGGGCCAGTTTGGTTGTTGATTCAAAAATAATTTTGAAAAACCAAGTTACAATTAAAAATTTTAAGTTTTGTCTTTGTATTTTAAATATTTGAAAATATATTTTTTATTTTAAATCTCTTTATGAGATTTGGGCCAGATTGGTTTGTGATTCAAAAATAATTTTGAAAAACTAAGTTACAATTAAAAATTTTAAAGGTTTTATCTCAATATTTTAAATATTTGAAAATATATTTGGTATTCAAAAATTGTTTTTAAAGTTAAAAACTATATAAAGACTGAGAAATGATTTTTTTTTTTTTTTTTTTTTACTCATTTTTTGGATTATATGCAAAAACATTTTTTTTTTAAAAACATTTCAACTTATTTTAATAAAAACGTATTTTCATAAAATTCCTTATATTCCTTGTTTTCGAAAATTAAACACTATTTAAAATTTATATCAAATAGGCTCTTATTTAGATTATAAATTTGTATTTGTATTTATGTTATATTTATGGTTATGTTTGTGGGTGTTCAACGCACGAGATTGTGTTAAATTTTAAGTATGGTTGTTGGATGCTTAACTATCAATTTAAGCTTTTAAGTCAAGTTGTTACGTAACATTGTTAAAGATGTCACTGAATTATGATACATCTGCTTAGTATTTATTGAATGTATGCAATCCTTGCTATTTTAACTCAATGCATAAAGATGCTTGTCTTTGTTCCCTTTCTCAGTTTACACCCCGCTTGGAAGAGCTGCAATTATTTATGTTACAGCAGGAAGCCAAATCTATTCCTGAACTAATAGATAAGAAAGAGAAGTCACATAAGAAAAGTGTTAATGGAAACAGAAAAACAGATTCGAACATGACTGACGAATAGTCTCTAGCTAAGCGGCATAAAAATACTGCCTAAAACCCAAACAAACTGCATGGGAAAGAAAAGGGACGAGCACAGAACTTAGTTGAAGAAAATGAAGATGAAGAAGCAAAACCCAATTTGGAAGAGCATCCAAATGACCTGCACATCAAAGACTCCACCACTGGAAGAGCCAAAGGATACACTGACGAGTGTATTACATTTTTATCAAACCTTAACTTCAGGGCAAGTAGAGATTCTCTCGCACTTTAAAGAGAGATTGCTTTTATTCCTTTTTAACGCTAGACAGGCAAATACAGAGAGATAATTCTGATGGTTTCAATTTTTCAGGCAACTTTTGAAGATTTGAAAAAATTCTTTAGCGATGTTGGTGGGGTTGAATCTGTTCGAATTCTGCAGGAAAGTTCACCAGAAAGTCAAGGGTATGACTCTTTCTCTCATTCATTATTTGTCAATGTTCTTTGTGCTTTATGCTTCAAATGAAAAAGGGGAAGCTATTCACTGGACCTTCCATGTGTACATTAGTCTTACAGACAAATCCTTATGTAACATTGCCTGACCTTTAAACTTCGACATATGTATGCATAAAAGTTTAAATTGCTAGTTAAGCATTCAACAACCATAATTAAAATTTAACACAATCTCGTGCGCTGAATAGCCACAATTACAACCATAAATACATATACGAGTTTATAATCTAAATAAGAGTCTATTTGTTATAAATTATAAATAGTGTTTTATTTTCGAAAACAAGGAATATAAGGAATTTTACGAAAATATGTTTTTATTAAAATAAGTTGAAATGTTTTCAAAACAATGTTTTTGCATATAATCCTAAAAATTAGTGTAAAATTAGAAAACAAGAAAAATATCATTTCTCAATCTTTATATAGTTTTTAACTTCAAAAAAAAATTTTAATACCAGATATATTTTCAAATATTTAAAATATTGAGATAAGGCTTTCAAAATTTTTAATTGTAACTTAGTTTTTTTAAATTATTTATGAATCACAAACCAAACTAGCCCAAATCTCATAAAGAGATTTAAAATACAAAATATATTTTCGTATATTTAAAATTTAGAGATAAAACTTTAAAAAAAAAATTATTGTAACTTAGTTTTTCAAAATTATTTTTGAATTATAAACCAAACTGGCCCAAATCTCATATAGAGAGATTTAAACATGAAATCAGTAGAAAACAAATCCTAATAATCTTTTTATTTCCATCTCTTAAACTAGATAAGACTTAGATAACTCTTAAATTGATCATATTCTAATCTAGAAATCCTGCACTCCCCTTTAAGCTGGTGAATAGATATTTATTATTCCTAGCTTGGAAACTAGATTAACAAACAACTGTCTACGCAGTCCTTTTGTAAGAATATATGTTGTCTGCTGACTTATAAGCAAGTAGGTAACACATAACAACTTATCTTCTATCTTCTCTTTGATGAAGTGTCTATCTATTTCAACGTGCTTGGTCATATCATGATGCACTGAATTGTGTGCCATCCCAATTGTAACTTTGTTGTCATAGTACAACCTCATAGGCTCCGTACTATTGATTTCAAGCTCTCCTGAGATTCTTCTTAGCCATATTAGTTCACAAATCCCATGAGCCATAGCACGAAACTCAGCCTCAACACTACTTCTAGCTACCATGTTCTGCTTCTTACTTCTCCAGGTTACTAAATTTTCCCAAACAAAAGTGCAATAACCTAAGGTCGATCTTCTATCATCCACAGAACCAGCCCAGTCCGCATTCGTGAATGCTTCTACTTTCCTTCCATTCTTTTTATCAAAAAATAGCCCCTTCCCAAGGGTCATTTTAAGGTACCTTAGAATCCTACTCATAGCCCCAAAATGATTCTCTTGTGTGTTATGCATATGTTGACTCGCTACGCTCACCGGAAAGGCTATGTCAGGTCTAGTATGAGATAGGTATGTCAACTTCCCAACCAGCCTTTGATACCTACCTTTATCAACCAGAGCATCACAACTCACTTTCTCAAATTTCAGATTTGGTTCAATGGGAGTCTCAACTGGCTTGCAACCTAGCATACCTATCTCCTTCAGTAAATCCAACACATATTTTCTTTATGAAACTGAAATTCACTTTTTACTCCTAGCAATCTCCATACCAAGAAAATATCTCAATTGCCCCAAGTCTTTCAATTCAAAATCCCAAGGAAGAACCTTCTTAATAGCCTCTATTTCTTCAAAACTATCTCTAGTAATAATAATACCGTCTACATAAACAATTACAATAGTAATCTTACCTACAAAGGTTTTAAGGAATAATGTATGATCAGTTCCAAATTTTTCAAACCAGGCCCGTGGATACTATTTTAGGCCATATAATGATTTCTTAAATTTGCACACTTTTTCGTCCTTTCCACTCCCTTCAAACCCTAGTGGCATTTCCATGTATACCTCTTTTCCAAGTTCACCATTCAAAAATGCATTTTTTCACATCTAGTTGTTGTAAAGGTCTGTCTAAATTTGTTGCAAGAGAAGAGCACCCTAATAGTATTCAACTTAGCCACTAGAGCAAAGACCACCTCATAGTCTACTCCATAGGTTTGCATAAATCCCTTAGCCGCCAGCCTTGCATATACCCTTCAACTGTTCCATTTGCCTTATACTTAATAGTAAACACCCACTTACAGTGCACAATTGTTTTCCCTTCAGGCAAACTCACCAGCTCCCAAGTCTTGTTTTTTCTCAAAAGCCTTCATCTCCTCTATCACGGTCTTCCTCTAGTTTTCATCCCCTAATGTCTCATGTACCGGTGTTGAAACCTTCACAACTAAGAGATTAGTGGTGAATGCCAAAAAATCGTCTGCCAACTTATCGTATGCCACATAATCAGTAATAGGATGCAACATACAGGATCTAACACCCTTTCTTAGTGCAATAGGTAAATGTAAATCATCATGCCCTGATTTAGACTCATCAGAAGATAGTTCTTCCTTACCTTGTGACTGTGAATCACTGGTTTCTTCTAGTTGGGATGATTGCTCATGTAGATCATTAGGTTTCCTTCCACTTTGATAGTCAGTTCTTCGAGAATAACATTGGAGACCCAACTGATTTAATCTCTCTAGACCTCCCCCTTGTTCCAATCTGTCCTGAGAGTTTGGTTTACCAAGAGTGGGCTATATAGTTAGAGTAGGACCTAAATTGGTAGGCTGACTACAACGCTAACTCATCCTTATGGGACTAGGCTGACCTATAGGAACCTAACCTTAATTAGGCTGACTAGGAGACTGACTCCTTCTTATAGGACTAGGCTGACCTATAGGAAACTAGGTGACTTTGCACTTTGACCTGGACTAGGAGACTACTGAGACTGATTCAAGTATGGTTGTAAGGGTAACACTACTTCCCATGAATGACCTTCACAATCTCTCAAATTCTCCCTTGAAGGGAAGTGGGAAAGAATGGATGTGACTCAAAAAATGTAACATCACTAGAGACATATAATTTTCTCTTTATAGGACAATAACACAAATAGTCTTTTTGTGTGGGAGAATATCCAAGCAAGATACATTTAATGGCCCTAGAGTCTAGCTTTCCTCTATTAGGAGACATAACATGTAGAAAAGCAGTACATCCAAACACCTTTAAGGGTAAAGTATTTAGGATCCTACAACTAGGAAAGATCTTTAGCAAAGTCTCAAGAGGTGTATGAAAATCAAGAATTCTAGTAGGTAATCTATTTATCAAATATGCAGCTGTTAAAATCGCATGACTCCAAAAATACTGAGGTACATTCATGGTAAACATTAAGACTCTAGCTGCCTCTAATAGGTACCTGTTCTTTCTTTCAACTATCCCATTTTGTTGGCGAGAATTATGTAACATCTACTGAAAACTAGTACAATGCATGCATAATAACAATAGAAAATTAGGCCCAAAGTTTTCTTTTCATTACAATTCATGTGTCTTTTATACATAAAGGGTACTGTTTACAAAATGTATTTTAAAAGACGAAACAGGGGAACAGTGTAGCTATTGCTCCTCGCTCGCCGACGCCCCTCCAACCGCATCAACACCTAGAACCTGCATCCACAAAGGAAAAATAACGGGGTGAGCACAAATAATGCTCAGTAAGTAAAACCCTCTAACTGTCTGTCCCCGTGTGTGACTCATAATTCTTTCCTTTTCTAATTATGTTTCTACTACATACCATGACCTCATCTTACCGGAGGTACGGCCGGATGGCGTTCACACAGCACCATCTCACTCTCCATAACTATCGGGTGGAATTCACATAGTACCAACCCGTTCTTAGTGGCTACCAAGTGGGGATCACAAAGCTCCTACTCGGTTTCCTAACTATCGGGTGGAGACCACTTAGCACCTACCCGTTCCTCATGACTTTTGGGTAACGATCACTAAGCATTAACCCGTCTCTAGTCACTGTCGGGTGATGATCACAAAGCATCAACCCGCTTCTACTAACTGTTTGATGATGATCACAAAGCATCAACTCACTTATCTAATAACTAATCGGATAGTGATCACAAAGCATCTACCCCATTTCTATTACTCATTGGGTGACGATCACAAAGCATCGACCCATCTCTCTAAGGGCTATTCGGATGATGATCACAAAGCATCAATCCGATTCCCATAACGGTCGGGTGATGATCACCAAGCATCATCCCAACTATACTACTCTTCTAATTCATTCTATTGTAGCATTTTTCAATGCTCTCTACCCTTAGAGTAATTTTACCCACTAAGCTCTCTACTCATAGGGTAATTGCATACACCATTTCCTTACACTTTCTTAGGTCACTTTTCCATGTGCAACTAGTGCCTATGGATGGTTCATCTTCACCAATGCACTTATGAGATGCCAACATGCAATGTTGCAAGAATTAAGGTTCATTACTCACACTCAAACCTCTATTAAGCATTTCATCAAACAACTCATATGCACTATAAAACTCTATCATAGCCATGATTCTAAAACTTTTCATAACCATCCAAAATGGGGAAAAACCCCTTCACAAAGTCATAATAACCTGTCAAACAAAACACTTCCAAAAAGGGTTCCATAACACCCCTTCAAATCCATCTCAACTACCTTGCCAATCCAACAACCCATTTCTCATATTTGCAATGAATAAACAATCACAAGGCATAAAAATTTCTATTTAATCCTTCATACATGGCATATTACATGCATATCACATACATATATCAAGTCTATCAAAACCCTAATCAAGAAATTTCATAAATCTCAACTTGGGTTGGGTTTTACTTACCTTGTTATAGAGAGACTTCACCAAATCTTCCTTTCCCTTGGTTTGCTTGACTTTTTCTCTACTCTTAACCAAAAGAATAAAAACTCTCAAACTTCAATATAAACCAAAACTCACAAATCACACAACTTAAGAAGGAATCCTTACCTTAGGAAGCCTTAGGTTGCTTTTCTACCCCAAATCACTTAAAAAACCCCTTGAAATTCCTTGATCAAAAGAAAAGAGAAGTTGAGAGGAGAAGAATGAAGGGTTGCGTTTTTGGAGAAGAAGAATGAGGGTTTGCTAACTCTTAATTCCTTTTAATGAAATATAACCACACTTATTCCCATTTTGCCCTTATTCTTCTTTGGGAATTCCATCCATATCCTTTGATTCATTACAAACTCACCCCTATATCAACATATTCCCCATGAAAAATCCTTACAAATAACTCCCCACTTTTCCTGCTAATTAGGGGTAGAAAGGTCAAATTGCCCTTAGGGAAGAAAATATCTAAAACTCAACAAACAATTTAAACGGGCTGTCGCCGTGGCGAAGAAACTTCTGTCGCCGCGGCGAAACTGTCTAGCAGCTCCCCCGTGGCTTCAACACCTCTTCGCCGCGGCGAAGACTGAAACACTAAAATTCTTCTATTTTCAACCAGTTTCAGGGCAAACATTCAACCCAACACTAAATCAAACAATAATAACAAAAACCAACTCGAATAAGGGCGAAAGAGGAAACAATAACAACGTACCTCATGTGGGGCGTTACAAATTAACACAAGAGCTTTGATGTACAATCCCGTGATGTAACAGGTAGTTTCCTAGGATAGAGTGAAAATATTCCTTACCATTATCAGTCCGTAAAACTTGGATTTTTTCTTGAAATTGAGTTTCAACCATTGAATGAAAGTTTTTGAACAATTGACCTGCTTCAAACTTATTTTTCATCAAGTATACCCAACATGCTCTAGTGTGATCATCAATAAACATAATGAACCACTTAGACCCTACAATATTTGTAACTCTAGATGGCCCCCAAATATCACTATGAATTATTAAAAAAGCCTAGAACTCTTATATTTATGAGCTAGATAGATAGACTTGGTGTATTTTGCAAGTTGACAAGTTTCACACTTAAAAGAAAATAAACTTTTATTTCTGAATAACAATGGGTACAATTTTAGTAAATAAGGAAAGCTAAGGTGTCTTAGTCTACTCTTATATCAGCCTATTATGTTTCAAAAACTACTCCACTACCTATGCTTTAAATGTGACTGCTTCATAAATGCCATAATTTCATCAGAGTCAGTAACTCCAAAGTTTAAAGTTAAAAAAATAAACGTCATGGATTTTCAACTAGCATGACCCTTAGAGATACTGTCATATATCATTTATGTATGATTTGGAAAAATTATTCAAAATGACATATTAAACCATTATGATTCTGGTGCCCAAGTAACAGGTTCACCTATTGCAAGGCTACTCTCTAAATATATTCTCAGTTGCAGAGCATGATTCTATATTAAGAGTTCAAAAGATCTCCATAAATTGCCCTACTTGATAAACAACATTTTAACAACCTTGACTTAAGCCATTTGTCTGGTTTCAACTTCCATTAGCTGCAAAAAGAGAATAAAGAAAGAAATGTTTGCATTGCAGATGGCAAATATCAATTGATTAAATAAAATTGCATCGTATACTACTAAAAGCAACACTTTTCAAAAAAAAAAAAATTAGGAAAAAACCAGTTTAGAAAAATTCAAATTCAAATTTTGTCCATAAATCAATCTAGTATATTGAAAGCAAGTAATGTAAAAGAATTATACCTCTGAAGCTGTCCCTCTAAATCTTTTATTGTAGCATCTCCTGGAGATGGACCTAGCTTTGTTTAATTGTCCCAAATCAATTTCCATAGCTATATAACCTTGCCAGGCTTCCAACATTGACCCGCTGCACAGACAAAAAGTAAGTTATATGGAAAAAATACAAAGATGAATCATAAATCAATCATATTGATCTATACAGGATAAGAAAGAGAAAAGGATGAATGGGCCAAAACAGATCTTAACCAGGCTCTCCCAAACACCTAGAGCTACAACCAAATTTAGCTCCAAACGAGCCCAATAAGCATACAAATGCAGCAAACCATCTGCATTCTTCATCTACTGAGATAAGTAATTTGATGTGTGCTGAAAGGAAGAAACTACATAGTTAAGTATTCAAGTATCTATAATACATCCAATCATACAGAGCCTGCAATTTCGATGGTACACTAAAGAGACATAAGGCTAATTGTTTATAAACACAAATATTAAAGACAACAATTATAGAACAACGACGTACCAGTTGAATATGACATGCAAATTTTATAAATTCACATATCCATAAAGATATCTTTCGTGCATCCAGCTCCCATGCTGAATGAGAAATTTTTTAGCAAAGGACACTATTCCACGACAAAACAATTAACAAAGGTAAGAATCTAGCATTTAGCAAAAGTCATCTTGGAGTACCGAGACTTATGCACTGTAATTTCTACATAAAGTGGCCATAATGGTACTATAACATCATACTAAATGAAGAAAATTAAAAGACTTTTCTTCAGAGTCTAAGGGTAGAAGCACTTGATACACATTCGTAAGAGATCTATGCCTAGACCTTGAAAGAGTAGACTAGCTACAAGGTCCACATTTGTTTCATCCAAAATTCATCATGAATAGAGCATCTACAAATGTCTTGAGAAACTTCAAGTTCTTGACATCGAGTAAAAACAATTTTAACAAGGAAAAATGAACAGTATACATATGCGAACCTAAAAGGTTTCCCTTATCAATAGAAAATTTAGTTCATCCTCTTCTGCTCCAGGCAAAAGGGTTCTTCATCTCAAACCATCCACTCAAGTGAGGAATAAGTTTAGGTACTGAAACAAAGAAGGCCCAATTAATAAAGATCTTTAATGCATAAAATGTAGATGAAACAATAACAAGTTACAAAGAGCAGTAAGTCAAGCCTGCAAATTAGAGAAAAGAATACCTTTACCTCCTCAATGGTCGAAAAAGTCCATAGAAGGGACTTCTCAAAGACCTGAATATGATATGAAATTTTTTTTAAACAACAAGAGTAAACCTCTATATTTTTAAAAGGAGTAGAATGAAATTCCAACACTAAAGTTTGTGAAACTTCATTGCTCTTAAGCTACTTATAACAATCTCTCATAATTCACAACAGATGAAGGGTAACAACTGAAACTTACAGTAGATATCTCTTTCTCAGGCACACGGCAATGTTCCAAAGTGAGCAAAGATCGAACCCAAAGATCACCAACCCAAGGACAATTTTTCCTAGCCTTGGAATGAACATCCTGCACAATATTTCCTACCTGAAGGGAAAAAGAGATGATTAATTGCTAAAATTACAAATACTTGAAACATAAAGAATTGAAAAGAGAAAATATGAGTGAAACCTTCAAGGTGTTATCCAAATAGTGAGTATAATCAAGCCACATATTAGTTGATACAGGAAACTCGATAATAAAACGTTCATAAAGAAGTTGAACACGAGCTGGATCTCCAGAAGACTGATCAAACTTCAAGTAGATATGCAAAAATTTCAAATTAAAATAACAGTATTAACACTTTAAAGAAGGAAAAAAAAAAAAAGTAACCTATTGCCACATTGCAAGTTCTTACGCAACCCCCTACCTCTAGGAAAAGAAGAAGAAGAAGAAAAAGAAGAGAAGATCTAACGTTTACATAAACTGATTACTTATTGTTAAACTATATTAGGAAAATAGAGATATTATTTCCTAGATTGATTGTTTAGGTATATTTGGAAAATATAGATAATATTGATTTGTGTAAATATGGTAGACTAATATTGTGTGTATATCCTTGATTATCTAGGATCAATTCTTTCCTAATTCATATAACTTGTGCATTGCCAATTCCCATCTTGCTTGGGGAAATTATCATGCAACATATTTCACAAACACTATTGTTTCATGGTATTAGAGCCAGGTTGGTTCTTTGCCTTCTTCTTCTAAATCCATCTATTTCAAAAACCCTAAAACATAGCTTTAAAGGAGGCGCTCCTCTTTACTTTTGGGGAGTTTATTTCTCGATTCTCCTGGTTTGTCAGCATCTTCTAGTTCTTCTCAGGTGATCAGTTTCCTCTAGTTCTTCCTTCTTGTTGGTGATTCAACTCTGAGGGTGTTTCTATTGTTTTGGATTTATGTCTCACTTCTCTTGATTACAATGGCAGAAACATCAAAATCAGGTGATATCAAACTATTATTCTCTTGTATTTCTAGTTCTCCAACAAGTACTACAGTCAAGCTTCAGGGTAGTAGTAATTATGCGTCATGGGCTGCTTCAATAGAGTTATGGTTTATGGGGCAGGGTTATGATGATCACTAACATCCACTGATATTTCTACTACTGAGAGGGCTAGTTGGGTTAAAGTTGATGCTCAGTTATGTAGTCTCCTTTGGCACTCTTTAGACCCTATACTGCTTAATTTGTTTCAATATTGTAAAACTTGCTATGAGGTCTTGACTAAAGCCAAAACTTTGTATACGAATGATGTGCAAAGAATATATAGAGTTGTTTCTGATATTGTCCACCTTCAACAAAATAATCAGGATATGAAGAGCTTTTAAGGGAAAATAAAGACTTTAAAAGATCAATTTGATTCCTTTATGCTAGTGTGTGATAGTACCACTAAACAAGAAAGACAACGTGACAAATTCTCTATAGTCCTAGCCTTAATCGGACTACCATCTTTGGAAGATGTATCTGCTTGATTACTGCATCTTTCTTTAAACGTAGGCAATACTAATGAGGTTGAGGCATCTGTATTAGCTGTTCAAGCAGGAAATCAACAAGGATAGAGTGGTTCTCGAAAGGGAAAAGGAAAGGGATCTAGACCACATTGCACCTATTGTGAGACACTTGTTGGGCTTTGCATGGGAGGCCACCACGTCAATCTTCTAATCGATCCACCGCTTATGTGGCTCAAGCAATTATAGATGGACTCATTCCCTTACTTCATGTTAAAGACCAATAACCCAACTCCATTACATTGTCTAGGGCTGATTACAATGAGTATCTTCAATGTCAAGCTGTCAAGCAAGTCATCCTCATCTAACGCCTCCCAAACTGGTAATTCCTTTGCCTATCTGAGCTGGACCTCCTCTACTGGCCCATGGATTTTGGATTCTAGAGCATCTGACCACATTTTTGGTAATAAAAATCTTTTATCTCAAATTACCTCTTCTCCCACTTTATCAAAAATTACTTTTGCTAATGGTTCACAGACTATAGTCAAAGGGATAAGAGAAGCTCAATGATAAGAGTATAATTTATATATTTTTTTATTCCTTCCATATTATGTTTTTTGTTATGTTTTATGCCTAGTTGAGTTGATTAGAGTTTATTTTGTAAGTCTGGCATATTTGGATAGACTTTATGAAATAATTGAGAAAAGATTAGGAAATTCCAAATTTTTTTGTTATTCTAACCAATGCTACATTTTTCAGGTTTTTCATGGAGTCAGATTTCTCGATTGCAAAAGTGTTCTTTAGAAAAAGTAAAGTAGATGAATCAAGCCTTCCAGGAAGGTATTATGGGTGAGAATCCGAGTTCGTTTGGGCCCTCATTAGTTGTTACAAAACCGGACCTGGAATCCTATTCTCCGAAGGATTTCCTAGCTGAGTATTGAGTCTTCGAATGGGCCTAACAAGAGCTTCAGATATTGAAAGTAGATGATTCAAAAGCCCAAATTCATCTACACATCCAGGACTACAACTTTTATGCCATGACCAAGCCCAGAAAAATTCTTTTACATTGTGAGAATCTTGGTGCAAGCTAGATTACGAATTCTATTTTCCATATCTAATAAGGAATTAACAGTTTTGAAAGTCTATCATTTAGGAAAGGTCTAGGAAAGTAATTTCTATTTTTCCTGGGGTAGAATGGAGAGGAAACATGTTATTTATTTATGAGTTGTTAGGTTAAACAGGGGGAGAGAGAACGGTAGTGGATTTTTTTTTTTTTTTTTTTACTTTCTACGTCAATATGGGCGGCTGATCTTTCTTCTTCAGTTCAAGGGGATTTTGAAGCCTGAATTCATGTCATTGGTGTAACTTAACTTCAGTAACATTGTTCTTAATACCGTTCTTATTGGAATTGTTTATGTTATTATGTTTTAATTGTTTATGATTTTTGTTTGGGTGATTTAGTAATGGCCTGCTAAATTGTTTAATCGGAATTTTATCTGCTAGAATTAGGAATTGTGATACGTAATTGTCCTATTTCTATTCAATGAGTAACACATGATGATAGATGATTACGGACAAGTTCTCAATCTGTCACCTTGAATAACATAACCTACATTTAATAATCCGATCTTGCGTGATTGTTGCTTGGATTGATCTATATTTCTAATGCTTAAGGCTGCCATTGAATTAAACTTAGAGAGCTTATTCTAGGTTGTTCAAGGGTTAGGATCTAATTGAAGAGCTTATTTCAGTAGTGACTATTAAGGGAAAATTCGGGTAGCAGAGCTTGTTGTTTCCTAGGGTCAATAATTCCATAATAATGAGATAGAATAATGTTACTGTTAGTTCATGTCCAATGTATATTTAGGTGGATCTTGAACCGAGAATTGGTTATTTTTAATCTGATATTTTCTACCATTGGAGATTTATTCGTTTCACTTCAGATTGCATTGACTACAACCCCTTTCATTATTCTGTTGTCATGTTTACTGTTTAGGATTTTATTTTATTTTATTTTTCTGTTGTTTTCGTTGTGGTTATTGGTCAGAATATAGGATTTAATCAAATCATTCCCTGTGGGATCAACCCTTGCTCACCCTATATGCAATTTATTAGTTAGGTTAGTAAGGTTATTAATTTGAAGCATTCAGCACGTTACTAAATTATGGCGCCGTTGTCGAGGAATGTTCTTTGTCAATTTTTTTTTTTTTTTTTATGTTCTATATTCTTTTGTTATTTCATTTAATCAGTGTTTAGTTGTGTTTTTTCATTTTGTTCAATTGTGATTTTTAGGTTTTTTGAAAAAAAAAATGAACAATAGTACTATTCCTAGGAGAAATTTTGGTTGAATTAGGAGTGATGCGAGTACTTGTTTCGAAGGAAACGAAATTTTGAGCAGGACTAGAAACAAAGTTTCTAGCCCTACCCTCTCGTTGTCAAATTCGATTATTTAATAGTGTTTTGGCCAATTTTAGTTTATGTAAAAAAAAAAAATATATATTATTAATAATTTTTTTTATTAATAATTTTTATTTATTTAGGCTTAATTTGGTGATTTTTGTTGGTTTATGACTCGATCCAATCCTACAAGAGAGTTGGAATTTGATCTAGAAATCAAATACAGTTTACAAAAATTGTGAAAAGAGGCACGTCAAGCAAGTTCTTCATCTCCTAGTCTTAATATAGCCCTTGGTTTAGCATCCCACGGTTGATCTGGTGATCCAGATTCAGAAATGGAAGAAGAGATAGCCGCTGGCAGAACATTAAAGGAGTTGGCTGCCCTTAATTTTATTCAGTAGCCTTTGTGTATTCAGTACCCTACTTTAGATGTTGCTTTTGAACTTAAGTCTGGTCTAATTCACTTGTTGCCTACATTTCGTGGTCGTGCAGGTGAAGATCCAAATAAACATCTAAAAGAGTTCCATGTAGTCTGTTCAAGCATGAAACCGACAGGGGTGATAAAGGAGCAGATTAAGTTGCGAGCTTTCCCTTTTTCATTGGGAGATGATGCAAAGGATTGGCTCTATTATCTACCATTGGGGACAGTGACAACATGGAACGAGATGAAAAGGATGTTTTTAGAAAGATATTTCCTAGCCTTTAGAGTTGCCACCATCAGGAAAGAGATATGTGGTATAAGGCAATATAATGGAGAGACATTGTATGAATATTGGGAGTGATTCAAGAAGCTATGTGCAAGTTGTCCTCCCCACAAGATAAGTGATCAATTGTTAATTCAGTATCTCTATGAAGAATTGTTGCCTATGAAAAGAAAAATGATAGATGCAACAAGTGGAGGTGCGTTGGTGGATAAAACTCCCGAAGCTGCCAAACATTTAATCTCAAACATGGTTGCCAATTCCCAACAGTTTGGTACAAGACATGATGCACCACCCAAAAGGGTGGATGAGGTAAGTACATCTTCCATTGAACAACAACTATCTGATCTTGCCTCTCTTGTTAGACAATTAGCTATAGGGAATGCACAACAGGTAAAAGCTTGTGGGATATGTTCGACAATGGGACACCAAACGGACATGTGCCCAACACTTCAAGAGGAAGGGGCTGAGCAGGTTAATGTAGTAGGAAACTTTCCTGGACCACCAAGGCAGTATGATCCTTACTCCAACACGTACAATCCAAGTTGGAGGGATCATCCAAATTTCAGTTATGGAGGAAATAGACAAGTAGGAGTTGGACATAATTGCTTCTAGAATAGACAACAAAAACAAGGTTTTCAACCAAAGCAACCTACCTCACAGAGTTCAAACTCATCCCTGGAAGATATAGTTAAGTCCCTTGCTTTGAATACAAAACAGTTTCAACAAGATACAAGATCTAGTATTCAAAGTCTGGAGAATTAGATGGGTCAAATGGCAACTGCTATAAGTCGTTTAGAGGCTCAAGTTAGAGGAAGTTGCCTTCTCAAACAATGGTTAATCCAAAGGAAAATGTGAATGCAGTGACGTTAAGAAGTGGTAAGAAAGTGGAAGAACCAAAGCTAAACATTCCAAGTGTAGCAAAGAAAGCGGAAATTGAAGATGAAATTGAGAAAGAAGAGGTTACAACTGAATCAAAGGTAATTCCTAACCCTTCAATTCAACTTCAATCTAATACTTCACCTTTTCCTAGCAGATTCGTGAAGTCAAAGAAAGAAGAGAAGGATAAAGAAATTTTGGAGATGTTTCGCAAGGTGGAAATGAATATACCTCTGTTGGATGCACTTAAGCAAGTTCCAAGGTATGCAAAATTTCTTAAGGAGCTATGCACTAATAAGCAGAAGTTGAACGGTGATGAGAAGATAATAATGGGAGAAAATGTGTCAACAGTTTTCCAAAGAAAACTTCCTCCCAAGTGCAAGGATCCAGGTATATTTACAATTCCTTTTAATTTAGGTAACACTAGAATTGAGAGAGCTATGTTAGATTTAGGAGCTTCGATTAATGTTATGCCATGATCTATTTATGCTTCATTAAATCTAGGTCCTGTGAAAGATACTGGTGTTATTATCCAATTGGTTGATCGTACTAATGCATACCCTGAAGGGGTAGTTGAAGATGTTCTTGTGCAGGTCAATGAGTTAGTGTTTCCTGCTGATTTTTACATTTTGGATATGGATGATTCTTCTTCTCCTGACCCTGCACCTATCTTACTGGGAAGACCATTCCTAAATACAGCTCGGACAAAAATAGATGTTCATGATAGTACCCTCATGATGAAATTTGATGGTGAAGTAATTCGTTTTAATATTTTTGATGCCATGAAATACCCAATTGATGTTTAGTTTATTTTTACTATTGATGTTGTTGATTCTGTTGATTCCATAGCACAAGAGATGATCTTTGAGCTAAATAATATAGCTGAGTTAGAGGTAGCCCTTACCAAACATGTGGAATCAGAGGAGGAAGGAGAGATAGAGCTCAATGAAGAATTGAGGGAGATAGTGGCAGCTTTACGTTCTTTATAAAGTTGCCTGATTCTCACTAGAGATTATTGCCTTCTGTTTTGCAGGCCCCTACACTGGAGTTGAAGCCATTACCGGCCCATTTGAAGTATGTGTACTTGGGAGAAAATAAGACACTGCTAGTAATTATGTCAAAGAAGTTAACACCCAATCAAGAAGAGAAACTTGATCGAATGCTGCGGGAACATAAAGAAGCGATTGGTTGGACCATAGCTGACATTAAGGGGATTAGTCCTTCTATATGCATGCATTAGATTTTGCTTAAAGAATGTGCCAAACCGACACGGGCAGCGCAACACAAATTAAATACCCCAATGATGGATGTGGTGAAAAAAAGAAATCCTAAAGCTTTTAGATGCTGGGGTAATTTATCCGATTTTAGACAGTAAGTGGGTAAGTCTAGTGCAAGTGGTCCCCAAGAAATCTGGTGTTATAGTTGTGAAAAATCAAGACAATGAGTTAGTCCCTACATGTGTTTAGACAGGCTGGCGTGTGTGCATTGATTACAGAAGTTGAACCCAACAACTTGAAAACATCATTTTCCACTTCCCTTTATTGATCAAATGCTTGAGATGTTAGCTAGTCATATTTATTACTATTTTCTTGATGGATTTTCAGGGTATAACCAGATTGTCATAGCACTGGAGGATCAAGAGAAATGACATTCACATGTTCATTTGGTACTTTCGCCTATCATCGAATGCCATTTGGTCTCTGCAATGCTCCAGCCACATTTTAGCGATGTATGGTAAGTATCTTTTCAGAATATGTCGAGTCAATTATAGAGGTTTTTATGGATGATTTTAGTGTCTATGGTGATTCGTTTGATCAGTGCTTACATAACCTTTCATTAATTCTAGACAGATGCATGGAAACTAACCTTGTACTTAACTGGGAAAAATGTCATTTTATGGTAAAGCAAGGTATAGTTTTGGGGCATATTGTTTCATCCAAGGGAATAGAGGCTGATAAATCTAAGATAGATTTGGTTACAACTTTACCTTACCCCACCAGTGTGCAGGAAATTCGATCTTTTCTTGGCCATGTAGGTTTCTATCGGAGATTTATCAAGGACTTTTCAAAAATCGCATTACCCCTATGTAGATTGTTACAAAAAGATGTGGCTTTTCAGTTTGATGAGCAGTGCAAGGAGGCATTTGACAAGTTGAAAACATTGTTGACGATAGCATTGGTGATACAACGACCTAATTGGGATCTACCTTTCGAAATTATGTGTGATGCGAGCAACTCCACATTAGCTCTTAGGTACTTTCTCACAAAGAAGGAGGCAAAACCAAGGCCAATTAGATGGATTCTTCTACTCCAGGAATTTGATTTGGAGATTAAAGATAAAAAGGGAGTAGAGAATGTTGTAGCAGACTACCTTAGTCGTTTGGTTCGTGACAAAGATAAGCTTCCTTTGCGAGAAACATTTCCAGATAAACAATTATTTTCCATTGAAATGGCGTCACCATGGTATGCAGATATTGTAAATTTTTTAGTTACTAACGTGTTGCCAAAGGATTTGACTAGAGCTCAAAAGGACAAGATCAAGAGTGATGCTAAGTATTATGCCTGGGACGATCCATATCTGTGGAAGCATTGTGCTAACCAAGTGATAAGAAGGTGCTTACCTGAACATGAATTTATTCCTATTTTAACCTTCTATCATACCTATGCATGTGGAGGACATTTTGGACCACAGAGGACAGCTCGTAAGGTATTGAAATGTGGTTTTTATTGGCCATCATTATTCAAGGATGCCTACATGTTCTGTAAGTCATGTGATAATTGTAACGCCCACATGGAGGTACATAATTTAATTTATGCTCTTATACTTTTAGTTGATTTTTGCTAAAGTTATTTTGAGAAAATGTGAAGGAAATGCCTTAAACTTGCATTAAGGGTAAAATGGTCTTTTCACTCAAAATTAGTTGAAATTTTGGGGAGTGAAAAGAGATAGAATTTCATGGAGAATACAATAAAAATGAGGGCATTATCGTAAAAGAGTGAAACCCTAGCCACTCTTACCCATTTGCACGCCACTTTCACCTCCATATTCTCCCAAATTCTTCAATTCTTCTTCAAAGCAAATTCATAGGTTTTGGGTGTTTTTGAGTAGATTTTCAATTTAAGGTTCTATAGGTAAGATCCTTCCACTAAGAAGTGAATTTTAGTTTTTAAAGTGTTGATTTTGATGGTTTATGCTCATAGGATTTAAGAGGAAAAGAGTTTGATCAAGGAAAATTCTTAAAGGGTGGAATTTGCTCATATCAAAGGTAAATAAATCCTACCCTAAGTATGATTTAAGTTATGTTGTGTAGAGAATTTTCTTTGTGCATATATATGTGTTATATGTAGAATTGTTGATGGATTTGGTGTTGAATAATAATTAGAACCTATCCATGAGAAGTTGGGTTGGTGTATGTGATACTTGATGAATGTTTGGTTGAGATTTGGAAGAGTTGAAGTGAAAATTTTGAAGTGTGTATTTTGGGCAGATTTGGAGTTAATTATGGAGGAGTTTATTCCAAATTTTTGGTGGCCTAAAATAGAGATAGAAGTGTAGCCAAATTAGTGTTGAATTGTGCACATGAATTGTTTGCTGAAATGCCAAAGAGAAGTGCATGTATGAGTAGGATTGTGTGTACTTTGGGATGAGTTTGTAGATGGCAAAGAATGGCATGTTTGCATTCTATAATGCATAATTGCATTTAAACATGTAAATTTAGAAAGAATTATAAGCATGAAACCATCTACATGCATATATATTGATAAGAGCATGAAAAGCCCTAAAATATGTTAAAGAGAAAATAGAAATAAATGAGAATAATAAAGGTATTCAAATCTGAAATCTTACTTAAAGAAGTGTAAAAAGTTAAAAAAAAAAAGAGAAAGTTGTTGCGATGGGGAGCCCGTGAGTGACATAGTCTCACATGCACGCCGCCTTTAGTGAGCAGCCTCAGAATTCAGAAAGAAGAATTGTACAGTCCGTTAGAAGTGTGTGTGGACGAGGACTGTACCCAAAATTAGAGAATTCACTCACATGGCCAAGGCTCCAAATCTATGGCTCAACTGAGTCCGATCAGCAAGAATAGAAAACAAAGAAAGAATAGAAAGAATAGCAAAGAAAGAAAGAAAGAGTAGAAAAGAAAGAAAGAAAGAATAGAATAGAAAAAAAAAGAAAAGAAAGAACAGAAAGAAATAAAGAAAAACAAACAGAAAAACAAAATAAGAAAAATAGAAAAGAAAATGCATACTTTATGCATTTGTGCATTTGCATCATGAATATGCATAATACCATGCTCATTATCTTGAGTAGAAAAGAATTAGAAAACAGAGAGAAAAACAGAGAGCAAAACAGAGAAAGAATGAGAAAGAATAGAGAGAAGAACAGAGAAAGAATAGAGAATAATCAGGAAATGTGACGTAAGGAAAGAAAATTTAGAATTTAAGCAACGGAGAGAGAAGGGTAGCATAGCGGGTTTACTTACTGAGCAATTAGTGCTCACTCCGTTGTTTTTAATGTTTTTGCAGGTAATAGGTGAGTTGCGGTTGCACGAAACATCGTGCAATGGACAGGTTGGGCTACATTGTCATGTTGCTATTTTGAGCATATTTGTATATAAAGAAAAATCAAATATGGGCCCATACTTTATTACTCGTATATATGTCTATTTTCTTATATATATTGTTAATGAGTTTTATTAATTATTTTACGAGTATACTAGCTAGAAAGAAAGCATTACATTTTTTTGGTATCAGAGCAAAGGTTTTGGGATTTGACAGTATACCTCTCCTGCCACGTTGATGTTCCGTAGTCGACCGCTGTAAGTTAATTCTTTCCTTACTTGTAGTAGATGAGTGAATTGAGTTGACTAAAAGTGTTGGTTAATGTAGATGAGACGTAGAACCCGACGAAGCAGTAGGAAGGAAATGAGCACGGGTGAACCTTCCAACCCTCTAGAATCTACTCTCTCTGTCCTCGATGAAGCGATAATTCGTAATATTATACAGCAAGTCTTGGTAGAAAATCGAGGAGGCTTTGTACTGGAGAGAGTTTAGACCCCGGTTATTTTACCGACCCTCAGAGAGGAGAAAGAAAGGCCGGCACCCCCAATAGTACAGAATCGTATTGAGCCGATATATGGGTTGCCTAGTCAACACCAGCCATCAGAATTTAGGGGTACTATGGACCTAATAGTGGCAGATGAGTGGTTTAGATCAGTGGAGTGTATGACGACACTTTTCCCTATGACAGACCGCGAGAAGATTCAGTATGCCAGTTTCTTATTTAGGGGTAATGCCCGTATATGGTGGGAATTGATGGAGGATACTCATGATACAACTTTGATGACTTGGGGAGATTTCAGAAGATTGTTTGAGGCAGAATATAGAACAGTTGACGAGTCCATGAAAAGATTCAGGAGGTTATTAGTTTGCAATAGGGGGCTAATTCAGTGAAAGAATATTCAGTGAAATTCAATTCCCTGGCAAGATTCATGCCAGGAGTAGTGAGTACACCAGAGTTGAGGAGAGATAAATTCGTGCATGGGCTGAAACCAGAAATAGCCCAAGATGTGATGGCCGATGCCCAGTCCCCTCAGACATATAGTGAAGCTTTGGAACGAGCTTTACGGGCAGCAATATTTGTGAATAAGCTAACCCCGGCAACTCTATCAGCGATAGCCCCCAATGTTCCACCTCCTGCTCCATAGAGAGATAGAGTTGATGTCCCCACTAATAGAGAGGCAAGAAATAAGAAAAAGTTTCAACCCAAGAAGAATAGGAGGGATTGGCAGAATAAAAAGCCGAGAACTAGTGAAGTTCCCTAGTGCCAGAAGTCTGGAAGAAATCATTCTGGGGAATGTCTTAGAGATTTGGGTCGAAATGTATGTTACAGATGCTGGCAACCAGGGCATATGATGAAAGATTGTAAAGCCCCTCCTGCACTCGCAGCGTAGACATCTAGAGGTACCAATGCTCGAGTGTTTACAGTAGCCTAGAGTGAAGCTGAAGCTAGCCCATCCGCAATTACTGGTCAGTTATTATTTCATTCAGTTCCTCTTTATGCATTAAATGATTCTGGAGCCACACATTCATTCATTACACATGGGATTTTAGAGAGATTAGGTTTAAAACCTATTAGAGTGGATTGTCCCATTAAGATAGAGTTACCAGATGGTGTTAGTGTAGTAACTCAAGAGATGCTTCTAGGGGAGTCCGTAGTGATCCATGGAAGGGAGTTGCTAGTGGATTTGATAGTGTTTGATATGCCGGATTTTGACGTTATCTTAGGCATGGATTTCTTAGGGAGATTTGGACTAGAGATTGATTCTTGGAAAAAGAAAGCAAGATTTAATCTTGATGATGGAGATAAGTTTAATTTTGGCGAGGGTCACCAGCTTAGTATGTTAATCAGTAGTGTATAGGCTAGAAAGATGTTAAGAAAAAGGTGCTCAGGGTATATTGCTTATGTAGTGCACAGTATTGATGTCCCACAACCAGAGATTCAGAAGGTGCCAATAGTTAGGGAGTTTTTAGATGTATTTTCGGAAGATTTGCCAGGTTTACCTCCGAAAAGAGAAGTAGAATTTAGTATTGAACTGGCACTAGGGACCGCACCAATTTCTAAAGCCTTTTATCGGATGGCCCCAGTCGAGCTTCAAGAATTGAAAAAGCAGCTTCAGGAACTCTTAGATAAGGGTTTTATTCGACCTAGCCATTCTCCTTGGGGTGCTCCAATTTTGTTTGTGAAAAAGAAAGATGGATCTTTACGGATGTGTATAGATTACAGAGAGTTAAATGAAGTGACAATGAAGAATAAATACTCGTTACCTTGCATAGATGATTTGTTTGATCAGTTGAAAGGAGCAGCAGTGTTTTTAAAGATTGATTTAAGGTCAGGTTATCATCAAGTAAGGGTTGCAGAGCAAGATATTGCCAAGACTGCTTTTCGGACCAGATATGGGCATTATGAGTTTGTGGTGATGCCTTTTGGGTTAACCAAAGCCCAGCAATCTTTATGGACTTAATGAACAGGGTGTTTCAGGATTGTCTTGATCGATTTATAGTGGTGTTTATTGATGATATCTTGGTGTATTCTAAGACAGAAAAGGGACATGAAGAACACCTAAGATTTGTGCTACAACGATTGCAAGATAAAAAGTTGTTCGCCAAATTTTCTAAGTGTGAGTTTTGGCTAGATCAAGTTATCTTTCTGGGCCATACTGTCTCAAAGGAGGGTGTATCAGTGGACCCAAGTAAGGTAAAAGCAATTCTGGAATGGCAACAGCCGAAGACAGTAAAGGAAGTTAGAAGTTTCTTGGGGCTAGCAGGTTATTATAGGCGGTTTGTAGCAAGGTTTACTCAGTTGGCCAAACCGCTTACAGCTCTCACCAAGCAGAGAACTCCTTTCATTTGGTCAAATGCCTGTGAAGAAAGTTTTCAAGAGTTAAAAAGAAGATTAACCATAGCTCCTATTCTTGTGTTACCATAGGAGGGTGTAGATTATGACATTTATACAGATGCTTCATTTCAGGGACTTGGTGTAGTATTGATGCAAATGGGCAGAGTAATAGCCTATGCTTCTTGTCAGTTAAAAGAGTATGAGACGAGATACCCTACACATGTTCTAGAGTTGGCTGCTGTAGTTTTTGCACTAAAAATATGGAGGCATTATTTGTATGGAGCAAAGAGTAACATTTATACAGATCATAAAAGCTTGAAGTATCTCTTCACCCAAAGAGAGCTGAATATGAGACAAAGGAGATGGTTAGAGTTGGTTAAGGATTATGATTGTGAAATTAAGTATCAACCTGGGAAAGCCAATGTAGTAGCAGAAGCCTTGAGTAGAAAAGCTTACTTGTCCCGACTCATAAGGCAAAAAGATTTAATAGAAGAATTGTGCAAATAAGAAATTGAGGTCATACCAAGAAGGATTGCTAGGTCGGAGGTTCAGTCCACTTTACTAGAAGAAATCAAAGGAAAGCAAGCTGCCGATGAGTGGTGTCAGAAAATAAATCAATAAGAGCTTAAGGGTAAGATACTAGAGTTCCATCTGTTAAATGGTGTCCTCTGTTTCAAGAGTCGTTTGTGCGTTCCTCAAGATGATGAGTTAAAGAAGAGAATTCTTACGGAGGCTCATGACACACCATACACTGCTCATCCTGGAGCAACCAAGATGTGTCAAGATTTAAGGAAAGGCTATTGGTGGCCAGGTATGAAAAAGGATATTGGAGATTTTGTAGCTAAGTGCCTAGTTTGTCAAAAAGTGAAAGCAAAACACCAAAGGCCATCAGGGTTGCTTCAACCACTTAGTATTCTTGAATGGAAATGGGATTTTATTACAGGTCTCCTTAGAGTGCAAAAAGGGTTTAATGCTATATGGGCGATAGTAGACAAATTAACCATGTTAGTCCATTTTCTTCCAGTAAAGGAGAGCACTATTTCGGATCAATTGGCCCAAATTTACATTAAAGAGATAGTGAGACTGCATGGAGTACCCAAGACAATAGTATTAGATAGAGATTCCAGATTTGTCTCAGCTTTCTGGACTAGTTTACAGAGGAATTTGGGTACCAGATTGGCTTTTAGTACCCCCTACCATCCTCAAACAGATAGCCAGACAGTGAGAACAAATTAGATACTTAAGGATATGTTGAGGGCTTGTTGCATGGATTACAGGATGTCCTGGCATGAGATGTTACCCTTGGTGGAGTTTGCTGATAATAATAGCTATCAGTCTACAATTAGGATGGCTCCTTACGAGGCTTTGTATGGTAGACGTTATAGATCTCCACTACATTAGGATGAGATAGGCAAGAAAGATGAGTTGAATACAACTCTTGGGCCAGAACTAACTCAAAAAATGATAGAAGATGTCAAGTTAATCAGAAGTAGAATGAAACAAGCCCAAGACAGGCCGAAAAGCTATGCAGACTTGAAGAGGAAAGATGTTGAATTCGAAGTGGATGATAAAATGTTTCTAAGAGTTGCCCTCTACAAACGGGTGATGCGTTTCGGTAGCAATGGAAAGTTAGCACTGAGATACATTGGTCCCTTTGAAGTATTACAACGAGTGGGAAGGGTAGCCTATAGGTTGGCTTTACCACCCAGCATGGATAGAGTACACAATGTATTTTATGTCTCGATGCTTCGGAAATATGTAAGTGATCCCTTCCATATTAAGTGTAGAAAATGTGGACTTAGAAGAAAATCTTGTGTATGAGGAGCGTCCAGTTCATATATTGGACAGGAAGATTAAAGATCTCCGGAACAGGAGTATCCCTTTAGTGAAAGTCCTCTGGAGAAATCATAAAGTTGAAGAAGCTACATGGGAGGTGGAGCAAGATATGCAGAACCGTTACCCTGAGTTGTTTGTTTGAATTTCGGGGACGAATTCTTATAATAGGGGGAGAATTGTAATGCCACATAGAGGTACATAATTTAATTTATGCTCTTATACTTTTAGTTGATTTTTGCTAAAGTTAGTTTGAGAAAATGTGAAGGAAAT
The DNA here is from genome assembly GCA_026229545.1 of Pistacia atlantica. Lineage (NCBI taxonomy): Eukaryota > Viridiplantae > Streptophyta > Magnoliopsida > Sapindales > Anacardiaceae > Pistacia > Pistacia atlantica. The sequence continues at coordinate 13,160,089 of JAPEIT010000015.1, forward strand.
GCCTTAAACTTGCATTAAGGGTAAAATGGTCTTTTCACTCAAAATTAGTTGAAATTGTAGGGAGTGAAAAGAGATAGAATTTCATGGAGAATGCAATAAAAATGACGGCATTATGGTAATTGACTAAGGGACATAGATGGAATTTTAAAGAAAGTGCAAGGGCAAAATGGGAAACTAATATATAATTTTTATGTTATATCAAATTAAAGAGTGAAACCCTAGCCACTCTTACCCATTTGCATGCCACTTTCACCTCCATATTCTCCCAAATTCTTCAATTCTACTTCAAAGCAAATTCATAGGTTTTGGGTGTTCTTGAGTGGATTTTCAACCTTAAGCTTCTATAGGTAAGATCCTTGCACTAACAAGTAAATTTTAGTTTTTAAAGTGTTGATTTTGCTCATATCAAAGATAAGTAAATCCTACCCTAAGTATGATTTAAGTTATGTTGTGTAGAGAATTTTCTTTGTGCATATATATGTGTTATATGTAGAATTGTTGATGGATTTGGTGTTGAATAATAATTAGAACCTATCCATGAGAAGTTGGGTTGGTGTATGTGATACTTGATGAATGTTTGGTTGAGATTTGGAAGAGTTGAAGTGAAAATTTTGAAGTGTGTATTTTGGGCAGATTTGGAGTTAATTATGGAGGAGTTTATTCCAAATTTTTGGTGGCCTAAAATAGAGATAGAAGTGTAGCCAAATTAGTGTTGAATTGTGCACATGAATTGTTTGATGAAATGCCAAAGAGAAGTGCATGTATGAGTAGGATTGTGTGTACTTTGGGATGAGTTTGTAGATAGTAGAGAATGGCATGTTTGCATTCTATAATGCATAATTGCATTTAAACATGTAAATTTAGAAAGAATTATAGGCATGAAACCATCTACATGCATATATATTCATAAGAGCATGAAAAAGCCCTAAAATATGTTAAAGAGAAAATAGAAATAAATGAGAATATTAAAGGTATTCAAATCTGAAATTTTACTTAAATAAGTGTGAAAAGATAAAAAGAAGAGAAGGTTGTTGTGATGGGGAGCCCCGTGAGTGACATAGTCCCACATGCACGCCACCTTTAGTGAGCGGCCTCAGAATTCAGAAAGAAGAATTGTACAATCCGTTAGAAGTGCGTGTGGACGAGGACTGTACCCAAAATTTGAGAATTCACTCACATGGCCAAGGCTCCAAATCTATGCCTCAACCAAGTCTGATCGGCAAGAATAGAAAAGAAAGAAAGAATAGAAAGAAAGAAAGAAAGAAAAAAAGAATAGGGAAGAAAGAAAGAAAGAAAGAAAGAGTAGACAAGAAAGAATAGAAAAGAAAGAAAGAATAGAATAGAATAGAAAGAAAGAAAAGAAAGAACAAAAAGAAAGACTAGAAAAGAAAGAAATAAATAAAGAAACAGAAATAGAAAAACAAAATAAGAAAAATAGAAAAGAAAATGCATACTTTATGCGCATTTGCATCATGAATATGCATAATACCATGCTCATTATCTTGGGTAGAAAAGAATTAGAAAACAAAGAAAAAAACAGAGAGCAAAACAGAGAAAGAATGAGAAAGAATAGAGAAAGAACAGAGAAAGAATAGAGAGAAGAACAGAGAAAGAATAGAGAATAATCAGGAAATGTGATGTAAGGAAAGAAAATTCGGAATTTAAGCAGCGGAGAGAGAAGGGTAGCATAGCGGGTTTACTTATTAAGCAATTAGTGCTCACTCCGTTGTTTTTAAAGTTTTTGCAAGTAATAGGTGAGTTGCGGTTGCACAGAACGTCGTCCAATGGACGGGTTGGGCTACACTGTCACGTTGCTATTTTGAGTATATTTTGTAAATATTTGTATATAAAGAAAAATCAAATATGGGCCCATACTTTATTACTCGTATATATGTCTATTTTCTTAGATATATTGTTAATGAGTTTTATTAATTATTTTATGAGTATACTAGCTAGAAAGAAAGCATTACAATAATTGCCAAAGAATAGAAAACATTTCTCGTAGAGATCAAATGCCACAATCTCCTATATTAATTGTTGAAATTTTTGATGTCTGGGGCATTGATTTTATGGGTCCATTTCTTGTTTCCTTTGGTAATGTTTATATTATTTTAGCTGTTGATTATGTTTCCAAATGGGTGGAGGTGAAAGCCACCAGAACTGACACTTCAAAGGTTGTTGCAGATTTTGGTGAATCTAACATTTTTGTCAGGTTTGGGATACCAAGGTTGATAAGGGCACTCATTTTTGCTACAGGACAATGGAGGCATTGCTTAAGAAATACCATGTCACACACAAGGTCTCCACATCGTACCACTCACAAACCAATTGCCAAGCTGAGGTGTCAAATAGAGAGATCAAGTCAATTTTGGAAAAGACAGTGAACCCAAATAGGAAGGATTGGTCTTTGAGATTAGATTATGCATTATGGGCATATAGAAGTGCATGTAAGACACCTATTGGCATGTCCCCATATAGATTAGTGTTCAGTAAGCCGTGTCATCTTCTAGCAGAATTAGAGCACAAGGCCTATTGGGCAATCAAGCATTGCAATATGGAAATGAAGGAAGCTAGAGTTAATAGGAAATTGCAATTGCAAGAACTTGAGGAGTTGAGGAATGATGCCTACGAGAGTTCACACATCTACAAAGCAAAGACTAAGGCCTTTCATGACAAGATGATCTCCAGGAAGAATTTTTCTGTTGGACAGAGAGTCTTTCTTTTTCATTCAAGGCTGAAGTTATTTCCAGCTAAGTTACGTTCTCGTTGGGTGGGACCTTTTATTATGACTAATGTTTTTCGTCATGGAGCAGTAGAAATCCAAAGTTTGAAAACAAACAAGGTGTTTAAGGTCAATGGACATAGGCTCAAGCCTTACTATGAAAGGTTCCAAGTTTGCAATATTGAGGAGGTGGGATTGGAGGAGTCGATACATGAGTAGTGATGACTATGCAGAGAGTCGAGCTAACGACTTTAACCAAAGGCGCTGCTTGGGAGGCAACCCAAGAATTCAGATTTGATTTTCTTTTCCTTTGAATTTAGTTTTTAGTTCTTAGTTTTTTTTTTTTTATTTGCCTGTCTCTACATTTGGGTCTTACATTGGAGACAATGTAAGTTTTAAGTGTGGGGGAGAAGTTAGGCTTTAGGTGTATGTTATGTTATTTTTTTTTAAACATGAGTTTTTGTTTTTAAGAAGGTTTATGCTTTAAGTCATGTCTTTGAACGTCTAGTGATGCATGAAATAGTAACTTGACTTCATTATTGAGCATATTCCTTGACTTATGATGTTAGTAATATTTCATAAAATAGAGTTAATCAGATTTGAATCTTTGTAGTTTTGAAACAGTATGTCTTGATAAGTTATGTGAACTTGGTGACGAAGCATGATTGAGGAGTGTATAACAACCCTTAAAAAAAAAAAAAAAAAAAAATTGTTTCTCTTAAGCTAGTCCTAAATTAGGGTTTAAGTAAATAGAAAAAAAAAAAAAAGAATGGTATGTGATGGGTCGAAATGGAGTGTAAAATGCACTCACTCATAAACACAACCATGAAATGAGATGGAGCATAAAATGCACTCATTTTTTTCAAAATAGAAAAATATAAAAAAATATCCCTAGTTTGCTACCCAGTTTGTAGTAGTAAAGAGAAACAATTGAGGCAAAAGTTGAGAGGTGAGTTGTACATGAATTGGTTGTGATTAGTTTCCTTGTTTGCATTGAGTGATTGAGAGTAATTGTGGAAAATGATGAAGAGAGATGAATGTCCTTAACTCTACTTTATTTTATTTTGTTGCTTCCTAAGTTAGGTAGGAATATGCATGGATTAAATATTGTTGCTTATGCATCATGATGGTGTTCTTGATATGACTTGAGTGTAATCTAATATCTTGGAAGAGTAAGAAGCAAGATGTAGTAGCCAGATCAAGTGCAGAGGCAGAATATCAGGCTATGGCTCTCGCGACTTGTGAGCTCATCTGGTTGAAACAACTTCTTCAAGAATTTGGGTGTAGTGAAGTGAAGCAAATGAAACTAATATGTGACAATCAAGCTGCTCTGCATGTTGCCTCAAATCCAGTCTTTCACCAAAGAACAAAGCATATAAAGGTTGATTGTCATTTTATCCGATAGAAGATTGAATCTGAGTGCATTGTCACTAGTTTATTCAACTCAAATGACCAGTGATGCGACTAAATCAACCTTAGCAAGTGCACTAGTTGTGTTCAAGTAATAAAGTGATGAGTTTGAGTATCACCCCACAGAGATCAAAGTGAATATTTGTAATTACTTAAAACTAACCTACACGTTATTTGAGAAAACTAAATCTTAGAGTGTAAAAGTAACTGATTAAAAATAACTAAATTAAACAAATAAACAATGTGAAGAACTTTGTAGTATTGATGAAGTTAAGGTATATATTTCCCCCTAATTGTGCTTGACAACTACTTTTAATACCCGTTTGTGCTATGAATTGATAGGATTCTTCTAAGGCCAATTATCCTTATTCAGGCATAATATTCAACTTAATATAGATCCCTATTCGGTTACTCTGAAATTAAGAAGCATAAATTCATCAATCCCTTACGACTAATTCGCCTTATTCAGTTATAAATTAGATGGACCACAAATTAATCCTAGAATCTCTATTCGAATACTTCTAGTTTTAATATGTTGTGCAATGTTATTCCAATAAAACAATTATGAGTATGAATTAAGTAATAAACCCTAACTTCTCTATTCGAAACATCACTAAGGTAATTGAATCAATCCAACATTCATAAAGCATTAAACCTAATCTCTTGCACAAATTCATAAACATAAATCTGGTATTAAGAATAAAAATTGTTCAAAACATAATTAGGGTTTCATCCTCCCATAACAAAAGAGATTTACTCAATCCTAAGAACAAAGAAATAAATAGAGAAGAAGGAAAACATATTCAGACTTGAAAAGAAATAAAAAATCAAACTCTTAAATCTGATCTTCAGCTTTCAAGCCTCAAGAATGCGTCTTCTCCTCTAAAAAATATGCAAAATTCGTCCCTAGACAACTAATCTCAATTATACTTAAATACCCAAAAGAGTCCTAAGTGAAAAAGGAAAGAAAAACTGATAAAAACGCCCTAATAGTTTCTGCCACAACCTTGGCCATGGCCAAATTTAAGTCACCGCAGCCAAGGCCGTGGTGTTTCCTGGTCTCTTTGTTTTCTCTTTTTTCCACCACCATGGCCATGGTAAACTACCAAGGCATGGCCGTGGCCTTCAAGAATGTTAGGTAATCTCAACTTCTTCAAGCTTTAAGTCCCAGTTTCATTCCAATACTCTAATCTACTCAATCAAAGCCTAAAAAAAAAACACAAAAGTTATCCAAATCAATAGGTAACCATTCATATCTCAAAGTTAACCAAAACAAACATCAAAACAAAGGAAACAAATGAGAAGTTAACTAAACTAACATAAAAACAACCCTAAAAACACTCAAATTATGCAACTTATCAACTAGCTAGCAAATGTTCTTACTAAGTCTCTTAGAGGTTCCCGAATCAGATACATTTGTAACAAGCTTGGAATGAAATTGCTCAAAGAATAGCTTGGTTTTGGCCTTCAGTAATATATCAAATCATTGTGATAAATAAATAGTGAAGAAATGGTTATGAGAGATTTAATTAATGTTGAAAGACCTATAATAATGAAAATACTTATAAGCTATCAAAAATCATTTGTAAAAGCAAGAACATATGAACTTTTTGCAAGATGTAAAGTCAGCTTATTGTAAACATTAGTAAGGAGCTCAAAAAAAAGCATATTTGAATGTGGTAAATAATTTGTATTGTCGATATAGTTGGAAAACCATGGTATGTGAAATTTGTATTGTCGTTGTTTGTTGATTTCATTAGCTTAATGGAGGATTGATCCATCGAATTCCGTTTCTTTAGATCTACCGCGTTTATTCATTTTTATTAAATAACTTCTTTGGAGTTCTTCATTTATTGAAATATTACATTAGATTTAGGGGTTTTGGTTCTGTTGATGCATTGTTCTTGAACTAATTTTTATATTTAGGTGATATATTGTCACCGTTAGATCTGACTTCGTATCACATTATTAGATGAATATTTGAGTTAATATTTGGGATTATGATGGATTGGTTTGTCTCTAAACGTGCAAGTTTGCTAATTTCAGTGATATGTATTGTCAAGTTCGTTAATTATATATGTATCAACCTAGCTAAGATCTTGAATTAGAGATCATTGAAGCATATGGCATAGAATAATAGTTTTATGAATTTCAATTGGTCTTCAACTGACAAAGTTGTATTGGTTCAGCAATTTATTACGAAGTTCTAAGACCTGCCCATGTGGGTTATTCATTCTTGAACTACCTTGTTTTTAAACAGTAAGTTAGGATGATGAATTTTAACGACTAGATAAACCTCTAGTGGTCACATTTATTAGGGGTCGAAGTGAATAGAACTTAGGACATCTTAAGTAATATACCCAAAAATTCTAGTTGACTATTCAGTCATCCAGTGATAGTTTGTGAGATCTTACATTAAACGCACATAAAATTTTCAGATTAAAATGTCTTCTTGTGAGGCAAAAGTTTAATTAGATTGATTTGAGTTTTGTGCAAAAACTTAATTTGGTCGTTTGAGTGGTAAATGAAGCATTAGAAGTCGTGGAGACCATATGGACGGACCTAAGAAGGGGCGAGTGTTTTTTAAATAGAAAGTTAGGAAGACGAAATTTTGAATAATTGTATTAATTTTAAATCCATGTCGCTCATATATTCTCTCTTTAGATCTTAATTATTAATTTTATTTTCAAAGGACCTGCCTTGTGTTGGATAAATGATCGTTGTGGTATCATTTTCTCAACTTATTGTAGCAGTTGTGGTTACATTGATGATTTCTTTGAACTGCTGCTTTGTCTGAGAAGGTTATTCGTGAGCTCAATGGATTCATTCTTTCACGAGGACCCAAGCTCTGTAATTTCGTGGAATGGAGAGGATACAAAGTCGTTTATAAAAGGTATATGCAAATATGACAGTATTGGTGACTCAATGAATATGTTTCACCATCATAGAGATGATCAACTGAGTTGGTTCCAATGAATATGTTTTGTAGATATGCTAGTCTATACTTCTACATGTGCATTGATCAGGATGACAATGAATTAGAGGTCCTTGAAGTAATTCATCATTATGTTGAGATTCTTGACAGATACTTTGGAAGTGTGAGTGAAGTTGACTTTACTTTGTATAAGATCACTAAGTGCATTAAAGTGTATATTTCCATTTGATTGGTATAGAAACTGACGTTTTTGGTAATCTAATTTTGCTTCCAGTCTGTGAGCTGGACTTGATCTTCAACTTTCACAAGGTATGCTACAATGGGCTTGTTTTGCAATTGGGATTTTCCTTTCTGAAAGGGTTTTTTTTTATATCATAAATGGTGATTGATGCAATAAGTGACTGCCCAAAATACCTTATTAATTTAATGCCCTCTTGCTTATATAGCGTAGATCAGTTTATATTGCATGGATGCCAAAATCTGTGTCTTTGCTAATTGCTGACAGTCATTTATGTTATAGGCCTATTATATATTGGATGAACTCTTGATTGTCAGTGAACTTAGCACTACTTCTAGCTACCACGTTCTGCTTCTTACTTCTCCAGGTTACTAAATTTCCCCAAACAAAAGTGCAATAACCTAAGGTCGATCTTCTATCATCCACAAAACCAGCCCAATCCACATCCGTGAATGCTTCTATTTTCCTTTCATTCTTTTTACCAAAAAACAGCCCCTTCCCAAGGGTCATTTTAAGGTACCTTAGAATCTTACTCACAGCCCCAAAATGCTTCTCTTGTGGGTTATGCATATGCTAACTCACTACGCTCACCGGAAAGGCTAAGTCAGGTCTAGTATGAGATAGGTATATCAACTTCCCAACCAGCCTTTCATGCCTACCTTTATCAACCAAAGCAACACAACTCATTTCCTCAAATTTCAAATTTGGTTTAATGGGAGTCTTAATTGGCTTGCAACCTAGCATACCTATCTCTTTCAGTAAATCTAGCACATATTTTCTTTGTGAAACTGAAATTCCCTTTTTACTCCTAGCAATCTCCATACTAAGAAAATACCTCAACTGCCCCAAGTCTTTCAATTCAAAATCCCAAACAAGAACCTTCTTAACAACCTCCATTTCTTCAAAACTATCTCCTGTAATAATAATATCGTCTACATAAACAATTAGAATAGTAATCTTACCTGCAGAGGATTTAAGGAATAATGTATGATCAGTTATCCCCAAGTAAAACCATACCTCTTAACAGCCTTTGTGAATTTTTCAAACCAGGCCCGTGGAGACTATTTTAGGCCATATAATGATTTTTTCAATTTGCACACTTTTCCGTCCTTTCCACTCCTTTCAAACCCTGGTGGCATTTCCATGTATACCTCTTTTGCAAGTTCACCATTCAAAAACGCGTTTTTTCATATCTAGTTGTTGTAAAGGCTAGTTTAGATTTATTGCAAGAGACCTGCACCCTGATAGTATTCAACTTAGCCACTGGAGCAAAGGTCACCTCATAGTCTACTCCATGCGTTTGCATAAATCCCCTTGCCGCTAGCCTTGCCTTATACCTTTAAACTGTTCCATCTACCTTATACTTAATAGTAAACACCCACTTGTAACTCACAATTATTTTCCATCTAGGTAAACTCACCAGCTCCCAAGTCTTATTTTTTCTCAAGAGCCTTTATCTCCTCTATCACAGTCTTCCTCCACTTTTCACCCCCTAATGCCTTATGTATCGGTGCTGGAACCTTCACAGTTGAAACATTAGTGGTGAATGCCAAAAAATCATTTACCAACTTATCGAATGCCATATACTTAGCAATAGGATGTAATGTACAAGATCTAACTCCCTTCCTTAGTGTAGTAGGTAAATGTAAATCATCATGCCCTGATTTAGACCCATCAAAAGATAGCTCTTCCTTACCTTGTGACTGTGAACCACTGGTTTCTTCTAGTTGGATGATTGCTCATGCAGATCATTAGGTTTCCTCTCACTTTGATAGTCAGTTCTTCGAGAATAACATTGCAGATCAGACCGATTTATTCTCTCCAGACCTCCCCTTGGTTCCAATCTTTCTTGAGAGTTTGGTTTACCAAGAGTAGGCTATATAGTTAGAGTAGGACCTAAATTGGCAGGCTGACTGACTGACTCATCCTTATGGGACTAGGTTGAGCTATAAGAACTTAACCTGAATTAGGATGACTAGGAGACTCACTTATTCTTATAGGACTAGGCTGACCTATAGGAAACTAGGTGACTTTGAACTTTGACCTGAACTAGGAGACTACTGAGATTGACTCAAGTGTGGTTGTAAGGGTAACACTACTTCCCACGAATGACCTTCACAATCTCTCAAGTTCTCCCCTGAAAGGAAGTGGGAAAGAATGGATGTGACTCAAAAAATGTAACATCACTAGAGACATATAATTTTCTCTTTATAGGACAATAGCACTAATAGTCTTTCTGTGTGGGAGAATATATCCAAGCAAGATACATTTAATGGCCCTAGAGTCTAGCTTTCCTCTATTGGGAGACATAACATCTACAAAAGCAGTACATCCAAACACCTTTAAGGGTCAAGTATTTAGGATCCTACAACTAGGAAAGATCTTTAGCAAAGTCTCAAGAGGTGTATGAAAATCAAGAATTCTACTAGGTGATCTATTTATCAAATATGCAACTATTAAAATCGCATGACTCCAAAAAATACTTAGGTACATTCATGGTAAACATTAAGACTCTAGCTACCTCTAATAGGTGCCTATTCTTTCTTTCAGCTATCCCATTTTGTTGAGGGGTATTAACACAAGAGCTTTGATGTACAATCCCGTGATGTAACAGGTAGTTTCCTAGGATAGAGTGAAAATATTCCTTACCATTATCAGTCTGTAAAACCTATATTTTTTCTCGAAACTGAGTTTTAACCGTTGAATGAAAGTTTTTGAACAATTGACCTACTTCAAACTTGTTTTTCATCAAGTATACCCAACATACTCTAGTGTGATCATCAATAAACGTAATGAACCCCTTTTGAACTCTTGGAAGGCCTATGATAAAATCCATTGATATACTTTCCCATTTTCATTCAGGAATGCTGAGTGGCTGAAGCAAACCTGATGGTCTTTGGGTTTCTGCTTTTACCTAGTGACAAACCAAACACTTAGTCACATAATCTCCAATATCTCTCTTCATACTTGGCCACCAATAACTTTTCTTTAAATCTTGATACATCTTAGTTCCTCCAAGATGAATAGTATATGGTGTATCATGAGCCTCTACAAGAATTTTTCTCTTCAACTCAGCATCTTAGGGAATGCATATACGATTCCGAAAATGGAGGACACCATCTAATAGGTGAAATTCTGATTTCTTGCCCTCAATTACTTGTTGACTTACTTTTTGACACAATTCATCAACAACTTGTTTTTCTTTAATCTCTTATAGAAAAAGTAGGTTGAATATCTAACCTGGCAAGCTTCCTGGTATCACCTCTATTTGGTCCTTTATCAACTCTCCCTATAACTCTTTCTGTCTTATGAGTTGAGACAAGTAGGCCTTTCTACTCAAGGCATCAGCTACTACATTGGCTTTTCCAGGTTGATACTTAATTTCACAATCATAATCCTTTACCAGCTCTAACTATCTCCTCTGGCTCATATTCAACTCTCTTTGGGTGAAGAAGTACTTCAAACTCTTACGATCCGTATAAATGTTACTCTTTGCTCCATACAAATAATGCCTCCATATATTCAGTGCAAAAACTACAGCAGCCAACTCTACATCATGCATAGGGTATCTCGTTTCATACTCTTTTAACTGTCAAGAAGTATAGGTTATTACTCTACCCAATTGCATCAATACTACACCAAGTCCCTGAAATGAGGCATCTGTATGAATACCATAATCTACATCCTCATGTGGTAACACAAGAATATGAGCTGTGGTCAATCTTCTCTTTAACTCTTGAAAACTTTCTTCACAGGCATTCGACCATATGAAAGGTGTTCTCTATTTGGTGAGAGCTGTAAGCGGCTTAGCCAACTGAGCAAACCCTGCTACAAACCGCCTATACTAGCCTGCTAGCCCCAAGAAACTTCTAACTTCCTTTATTGTCTTCGGCTGTTGCCATTCCAAAATTACCTTTACCTTACTTGGATCCACTGATATACCCTCCTTTGAGACGGTATGGCCCGGGAAGATAACTTGATCTAGCCAAAACTCAGACTTAGAAAATTTGCCAAATAGCTTCTTATCTTGCAATCGCTAAAGCACAAATCTTGGGCGTTCTTCATCTCCTCTTTTGTCTTAGAATAAACCAAGATATCATCAATAAACACTACTATGAATCGATCAAGACAATCTTGAAACACCCGATTCATTAAGTCCATAAAGACTGTTGGGCCATTGGTTAATCTAAAAGGCATCACCACAAACTCATAATGCTTATATATAGTTCGAAAGCAGTCTTGGAAATATCTTGCTCCGCAACCCTTACTTGGTGAAAACCCAACCTCAAATCAATCTTTGAAAACACAGCTACTCCTTTCAGTTGATCAAACAAATCATCTATGCGAGGTAACGGGTATTTATTCTTCACTTTAACTTTTTTTAACTCTCTGTAATCTATACACATCCGTAGAGATCCATCTTTCTTCTTCACAAATAAAATTGGAGCACCCCAAGGAGAATAGCTTGGTCAAATAAAACCCTTGTCTAAGAGTTCCTAAAGCTGCTTTTTCAATTCCTGAATTTCAACAAAGGTCATCCGGTAAAGGGCTTTAGAAATTGGTGTTGTCCCTAGTGCTAGTTCAATACTGAATTCTACTTCTCTTTCCAGAGGTAAACCCGACAAATCTTTCAGAAATACAACTAAAAACTCTCGGACTACTGGCGCATTCTGAATCTCTGGTTGTGGGACATCATTATTGTGCACTACATGAGCAATATACCTCGAGCACACTTTTCTTAGGATCTTTCTGGCCTTTACGCTGCTAATTAACATACTAAGCTGGTGACCCTTGCCAAAATTAAACTTATCACCATCATCAAGATTAAATCTTGCTTTCTTCTTCCGACAATCAATCTCTACTCCAAATCTCCCCAGGAAATCCATGCCCAAAATAACATCAAAATCAGGCATATCAAACACTATCAAATCCACTGGCAACTCTCTTCCATGGATCACTACGGAGTCCCCTGGAAGCATCCCTTGAGTTACCACACTAACACCATCTAATAACTCTATCTTAATGGGACAATCCACTATAATAGGTTTCAAACCTAATCTCTCTAAAATCCCATGTGTAATAAATGAATGTGTGGCTCCAAAATCAATTACTGCATAAAGGGGAACTGAGTGAAATAATAACTGACCAGTAATTACGGATGGGCTAGCTTCAGCTTCACTCTGAGCTATTGTAAACACTCGAGCATTAGTACCTCTAGGTGTTTGCGCTACGGGTGTAGGAGGGGCTTTGAAATCTCTCATCATATGCCCTGGCTGCCAACATCTATAGCATACATTTTGGCCCAAATCTCCAAGACACTCCCTAGAATGATTTCGTCCACATTTCTGGCACTGGGGAACTTCAACAGTTCTTGGCCTTTTGTTCTACCAATCCCTCATGTTCTTCTTAGGTTGAAATCTTTTCTTATTTCTCACCTCTCCATTAGTGGGGGCATCAGCTCTATCTCTTTGTGGAGCAGAAGGTGGAACACTAGGGGCTATTATTGATGGAGTTGCTAGGGTTAGCTTATTCACAAATATTTCTGCCCGTAAGGCTTGTTCCAAAGCTTCACTGTATGTCTAAGGGGGTTGGGCACCAGCCATCACATCTAGGGCTATTTTTGGTTTCAGCCCATGCACGAACTTATCTCTCCTCATTTCTGGTGTACTTACTACGCCTAGCTCAAATCTTACCAGGGAATAAAATTTCACTGAATATTCTTTCACTAAACTAGTCCCCTATTGCAAACTGATAAACTCCTGAACCTTTTCATGAACTCAATCAACTATTCTATATTCTGCCTCAAACAATCTTCTGAAATCTCCCCAAGTCATCGAGGCTATATCGTGAGTATCCTCCATCATTTCACACCATATATGGGCATCACCCCTAAATAGGAAGCTTGCATACTGAGTCTTCTCCCAGTCTGTCATAGGGAAAAGTGTCATCGTACACTCCACGGATCTAAAACACTTGTCTGCCACTATTGGGTCCGCTGTACCCTTAAATTCTGATGGCTGATGTTGACTAGGCAACCCATATATCGGCTTAATACGATTCTACACTACCACGGGTATGGGCCTCTGCCTCTCCTCTCTAGGGTTCGATACAATAACTGGGGTCTCAACTCTCTCCGGTATAGAGCCTCCCTGATTCTCTGCTAAGACTTGCTGTATAATACTACGACTCCTCGCTTTATCGAGGATAGGGGGAGTAGATTCTGAAGGGTTGGAAGGTTCACCCATACTCATTGCCTTTTTACTGCCTGCTCGAGTTCTAAGTCTCATCTACATAACACCAACACTTTTAGTCAACTCAATTAACTCATCTACTACAAGTAAGGAAAGAAATAACTTACAACGGTCGACTACAGAATGTCAATGCGGCGGGAGAGGCACACTCTCAAATCCCAAAACCTTTGCTCTGATACCAAAAATATAATACTCTTTCTCTAACTAGTATACTCATAAAATAACAGTAAAACTCACTACATATATATAAGAAAATATACATGTAGATGAATATAAAATAAAGGGCCCATAAATAATTCTTCTTCATATACAAATCTTTATATGATATAATAAAGTCACAAAACATCACTCGATAGTGTTGCCAAACCCTTCCGCTTCTTGACTTGCCAAGCGATCGCATCATACCTACTACCTGCAAAAACGTTGAAAACAACGAGGTGAGCACTAATTGCTCAGTAAGTAATCCCGCTGTGCTACTCTTCTCTCTTCGTTGTTCACATTTTGAATTTCTTTTCTTGCATCACACTTCTCTGTTCTTTCTCTATTCTTATTTCTCACTACTCATGATAATAGCATGGTATCATGCATAGGTATGATGCAAATGCACAAATGCATAGGATGTACATTTTCTTTTCTGTTTTTCTGTTTTTCTATTTTCTTATTCTGTTTTCTGTTTCTTTTCTCTGTATTTCTTTCTTTCTTTCTTTCTTTCTTTCTTTTCTATTCTTTCTTTCTTTCTTTCTTTCTTTCTTTCTATTCTTTCTTTTCTTTTCTTTTCTTTTCTTTTCTTTCTTTCCTGTCGATCGGACTCGGTCAAGGCATGGATTTGGAACCCTAGTTGTGTGAGTGTATTCTCTAATTCTGGGTTCAGTCCTCATCCACATGTACTTCTAACGGATTGTACAATTCTTCTCTCTGATTCTATGGCCGCTCACTAAAGGAGGCGTGCATGCGAGGCTATGTCACTCACGGGTTCTCCATCGCAACAACCTTCTCTTCTTTTATCTTTTTACACTTCTATAAATAAAATTTCAGATTTGAACTTCTTTGATATTTCTCATTTCTTTATATTTGTTCTTTAACTTTGATGTTCAATATTGCTCTTTAATGCTCTTATGAGTATGTATGCATGTAGATGGTCTCATGTTTATTATTCTTTCTAAATTCACATGTTTGGATGCAATAATGTAATTGGAATGTAAACATGACATTCTCTACCATCTACAAACTCATCTTAAGATAACAAATAATCATACTCATACATGCACTTCTCTTTGACATTTCATCAAACAATTTATATGCACACATCAACTCTAATTTGGCTACACTTCTACTTCTCTTCTAAGCCACCAAAATTTGGAATAAAACACACCAAGATTAACGTCAAATCTGTCCAGGATTTACACTCCATAAATTCTACTCCAATTCTTCCATAATTCATCCAAGCTCTCATCAAACATCAAGTACACAAACACTACTTCTCATTGATAAATTCTAACTATCATTCAACATCCATTCCATCAACAATTCTTCATATATAAGCACATATATGCATAAAAGAAATTCCCTACACAATATTATTCCAATCATAACTAGGGTTGGATTTACTTACCTTAGATGTGAGCAATCCAACATTTTAGTAGTCTTCCTTGACACAACTCCCTTTCTCTTAACTCTTATGAACACAAATCATAAGAATTCAACTCTTTAAAAATTAAATCTCATATCTTAGTGCAAGGATTTTACCTAAGGATACTTGAGATTGAAATTTCACAAAAAAAAAATCAAGATCTATGAATTTCCTTGAAAAATGATTGAAGAAATTTGAGAGAACTTGGGTGGTAAGTGGTGTGAATGGAGGAGAAGAAATGGCTAGGGTTTCATTCTTCAACTTTTGATATAACAAAATATTATCTCTAGTTTCCCATTTTACCCTTTCACTTTCTATGAAATTCCATCTATGTCGCTTAGTCAATTACCATAATGCCCTCACTTTATTGCATTCTCTATGAAATTATATCTCTTTTCACTCCCCACTTTTTCAACTAATTATGAGTGAAAAGACCATTTTACCCCTAATGAAATTTTAAGGCATTTTCTTCACATTGGTTTAAGATAACTTCAAGAAAATTGAACTAAGGGCATAAGGGCATAAGTAAAGCTACGTACCTCGGTGTGGGCGTTACATAAAATTAGTTAGTCCTATTTTCCTTTGGCATAACATAAGGAAAAAAAAAATAGAGAAAAAAAGTAAAATAACATAAGAAAATAAACTAAATTAAGATCTTAAATTTATCAGGAAAATTATCTTACATAGTATCCATTTTGAAAAGAAGGCAAATTATTTTGGTATTGTTGTATTTCTCGGATGTAAAAAAGGCTAACCGTCTATTAAAAATGTCTTTCTAATCCTTTGCACCATCATTAATTTGAACAAAACTCCATTAGCAGTAGAACTGTTAGTTTCCAAACCTTAGAGGTGACAGGGTAGTAAACCAAAAATTGTCTAATTATTTAAAAAAAATATTTATTAATTAGGACTTATTTTTTCTTGACAAATATATAATAACAAAAATAGAAACAAGACAAAAGGTAAATAATTGTTTCTTTTATGTTATAATTATTCATTTTATTATAGTATTTCATATTTTTCTTTGAAAGAAAACTCTTTAGTATCAAATCATTTTTCTGAAAACCAAATGGTACATATCATAAATTTAGATGGAAATATGCATATAATAAGTCTATGGGTGATAATCCTCATGCAGTTTACATCATTACGTGCAAAATGACATGCAAAATGAAACTATTGCATGAACCCAACCTCAAATGAAAATCATTGTTCAGCACAATCCTGTGATGACCCAAAAATACTCACTAAATAAATGATTTTGTAAAACATTTTTTTTTGAAAATAATGTCTATGTGAATACGGTACAATTATTTGAATTATTTTTTATAAACTGATATTAATAAACTAGAGATATGTTATACATTTTCTCTTATTCTGTATTTTTAATGTATAATATATGGTACTGAAACTATTATTATTAACCGTTTACTTTATTAGTTCATTTATGATACATTAAAACTAATAACTAATAAATGATCTGATACCATAAACTAAATATATAATAACAAAAATAGAAACAAGACAAGAGGTAAATAGATTTTTCTTTTATGTTATAATTATTCATTTTATTATAGTATTTCATATTTTTCTTTGAAAAAAAACTCTTTATTACTAAATCCTTTTTCTGAAAACAAAATAATGCATATCATAAATTCAGATGGAAATATGCATATAATAAGTCTATGGGTGATTAGAGTCGGCGGTGGGTCGTGTCAGCCCACGGCACGGCCCGAAAAAAGCATGACATGATAAGGTACGGCACGAAAAAAAGCATGGCACAGCCCGTCACGAAAATATGTGGGTCGTGCCGTGGGCCTTATAAAAAAGCTCGTGGGCCAGCATGGCATAGCACAAAAAAAAAAAAATTAAAAAATAATAAATTAATAGTTATTTTTTAAATGTGCTGTTGAAGCCATTATGTGTATGAAAGATTGGGTGGTGGCAGATTTCAAGCTTCAAAATCGTGTTGTTGAAGATATATTTGAAGATTTTAAGAATTTAGAAATTAATGAAAATGAAGATTCATAATAATTCTTAATCCTAATTTCTAAGTTTGTATTTGTAATTTATAATTATAACTTATAAGTAATAAAAAGTGTTGAAATTCAATTAATATTTCAGTGTCTAGTTGTTTTATTATATTTCATAATGATTATATATTTTTAATTAATATAAATATAAAATATCACTAAATATAACGTATAAAATATTTTAAAAATAATTATTAATAATAAACCAAAATTACCATTATTTATAAATATTAAAATTAAATATTTTTACAAAGCACGTGGGTCGGCCCATGGCATGGCCCAAAGCATGGCACGATATTAATGGGTTGTGCCATGGGCCTTCAAATTTCATGGGCTAACACGGCACGAAACTATGAGGGCCTTGGCACGGCACGGCCCACGACAAGATGAGCTTTGAATTTTTAGACATGGCAGGGCCCACCACCACCTTTATGGGTGGTAACCACATGCAGTATACATCATTACATGTGGCATGGCATGCAAAATGAAGCTGTCATGTGGACCCAACCTCGAGCGAAAATCACTACTCAACACGATTCCTGTGTTGACCTAAAAATACTTAATGAATAGATGATTTTGTAAAACATTTTTTCTTTACTTATACTTTTCTGAAAATATTATCTCTGTAATTATGGTACAATTATCTGAATTATTTCTTATAAATTGATATTAATAAACTAGAGATATATTATACGTTTTCTCTGTTTCTGTATTCTTAATGTCTAGTATGAAGCACTGAAACTATTATTGTTAACTGTTTACTTTATTAGTTCATTTTTGATACATTAAAACTAATAACTGATAAATGAACTGATACTGCGAACTAATAATTGTTCTAATAATGTAAAACGGAAAATTGATCTGATATTATAAAACTAATAATCGATATCAATCGATCATAAATGTTAATCGAACTAAAGCGGAAAATTGATCGATATTATAAAACTAATAAGCGTCTTGAAGATCATAAATGTTAACTGATATATTAACCGATATGATCAACAAATATCAAGTGATTAAACAGTCAAACATACACCCCTCTTAATAAAGAACTTTTGTTATGAATGTACTTCCTAATTCCTATAACATTGTAATCTCTGTTATGACCTTTATTTCTTGCAAAATTTGGAAACAATGGTACCCATCAAAACTAAATTTTGAAAATAGGTACAAGAATCGGATGAACAATATAATTTACATAAACATTTCAAACGTTTTCTTTTAAAATAAAACTCACTAATTGTACACAAAATTGCATGATAGTAACAAGTCACAAGAACCAATCAACTATGGAAACATCTTCTTGCAAGTAGTAACACAAGAGTGACTGTAAAAAAACCTTTTAAGTGTTTTCTCATCCGATACCTTTAGGAGGTGAGCAACTTTGTAGAATCCTGCATGATATCTATTCAGACATTCTTCATTTATTGTTGGTTTCATCCCATTCCTACAAGGTTTTGGCCTTGTAACAGTCCATTGCCCATATGGCCAACGAATACATGTAATTTAGTGCTCTAAAACAATCAATGGTGGTCCAAGCTTCAGGAGTTTAGAAAGAATAACTATGCAGAAAACAGCAATGAGTCAGTCAATTATCAGGGGCAAATAGTTCTGGAGCAGACATTTTTCAATGTAAATTATGCAGAATGTAAAGTTTCCAATTGTTGTTGGCAGAAATTTATCCTAAAGGCAGTAACCTGATGATGCAGGACGTAAAGGAAGGTTGCAAATTGGTATTTAGTCCTTATCTTCTACATTTTAGGATCGAGTATTTGAGTATTTGAGTCCTTGGTATCCCTTTCTTGATTTCCCCTCTTAGCCTATTAATTTCTCTCTATCACCCTATATAGAATCCTATATTATCTATCTATGATATTCTTCTCCCCCTCCATCACCTAAGGAGCAAAAATATTGTCTACTAGACATTATAACTACCACAGTTTTGTCCAACATTTCACAACATCAAGAATCTACTAGAAAATGGTAAAACGGTACATCCAGCAAAAAATATAAATGAACTGACAAAACAGATGATGAAATGAAATCTATACAGATTTGAGATAGATTTACATCTAAAAAGCACAAACTCATACCTTCGTTAACAGCCTATTAACTAAGCTATAAGATAACAGCTTTAAATAAACTTAGGGGTTCTTACACGAGTGCATTTTCAAACCATGCTGCTTCATAGATTTCAATGGATATTTGAAATCCCATATCGACCAAATTTCCACGATCATCATTACAACAACTGCATATGTAACACCAGGCCATATTTTTCTTGACTGCAATGTTGTAATTTTAACTATTCCAGCAAGTAGATCCCATTGACCGGCCCCTGTTCTGCATCCATATTCTTTAAGATATTCTAGTGAAAAACCTTCTCTAATGCTCTTTTTGCTTTGTCTTCATCAACTATTGCTGAAAGAGCACATGCTCGTGCATAACTACATTAGAGACACGCCTGGTAAGTTCTAGTCTTATCAGATCTGAACTAAAAATGAGAAACAGAAACATGTGAAACACTATAAATAAATCAAGATTTATCAGGCCTGATAATTGAGAATATCAATGAATGAAGTTAATCAGTTGCAACATACCATTGTCCAGTAAACTGATTAGCTTGAATAGATGAACTTGAGCGGCTACCATTATTGTCGTAGTTGAAGTAAGAACCATTCCACAATTCCTCATATACAACTTTTGCTTACTGAAATTTACACCAAAAATAATCCTCAAACCCTTAAGATTTACTACATGTGAAAATCCAAATGCAACCTGCAATGATGCCACCTCCAATAAATGTACTTACAACAGAGACAGATTACGTATCGTATGTCTGATAAGGAAAGCTATCATTCTCAATCATCCCATCACCATCCCTATCAAATTCGAATAGATAAAAGTGTTTACTGAACCTTCTGCTTACCGTAACCAATATAGAGCATTTGGGCAGCTGGATGAACTATTGCAGGATTCTGCTCTGAAAAAAAGTTTAATACTCACTAAAGTTTTATCAAGTAAACTTCAATTTCTCTTTTGGACCGGAAATTGAGGAAGCTCGTTCAAACATTCACTATAATTTTCGGCCTTCATTAGTAACTGCATGACTAAGGACATTGTACATTCAGTCGGCTTCACATTTTTCTCCGCCATCTTATGAAAGAGTTCAACAACTTTTGGTATCTCATTATTCCTGAGGAAACCAAACAGAAGCGTATTAAATGTGACTACATTTGGAGCACAACCATTTTCCTCCATATATGACAACAACACATTTGCCATTTCTAGTTGTCCACTTTTACACAGCCCATTGATCAAAATGTTATATGTTACAACGTTTGGCACCAGGTTTCCATGAAGAGAAAATTTCTGAAATATGTCCCAAGCAGTTCCCAACCTCTTTGTTTTACATAATCCATCAATGAGGGAACTCAAACCTTTAATGCTAACTGCAAACTTATTATTTACTAGAGCATTAAACATTTCCAATGCTTCCAAAACACATCCGTTCTTGCAAAGTCCATTAATGAAAATGCTATATGTCCAAGAATTAGGAAAAACATCGTTAAGTCGCATCTCACCAACTAAATTTCGTGCATCTTTCACATTAGCTATAAGAAAAAAGCCAGTTAACAAGGTGGACTATGTAATCACATCAGGCCTAATTCCTTTTGAAATCATCTCTCGATAAAGACTAAGAGCTTCATTGACTTCTTTATTCTTGCAATACCAATTCATTAAAATACTGTAGCAAACAACATTAGGCCTATACCCCTTTCCAGTTATAGAATCAAACAACTCCCTTGCATCACCAATTCTATTTGCCAAGCAATAACTGTTTACCAAAATGTTGTAGGTATAAATGTTAGGAACCACACCTCTTTGAATCATATGTTCAAACAATAGTTGTCTAGCCTTCTCAACCAATCCAGCCTTACAAAGACCATCAATTATAATACTATAAGTAACAACATTTGGCCTACAAATAACACCAGATTCTTTATTCCCATTAACCATCTCTTCAAGCAACTTAATGGCAACACTTATTTTCTCTGTTTTACACAATCCACCAATCAAAGTGTTGCAAGTGATCACATCAGCCCTATAACCAACAACAATCATTTTCTTAAACAATTCCATTGATTCCATAATCTTTCTCTCTGCACACAGACCTTTAATCAAACAAGTAAATGTCATTGTATTTGGGCTAAAACCCAACTTCAAAATCGCCCCAAAAACCACATAACCATCAGAAACCCTTTCAATATTACAGAGGAAATTCATCAAAATATTCAAAGACATAAAATCTGGAGACAACCTAGTTGAATTCAACAACTTATATAGCGAAATCACTTCATAATAATGCTTCTTCTTAGCTAGTGCACTAAACAAAGTAGTGAATGATGAAATTGGAGAAAGGGGTTTCGAATTAATCATGTAATAAAAAAAGTACAATGCTTCATTCAGAGTAAAGCTACCTGATCGACAATTTTCTTCGAGGAATTTAGCAAGTGAGGATCGTTCAAGGGTTTTTTTGAAAGAATACGAAACTTCATTTTTGGAGCTTGAAAATTTGAGGTTGTGTAAGTGAGCTAACAAAAATAAAACATTAGCTTTCGAAAATGGGTTTTGAGAGATTGAAGACGAACGGAATGGGGATTTGAATCTCAAAGCCATGTATGAAATGAAGAGTGTTTTGTGGGTCGTTTTTTCCGAAGAAAGGTCATTGCAAAAGGCAAATGCATTAAAGAGAAATGTTTTGACAAATTTCACAAACAACCTTAAAGGTTTTCAAAATTGCATACTTATGTCAAGTATCGATCTTTCTTATTCAAACCACCTTTATGATTTCAAAAATTGAAGGGCAAAAATGTAAATCCACGTTCAGGTGTTTTTCCGTTTGAGGTGGTTTTCTACTAAATCCAAAAATCAAACAAAATGCAACCCAATTTATATAAGTATTCAACTGAATTTTTTTTTACCTTTTTTTTAATAAATTATAAGATTTAAATAAATCATGCTATTGAACTTTGTATTTAATTTATAATGATATATAAATTTTTTTTTTTTATTTGTTCTTCAAACTTTTAAATATACCAAAATCGATATTTCACATAATCGAATGTGATATATTAAAAATTCAAGGGATATTGTTTTTTGCTTTTTAGAAGTTACATGAATAATGTTTTTTTATCATATTAATAAGATTATCACGCTAATTATATTGCTGAAATATCTATGTTACTAAAATAATGGTATGTATAGTTTAATATAATTACTAGTTTTGTATTATACAATACAGTTATATTGGCAGCCTTGAGGTTTAATATAGTAAAAATAATCAAATTTATAAAATAATAAAAATCTTAAGTGAATTTCTGTAATTATAGTGAAGCTCAAAGGAGTTGACTTGATGTCCTTAACACTTTATGATACTATTGTAATGTTCTACATTAGCTAATCCACAACATGCACTATACATATATGATCAACACATATCAAGTGATTAGACAGTCGCACATACACCTATCTGAGTAAAGAGCTTCTATTATGAATGTACTTCTTATAACATTGTAATCTCTATTATGACCCTAATTGCTTGTAAAAATTGGAAACAATGGTATCCATCAAAACTAAATTCTAAAAACTGTTGTAAAATATCTGACAATAATGTTTGTTACTAGACTTTCAATGAGAGAAATTTCTAAAATAGCTACCGAGCAGTTTCAGATATCCCTGTTTTACATAATCAATCAAAGAGGGAATTCAAGCTTTCAAGGTCAACTGCAAACTTATTATTTACTAAAGTATGAAACATTTCCACCTCTTCCGAAACACATCCATTCTTGCAAAGTCCATCAATGAAAATGCTATGTGTCCAAGAATAAGGTAAAACCATTAAGTTGCATCTCACCAACTAATTTTTGTGCATCTTTTACATTAGCCTTAAGAAAAAGGCAAGTTAACAAATTGTTATTTATAATCACATCAGGCCTAATTCCTTCTAAAATATTCTCTTCATAAAGACTAAGAACTTCGTTGACTTCTTTATTCTTGCAATACCATCTGATTAAAGTATTGCAGCAAACAACATTAGGTCCATATCCCTTTCGAGTTAAAACTTCTTCATTTATAAGATCAGTTTTTATGTTGTTTATTAGAGACCATTATTAGAGGTGCGCCACGAGGCAGCGAAGTCGGATTTGAAGTTCATTAGAGACTATACTTCCAATAATAGATGGAATCAATTAGAAGAGAGAAAAATGTTATAGCTATAAGACTTTTCTATTCTAATTTTTCAACGCATCATATTCTATGACAAAATTAATGAAATATGAGATAGAATCTTGAACTTTTCTCTCAATGTTTTGACATGCTAATTCTTTCAATTAGTTTCTCTTATTCAATGGTAGTGGATGGATCATTATGTATTTATTTAACATTAGTTTGTTGTTTATTGATTAAATTTTCCATCTTCTCCTCTTTGTTTTTATGTTAATCATATGAAATACAAATTTTATGAGATAATTTTAATTATGTTTAATCACGGTGCTCATAGAAGCCAAGTTAATTTCAAGGGAATCCATGAATTTGAATATTAAACATTTATAATCAGTGTTTGCTTATTGATTAAAATTTTCTTACGTCAATCGAGAACACAACTACTTTTATAACTTCATTAATGCTTAATCAAAATTATTACTATTAATTTAATCTCCTTTATAAAAATATTATTTAGGTGCAAAACATTTAACTTTAAGCATTCATAAACTGATTACTTATATTAAAAGCTAGAAAGACCCCAAGAAATTGAATTATAACGAAATTTCAACAACAATTTTGTTGAAAAACAACTTGACCTAAAAGCTTAAGCTGAAAAAGAGGCATCTTCACGTGTTACATAAACCAAGCCCAAATTCAGACAAAAAGACCAACCCAAATACAGCAGGATGTAATACATGAGAGATTAAAATCATGAACTCTACTTTAATATTTGTTGTGTGTGATTTTTGTCGTAAGCTCAAAAGTCTCGGTAGCCCAAAAATCAATAGATCGACGTGATCTCAAGGTCATGGAATCTTGAAGTCCGACTCAGCATAACCTTGTTGCGACCATCCAATACAGTTGTTTGACAAACTAAGGGATAAGCCTTATCTCGAACATCTCGGGAGGGATAAGAACGAATCAATATATGTGCGATCCCAACACACAATCACTAAAATCACGAAATTTCTTACCAAGTCTGATGGCAATCCCGAATTCCTCTCTACTTCCTTTGGGGTAAACTTGTATAAATACCCCTTCCAAATATGAGAAATGGGTTAGCAAATTCCAAATATGAAACTCATGGGCGCGAAGTTAGAAGACAAGCTGATTCTAGGAGGTGACATGGGAAAGAGCCCATGGGAGAACAAGCTAACAATGGTCGCTAGGGGAAATCTCGCTCTTAGTGACTTAGTACATAAAAGAAACAAAAAATGAAACATAATTCATAGATCACTGAAACCCTCTCAAGTACTCGCTTAAAATTAAGAAGGAATATCATACAAATACCATGGAATAATGTTTAATCATATTCATGGGCATTATGTAAATATTCCATTCCGAAAATAGAAAGCAAAACAATTAGATCTTTTTTGAAGATTGGTACTAATTTATGATCTAACATGTACAAAGTGAAAACCTCATTCTCGATTCTACTAGAAATTTTATGAAAGCATCCAATAGAATCATTAAAAGTCTAAGTGAAACAAATATAATCATATGAGATATGGATATTCATTCAAAACAGACAACAAAAATGAATATTTGTGTGCGGAAATTTTAATCAGATGAGCATACAAATGATATTCTTCATATTCTTCCTCAGACAAATTTCTAGACCAAAGACATTTTTTCACATTTTCCACAAGCATGAGATGCAAGGCCATTGTTGTTTTAGTACACAAAATCAATAGTGCTCTAGTGGTCCATCTTTCTGCATTAGGATTTTCGTCTATGACAAATAGTAAAATAGATTCTCCGCTAGAATAGAATCAATAGGTACAGAAAAGCAAAGAACCTAACAGTTGCACTGTGAGTATTCAATGTTATTTTAGACCAAGAATAGACCACCAACCCATAATAGTTTTCATGATCTTGTTGGATCCTATACCATTGGTCATTTGTCACATAAAAAGGAACTTGATCGCCATGTAATTGGCTAAAATTTCTCTGAATCTTGGGGTAAGGTATTGAGGCTATCCTCATCACAAATTGGGTGAAATATATGTTCCACAGGAAACATATTAGAACTTTACCCTTTTGAATAAAATGGGTATAAACTTTGACATATCTGAAAGAAAATTTACAAGAAGGGTACTGATATAGATTGATCTCGATAGCACATATATTTTTTGTCCTCAAAGAGGTATCTTTTGTCATAACTGTGTTTACAGAAACATATTAAGGCAAAACCTTATGTTTTTTTTATAAGAAAGAGAAGTTTGTCAATTACTGTGCTATTCTACTTAACATGTAACATGTAACCCCAAGAACAAACCTCACTTCTTAAGGAACATTTCTCTGAACTCATTATTTGACTTCGGCTTCTCATCATCTAGTTCCCTGACTTTTGGATTTGTCGAGGGGACACCAAGTGGTCTGAGTTCCTTGGCATTGCAAATGTGTTCCTCCTCTTCAGCTGAATGCTATCACTATATTTATTAGCAGTAGAGTGTGGTGCTCTAGACTCCCTGGAAATCTGATTACTACTTTGCGCTGCCATTTAACCCAAAGGAGTAAGAAAATAAAAGGTAGAAGTGGGAAACACAAACATGCAAACGTCTATAGACTGCATTGCACATAAACAAACTCACACAAGTAATAACAAAGATAAAGCATAATTCCACTTAGCCTACCATGTTCTCCAGAG
The DNA here is from genome assembly GCA_026229545.1 of Pistacia atlantica. Taxonomy (NCBI): domain Eukaryota; kingdom Viridiplantae; phylum Streptophyta; class Magnoliopsida; order Sapindales; family Anacardiaceae; genus Pistacia; species Pistacia atlantica. The sequence goes on from JAPEIT010000015.1 coordinate 13,186,225, forward strand.
GCCTCATAGGCAGTTGAATCCTTTCTCTTTTGCTTCGGATTTGACCTTGCAATGCTTATCCTCTTCCTAAGAATATTTTTTTTTTTTTTTTTTGTTCTTTCCTACAACTGCAGCAAGATGTGCATCATCGGCAAAATCGACATATGCGAGGCCCTTCAAAAATCAATCAGAGGATATTATAAATTAGTATGCAATGGTCCCATATAGATGCTTTACAATTTAAAGCCAAGCTGGAATATAGGTAAATCTGTATGGGACTATTGTTTAGTCTCCTAAGCATATCTCTTGCTAGCAAAATGAAAAAATATGCTCTTAGACAGTTAGACTCTTTATATTTAGAAAATTAAGCAATTTTACCATAATTATGGAATTCAACGCTTCTGCAGGTTTATTTGCGACTACATAATCGTCTTTGGAAAGGAAATTCATCTTAAAACCCAAAGCGTAAGAACTAAATGATTTATTGACTACGTTTTCTGATTATCTGGTAGGTTTTTGTTATCATTATGGATTTTGAATTACTTTATGCATTGATTTATGGATTAAAACATAGTGATCTTAAGAATTCTCACTTGTGGTATTTTTAGTTATTTTCCTAAAAATAATTTTCTGATAAAAAAATTTAGCTTGCCAGATTTATGACTTTTGAATAGCTGAATTTTTCCATAAGTAATTATTAATAACAAAATGGCTCTTTAGTTTCATTTGTATGGCAGAGATGATTGTAGGCCTTGCAATTCAGAATGGATATCAATATTCTTACATTTGTGATGGTGTTTAAAGACACATGGTTCCTTTTTGATGCATTATCAAATTTTTCTACCAAATTGGGCAATAGGATGAAACTTTTTCAAACTTCTGGGGAGTGGAAATTGATAGAGCACCACCAATACCATACAGGAGAAGGGATAAAAGGGGTAATTAGTGGTTAGGCTGTGAGAGTTTGTTAGCTTAAGCACATGGAGATAGTGGTGAGAATATTGTGATTAGTTAGTTAAACTTGGGCAGAATATGTTTTAGTGGGAATTGTTGGGAGGTCTCTAGCTCCTCGATTTGCTAGGCTATTGGTAGCGTGCCGAATGCTCCAAATTAATAACCTTCCTAACCTAACTATTGAATTGTATATAGGGCAAGCAAGGGTCGATCCCACAGTGAATGATTCGATTGACTTCTATTTCCTAAAACAATGAAAACAACAGAAAAATCAAGTAAAACCCTAACTAGTAAACATGACAACAATAATGAAAGGGGGTTGTAGTCAAGGCAAACTAAAGTAAAACAAAGAAATCTCTAATGGAGAAAATATCAGGTTAAAAACAATCAGTTCTCGGTTCAAGATCCACCTAAACATGCATTGGACATGAACTAACCGTAACACTATTATATCTCGTTATTATGGAACTATTGACCCTAGGAAACAACAAGCTCTGTTACCTGAATTTTCCCTTAATCATCACTACTGAAATAAGCTCTTCAAGTAGATCCTAACCCTCGAACAACCTAGAATAAGCTCTCTGAGTTTAATTCAATTACAGCCTTAAGAATTAGGAAAATAGATTAATCTAAGCAACAATCACGCAAGCTTGGATTATTTAACCTAGGTTATGTTATTCAAGATGACAGAATGAAAACTTGTCCATAATCATCTATCATCATGTGTTACTCATTGAATATTAAAAGGACAATTACGTATCACAATTCCTAATTCTAACAGATAAAATTCCGATTAAACAATTCAGCAGGCCATTACTAAATCACCCAAACAGAAAATTATAAACAATTAAAACAGAATAACATAAACAATTCCAATAAAAACGAGATTAAGAATAATGTTACTGAAGTTAGGTTACACCAATGACATGAATTTAGGCTTCAGAATCCCCTTGAACTGAAAAAGAAAGATCAGTCGCACATCTTGACCTAGAAAGCAAAAACTAAAAAAAATAAAACTCTATTGTCTTCCCCCCTTCATTTAACCTAACAACCTCAGTAAATAACATATGTTTTCCTTAATTCTCCCCAGGAATCATGGAAAATCTTTCCTAGACATTTCCTAAAAGATAGACTTCCAGATTTGTCAAAATCTTATCAGATATGGAAAACAGAATTTGTATCCAGCTTGCACCAGGATTCTCGCAATGAAAAAGATCTTTCTGGGCTTGGTCACATCATAAAAATTTTAACCTCGGATGTGTAGATGAATATGGGCTTTTGAATCATCCACTTTTAATATTTGACGCTCCAGTTAGGCCTGTTCGAATATTCAATACTTAGCCAAGAAATCCTACCGCGACTAGGATTCCAAGTCCGGTTTTGCAACAACTACTGAAAACCCAAAAGAACTCGGATTCTCGTCCATAATACCTTCCTGAAAATCTTGATTCGTCTACTTTAATTTCTCTGAAGAACACTTTCACAATCGAGAAATCTAACTACATGAAAAACCTGAAAAACGCAGCACTGGACAGAATAACAAAAATTCTGGAATTTCCTAATCTTTTATCACTTATTTCCTAAAGTCTATCCAACTATACCAAACTCACAAAATAAACTCTAATCAACTCAAATAGGCATAAAACATAACAAAAAACATAATATGGAAGCAAAAGTGGCGTGAGAGTGAGAGTGTTTTAGGGTTGGAGAGTTTTTCTCTTTTCAATGAAAAATAATCAAAATGAATAAAATGAATTCGCACATATTTTCATTAACACTTTTCTTTTATAGTCCAATTTAAGTTGCCCTATTCCCATATGGAATGGGCTTGGGCTCCAACCCAAACACCTCCATATTTGCCAAACACTCCCAATTAGATATTTTAATTTAATTCATCATTATCTCAATTAAAAATCAATTAATATATATTTAGTATATATATTAACATTTAACAATAATGATAATTTATTTAAATATATGCAAACAAATATTTAAATGGAATTTCACTTATTTAATTTTTCTAACAAATTAAATAAAGGCTACGACCTCAGCAAATTTAATTACACTGTGAAATTACAAAAATACCCTTTCACCCAAAAAGACGAAAACGCCCTTCTTTCTTCTTGGCTCTTAAATTATCTTCTATATGTGTGACCTATAGGCTCCTCATCATACCGGTAGTGTATAGTATCGCGATTAACACCAATTAATCGTCTCACTAATACACAGACCAAGATTGGCCCCTAGCAAGGCATCATGGCCACCCGATAGATTCAGATTCAGCAAAGTAGCTACCTATCAACGATATGATTACCGTACAATTCGATCCTTTCATCATACGTTATCTCTATGAAACGAAGGCATAGAAATAGTGTCAACCTTCGGTTAGTCTCGATATTATATATTCAGTTTCTGGACCAATGACCCGTATTATAATCTGGATAGAGCAACAACTCAATCCCACTGTGGCCACAGTTTTAGTGTCATTACCATATACTGAATTGCACCGTGAGATAACTTCTCCCGTATCCGAGAGTGATGAATCCTCTGTCAATCCACCATAGTCTTGATACACTCCTTGATATAGCCAATCACCACCGTACTGATAGCTCTGAATAGAACTGCATTAGGCTAGTGTCAAACTGTACCGATCGATGCACAAGGCGCTTCAATGATCTCAAGTCTAAGGATCACATGCACCAAAATTCGTTAGAGGATTTGTTCCATAGACACTAGGGTTACCATCCATATGGAATCCTCTGGTGGGTCAGTCCAGTGAACTTGCTACAGTATATCTGCCTACAACAAGCACCCATGTGTTGCACCAGGTTGTCACCAAACAACCTTGACAAGTGAGATCAGTCACTGCCTTTCGACAGGATCGTTCAACACTATGATAGCCTTACCGTATTATCTGTGCCCTTACTTCAGAATAATACTGGGGCTACGGACGTTTCTAGAATGGCCATCATATGTGCTCATAGAGTTCTCACTATCAAGATTTGAAACACTTGATACCCTCGTCACGGTTCTACCATTCTAAGGACATATATCAATACATATTGCAATAATAATGATTTACGCGATATAGAATAAAATGCCTTTTATTATTGATTAATGAACATTATTACAAAGAGTCAATTCTACAATGATTGATTGGCTCTAGGGTATCTACTCTAACACAGATTGCAAGGCAGGATATATTTAACTCCAAAAAATTTCAACAATTCACGGTATATGGCATTGACTATTAGATATTGTTTTAGACAGCTAAATGATAATGCTGGGTTCTTACGTGATACCTTAAGAATTTAGGTTAAATGGTAACTTGATATGATATTAAAGTGTAGAAGTCATGATTTGAGTCTCCCATTTATTACATCCTGCTATATTTGGGTTGGTCTTTCTGTCTGAATTTGGGCTTGGTTTATGTAACATGTGAAGTTGCCTGTTACAAAGCTGAATATCATTGTTGTGCCCTTACCTTTTCAAGCTTAAGCTATTAGGTCAAGTTGTTAATCAACAAAGTTGCTATTGAAATTTCATTATAATTTCAATTTCTTATGGTCTTTCTTGCTTCTAATATAGGTAATCAGTTTATGTAAACTTTAGATCTTCTCTTCTTCTTCTTCTTTTCCTAAAGGTGGGGGGTTGTATAAGAACTTGCAATGTGGCAATAGGTTACCTTTTTTTATTTTTTATTTTTCCTCCCTTCGTTAAAGTGTTAATGCTATTATTTTAATTTGAAATTTTTGCAGATCTACTTGAATTTGAATAGTCTTCTAGAGATCCAGCCTATGTTCAACTTCTCTATGAACATGCTATTATCGAGTTTCCTATATCAAGTGATCTCTGGCTTGGTTATACTCACTATTTGGATAAAGTTCACTCATATTTTCTCTTTTCAATTCTTTATGTTCCAGGTATTTGTAATTTTAGCAATTAATCATCTCTTTTTCCTTCAAGTAGGAAATATTGTGTGGGATGTTCATTCTAGGGCAAGGAAAAATTGTCCTTAGGCTGGTGATCTTCGGGTTGGATCTTTGCTTGCTTTGGAACGTTGTCGTGCACCTCAGAAAGAGATATCTACTATAAGTTTCAGTTGTTACCCTTCATCTGTTGAGAATTATGAGAAATTGTTTTAAGTAGCTCAAGAGCAATGAAGTTTCACAAACTTTAGTGTTGCAATTTCATTCTGCTTCTTTTACAAATATAGAGGTTTACTCTTGTTTAAAAAGATTTTTATATTATATTCAGGTCTTTGAGAAGTTCCTTCTATTCACTTTTTCGACCATTAAGGAGGTAAATATATCTTTTCTCTAATTTGCAGGCTTGACTTACCACTCTTTGTAACTTGTTATTGTTTCATCTACGTGTTATGCATTAAAGATCTTTGTTAATTGGATCCTCTTTGTTTCAGTACCTAAACTTATTCCTCACTCGAGTGGATGGTTTGAGACACAGAATCCTTTTGCCTGGAGCAGAAGAGGATGCATTGAATTTTTCATTGATAAGGGAAACGTTTCAGGTTCGCATATGTAGGCTGTTCATTTTTCCTTGTTAAAATTGTTTTTACTCACTGTCAAGAACTTGGAGCTTCTCAAATACATTTGTAGATGCTCTATTCATGGTGAATTTTAGATGAAGAAAATGTGGACCTTGTAACTAGTCTACTCTTTCAGGGTCCAGGCATAGATCTCTTATGAATGTGTATCAAGTGCTTCGACCCTTAGACTCTGAAGAAAAGTCTTTTAATTTACTTCATTTAGTGTGCTGTTATAGTACCATTATTGTAACACGCCCCTCCAACCGGGTACCCTCAAGTATTCCATTAGGATGGAAAATTAGAGAATTCATGCCTGGAAGGTTGTGTAGTTCAAATCGTAAATCCTGGTTACAAACGTGTACTATATGAAAATAAATAAATAAAAACGTCTCCTCTCGTTTACATTACTTTCTTAATCAACCTATCAAGACATGACTATATATGAAAAATATGGTTTAAAGAAAACAACAACATCAATTGTTTAATAGCGGAAGCAAATATAAAATATCTCCCATCATTTATAAGCAAAACATGTTTACTATTTCATAAAACTTAGATTATAAACATTAAATTATATACATTAAATTCAAAAGCAACATCCTTATATAACATCATAAGTTTATTTAGAACAAAAACATGCATGCCCCCAAGCCTCATTGACCGCCACTCACCATCACCACTTTAACCATTACCTATAAAACATGGAACCTAGGGAAATGAGTGCTAATCACTCAGTAAGGGTATCAATCATTTAACCCTATGTAACATTCTTAAAAATTAGGAAGCATCTTATTTACTTGTACATGAACCAAACATTAATAACATAAAAGTAATAGAACATAGCATATTCAATCCATATCATAATGCATAATACAATTCATGCAATGCTTTCCTTTAATGTTCATGAATAATGCACATCAATGCCATGCATGTATAAATACATTTTTCTTTGAAAACCTTTTTTTTGTCTGCTGATTGGATTAAGCTGAGGCATGGATTACGGAACCCTTGGCCAATGAGCTAGCCTTAACTTATAACACAGTCCCCATGGTCATGCACGCTATGGACTGTTCATTTCTTTTGGTCTAGACATGTGCATGAGTGAGCTCAGGTTCCCCATAACATGCCAACATCTTCCATAAAATTTACAAATAATTTTCCTTCACAAAAATTCATGTCTATATACCTTGGAAGCATTTTGCTCAAACTTGGGATGAAGTCCCACTTTTTCATCATTAATATGCTTGACATGCTTTATTCTTAAAAAAAAACATACACTTCCCATATATGAACATATCATTTCATCATGACCATTTTGTGGATGCATAAGATATTCATAGAACATATCATACTTAGGCTTGTTTATACATACACAAGCTCATAACTAGGTAATACATAACATATTACACATAACCTCCATGGTCATTCATTACATCAACTATATATGCTCATACAATCATTAAATAATCATAAAGATCACTCATTCAAACATACTTCAAAACCCTTTAAGCATCATTTCCATACTTGGAATCAATCATAGATTATTAGGCTAAAAGGTAAATTAAGAAATTAGAAGCACTTTTAAGGTAGTCATTCTGCACAGGTCAGATTCAAGAAGGCATAACTTGAGTTATACACATCAGATTGATATGATCCTGGTCTCGTTTTAAAGAGACAGGGCTAAAACTTTTATGTTTATGTCTCAACCCAGTTCAATCGGTAAGATTCCAAAAAATCACTCATAAAGTCACGGATGTGACAGGGCAACCATGGTAACATGCCTATTTTAGGGCTTTCCTTACCTATTTACCTCCACTTACTCCCTAACCTTTCCTAACCCTTCTCCCCTGTGAAAACATGTTAAATGATCAATAATAACCTCCCTTGTAATATGTTAAAAACTCATGTCACAATTAATTCCATTGATTGTCATCAAACTTCAATGTTTTTACAATTCACATATAAATCCATCAATTATAGCATCAAACCAAACTCAATTGCTATTGTGTGACAAGAATTAAGGTTCCCTAATACTAAACCTAGAAACCTAATTCTTATTTCCGATTAAAGGGAGGTTTCCCTTACCTTATGTCAAGAAACCACACTCCTTTGCAAATTTCCTCCTCCTTGTTGTCTCCAGTTGACCCTTTTCCTCTTAATATCCTTAATAAAGGAAGAAATATAAGACCCTTGAAAGATTGCAACTAAGAGACTTGAAATTTTAATGGAGTAGTGAAGAAATTATGGAAGATTGTAGAAAACATGAAGAAGAGAATGAAAAGTGGTAGAAGACATATGTTGGCCGACTCTTACCACCTAATATCTTCTTTTTTTCTCTTCTTTGTTTTTTGCAAAAGAATTATTTGACATTTGTCTTTTGCATTTAATGTCCTATAACATTATTTCCCTTTCTGCCCTCAACAATTGTCTATTAATAACTCCTTAATCCTTCATCATCTTTATCTTGTCAAACCAACAAAATATCATTATTCTTTTACCACTTTACCCCTAAGGCATGTGCATGGTAGTTAACTTAACACATAAAAAGGAAAAGACTATTTTACCCTTGGATGAATTGGTGGGGTTTACAATTATGACCACTTTATGTAGAAGTTACAGTGCATAACTCTCGATACTCCAAGATGGCTTTTGCTAATTGCTAGATTGTTACCTTTGTTAATTGTTTTGTCATGGAATAGTGTCCTTTGCTAAAAAATTTCTCATTCAGCATTGGAGTTCCATGCACAGAACATATCTTTATGGATCTGTGAATTTATAAAATTTGCATGTCATATTCAACTGGTACATTGTTGTTCTATAATGGTTGTTTTCAATATTTGTGTTTATAAACAATTAGCCTGATGTCTCTTTAGTGTACCATTGAAATTGCAGACCTTGTATGATTGGATGTATTATATATACTTGAATACTTAACTGTGAAGTTTCTTCCTTTCAGTGGGTGTCTGATTACTTATCTCAACAGATGAAGAATATAGATGGTTTGCTGCATTTGTACTCTTATTGGACTCATTTGTACTCTTATCCTGTATAGTTCAATATGATTGATTTATGATTCATCTTTGTATTTTTTCCATATAACTTGCTTTTTGTCTGTGCAGCGGGTCAATGTTGGAAGCCTGGCAAGGTTATATAGCTATGGAAATTGAATCGGGACATTTAAATAAAGCTAGGTCCATCTACAGTAGATGCTACAGTAAAAGGTTTAATGGGACAGGTTCAGAGGTATAATTCTTTTACATTACTTGCTTTCAATTATTCTAGATTGATTTATGGACAGGATTTGAATTTGAAAGTTTTTAAACTGGTTTTTCCTCCTTCCTTCTATTTTTTTTTTTTTTTTTGGGAAAATTGTTGCTTTTAGTAGTATATGATGCAGCTTTATTTAATCAATTGATGTTTGTCATCTGCAATGCAAACATTTCTATCTTTATTCTCTTTTTGTTGCTGATGGAAGTTGAAACCAGACAAATGGCTTAAGTCAAGGTTGTTAAAATGTTGTTTATCAAGGAGGGCAATTTATGGAGATCTTTTGAACTCTTAACATAGAATCATGCTCTGCAGCTGAGAATATTTTTAGAAAGTAGCCTTGCAATAGGTCAACCTGTTACTCAGGCACCAGAATCACAATGGTTTAATATGTCATTTTGAATAATTTTTCCAAATCATACATAAATGATTTATGACAGTATCTCTGGGGATCATGCTAGTTGAAAATCTATGACGTTTGTTTTTTTAACTTCAAACTTTAGAGTTACTAATACTGTGATGAAATTCTGGCATATATGGAGCAATCACATTTAAACCATAGGTAGCAGAGTAGTTTTTGAAACACAATAGGCTGATATCTTTTTCCACTTGGCTTATTTTTTCCAATATGTTGGAAGAAAAGTTTCTTAATTCAAGCTTTACTTTCCGAGTTTCATATCAAAATATGCTATAGGTTAAATAAAACTTATTGATGTAAATAATTTATATGACCTATCATAAAGTCATTTAAGTTCTCTCTTTTCGTGATTTTTTCTAACATAGTGGACACCACAGTTTTCAATTGTTTTACAGATTTTGGTGATGAAAAAGTCAAAGACCGGGTGTGCACAATGTTGAGCGAAACTTTAACTTCACAGATTAAATCAAGGAACTATCTCGTACCTTTATCAATTTTGTTTTTCTATTCCTAATTTGTGCATAATGTGACATTGGGGACAATGTCATCTTTAGTTTGGGGGTAGGAAAAATTTGAGAATTTTTAAACTTTTTATTTTATTTTACTTCTATGTTTTGTTGTGTATGCCAATGATGAATTGTATAAATCAATGATGAGATTAGGGTTGTTGGGATTTTATTATTGAAAAATGTTAAGCATTGCTTCAAGTTTTTGTTTATTGACTGGATTTTGATTGAGGTTTATTGAGTGGTTCAGCCACCATTTTTATTTATTTTGGCATGCTTAGATTCATTTTATGTGGTTAGGTAAAGTTTGATAATGTTGGTGGATCCTAGAACCTAGTGGAGAAATGCTTGAGGCGAAATTTTAGGAATAGACATTGTTGAGGAAATGATTTAGGCATTTTTTAAAACGTTTGAGCCTTTCCAGCCAACCCACGAATGAATTGTTCCCTAGTCACCCATTTGAGCCTTATGAGATTATCATTGCTTTGTATTTTCTTGCAAACCGAAAATTTTCCAATCCAACTACCCTAAACACATAATCATACCCTTTAGGAGAATTTTGGACCTAAGGCAAACACAAGGAACTTGAAGAGTTGTGTGAATTAACTAAAAGAATAGTTTGGGGGTTGTAGGGTGGGCAAGAAGAAGAAGAGAGGTTTTTAACCTAAATTGATGTGTAATAAAAGAAAAAAAAAAATTAGTTTGAGAATTGCATTACAATAGCAGCAATAAGAATTGTTCATGGTTGAAGGTTGTTAAATGGTTGGCATTTTGAGTAATGGTTGAGAAAAGAAGTGGGAGTGGGAGTAAGTCTTAGTGTTTGCTTTAAGGAAACCAAGTTCTTTTGTTTGTTTATCTTTTTCTTTCCTTTGGAGCCCACTACCCGAGCCTAACGTTATAAGCCTACAAAGACCTTTTGATTCTTAGTGATGTCTAATCCTCATTAGTGGAGAGTAGTTTGATATTTAGGCTTATGGAGTCTACCGCCATTTGATAAACTTTACATTTCTACATAAAATAATCCGGGAAGTCAGAAGGTGGATTGAAGTGGGGATCACCTGCTCAGGGGACCAATAGAGAAAGATAGTCGATGTAACTTATAACTTCTTGGAGTGTTAAACATTTTTCTAGTAATAATTTTGCAACAACCTTTGAGACTTGTATAAATTCTAGGCAGTTCGGGTGTTGAGTTGAGTCTTATGTTTTTCTTTTTTAATTTTTTGTTAATTTTACTGTTTTGCGTTTATTTGGGCGTTTGTTGTTTTTCTTTCATTTTGTTTTGTACCTGATGCTCGGGGACGAGCATGTCTTTAGTTTGGGGGTATTTGATAATCCAAAGATTATACTGTTTTATTTAGGCTTTTAGGCCGGATTTTAGATACTTCTTAGTTCTTTTATGCCTGAATTGTTACTTAATTCTTTACATTTTGTGTTTCAGGCTAAAATGAACATTTTGAGCAAATAATGAGCGAATTGGAGTTTTTGGACTCAGAAGTAAGCAGATCTCAGAATTTGGGAGAGTTTTGAAGCAGAGTGAAGCACTATGAAGCTTGTTCCCATGGGAGAGCATCGAAGATCGGAGATTCAAGCAAAGAAGCAAGCGAAGGGCAATTATGTAATTTCAGAATTCTTCAGGGAGGTTCGCCGTGGCGAAATGAGTCACGCATGAGAATCCATTTCACTTTGTCACGGCGAAATGAGTCACGCACGAGAAACCATTTCACTTCGTCGCCGCGGAGAGGTTTCTTCTTCGCCGCGGCGAAGTCTACAAATCCCAGTTTTACTAAAACGCACAGTTTCATTTTAGGGTAAGTTTTAGGTTTTTGGGTGAGGTATAAAAGGGAAACTTTACCATTTTGAGAGAGGTCGCGTTTTTTTAAGTCTAGAATAGCTTTTTCATCTTCTTAGTTTGAGATTTGACGATTTTGTGTAGAAAAGTGAGAAGATTTGGGATTGAATCTGGTGGATTCTTCAACTGGGGGAGATCTCTTGTCTTTTCTCTCATTTTTTATTATGTTGAACTTTGTGTTTATTGTTTTTCCTGCTTATTGTATTGATTTAGCTATGAACTAACCCATTTTGGGTTAGGGTTTTGATGTAGTTCGGATTCTCATGGATTGAGCAATTGATTTTTATTATTTTCATATGCTAGTGCAAAGATTGTGTTATTATTCTGGATTTATTGCTTTTAATTGAAGAACATGATGAGATTGAGAAATGAGTCATGTTAAGCTTCTTGGGTAATCACCATTGTAGTATTAAATGCTAGAGATAGATTTAAGAATCAATGAAATCAATCTAGGATTCTAGGTGCTTAATGAGCTTAGAACTATTAATCTTCAATTTGTTGGGTGCGGAAGTTTAATAGGGAAAAGTAGGAAAACATAGCCTGAGAAGGTATGTTTACAATTTAGAGAATTCGATTTACAATCAATGCATGTGAATGTGGAAATAGCATAATCTGTAGGTTTAATCCATAGAGTCCGAATGAAGTCAAAACCCTACCCGTTTGTTTTAAATTGATATTACCATGTTTTTAATCTTGCTTTCATAATTTAGCTTTGAATATTTAGAAATTTTGTTTTAGTTTTAAGTTTAATTTTCTCCCATTAATCCAAACAAACTCGATTGCTCCAACTTGAAAACAGTAGGAAACTTAGTGCTTAGCAACCAATCCTCGTGGGAATGATACTCACTCATCACTTTATTACTTTGTGCGACTAGTGCACTTGCTATTTATGCATGTTGTAGTTACAACGCATCATTAGCAACAGAGTGTGGCACTCTAGAATTCCTGAAAGTCTGATTACTACTTTGCATTGCCATCTAACCCAAAGGAGTAAGAAAATAAAAGGTAGAAGTGGGAAACACAAACATGCAAATTTCTATGGAGCGCATTGCACAAAAACAAACACACACAAGTAATAACAAAGATAAAACATAATTCCACTTAGCCTACCATGTTCTCTAGAGGCCCCATGACCAGCATAATCCTTTATCTTTTGCTTCGGATTTGATCTTGCAATGCTTATCCTGTAATGCCCCACTTGAGGTACATAGCCAATGTTTCTCCTTTTGTTCTTATTTGAGTCGGTTTATTAGTATTATTTGTTTGGTTGACCTTTGTTTGAGTGGTATGTTGAATACTTGCCTTGAAATTGGTTGAAAATAGAAGAAGTTTAGTGTTCCAGGCTTCGGCGGGGCAAAGAAGAATCTTCGCCGCAGCGAAGAGGTGTTGAAGCTGGGGTAGCTGCTGGACAGTTTCGCCGTGGCAACAGAAGCTTTTTCGTCGCGGCGACAAGCCGACCAAAATGTTGGTTAAGTTTTAGATATTTTCTTCCCTAAGGGCAATTTGACCATTCCACCCCTAATTAGTAGGAAAAGTGGGGAGTAAAATGTAAGGATTTTGCTTGGAGAATATGTTAATATGGGGATGTGTTTGTAATGAATCAAAGGGTATAGATGGAATTCCCAAGGAAGAGTAAGGGCAAAATGGGAATGCTTGTGCATAAATTGTATTAAAAGGAATTAAGTCATTGCAAAACCCTTCATTCTTCTTCTCCACCGCCACACTCCTTTTTACTTCCTCTCAATTTCTCTTCCAATTGTTCAAGGATTTTTTAGAGGGGTTTTGGAGTGATTTGAGGTAGAAGATCAATCTAAGGCATTCTAAGGTAAGGATTCTTGCTTTGGATGTGAAGTTTTGTGAGATTTTATGTATATTTGATTATTGAGGTCTTTTGGTTGAATTGTGTAATTGTTTAAAAGGTAGAGAAAAATCAAGCAAACCAAGAGAAATGAAGAGCTAGTGAGATCTCTCCATCACAGGGTAAGTAAACCCCAATCCAAGTAGAGATTTGAGAACTTTCTTGAATAGAGAGTTAATTGCAATTATGTGTGTATGTATATAAATGTGATATGTTATGTTATTAAGATTTAATTGGGGATAATTATTGCTTTATGGTTGTTCATACACTTTGAGTATGAGAAGTGAGATGTGGGTTGGGAATGTAGTTTGAGATTGAATTGAAGGATTTTGAGAAATCCTTTTTAGAAGTGTTATTCCATGATAGGATTTATGGCTATGTGAGGGAGTTTTCTCCCATTTTGGATGGTTAGAGAAAGACATAGAATTATTGTTATAGTAAAGTCTTGTTATGCACTTGAGTTGTTTGATGAAATACCTAGTAGAGGTTTGAGTATGAGTAGTGAACCTTAATTCTTGCAACATTGCATGTTGGCATTTCATAAGTGCATTAGTGGAGATGAACCATCCATATGCATTATTTGTGCATTGAGAAGTGACTTAAGAAGAGTAGAAAATTTTGTGTATGCATTTGCTTTATGAGTAGAGAACTTTGTAAATGCAACTACTCTACGGGTAGAGAGAATGAGAAGTGCTAGAATAGAGAAAGTCATTAGAAACGGGTTGATGCTTTGTGATCGTCACCCGATATTTAGTAGAAATGGGTTGATGCTTTGTGATCGTCACCCGATATTTAGTAGAAACGGGTTGATGCTTTGTGATCGTCACCCGATAGTTATTAGAAACGGGTTGTGCTTTGTGGTCGTCACCCAAAAGTCATGAGAAACGGGTAGGTGCTTTGTGATCTCTACCTGATAGTTATGAAAACTGGATAGATGCTTTGTGATCCTCACTCGGTAGTCACTAAGAGCGGGTTGGTGCTGTGTGAACTCCACCTGACAGTCATGAAGAGTGAGATGGTGTTGTGTGAACACCACCTCCGGTAAGATGAGGCCATAACGTTAGTAGAAAACCATAGAAAGAAAGTGTGAGGAAGGAATTACAAAAAATAGTTACGGGGATAGACAGATAGAGAGTTTACTTACTGAGCATTATTTTGTGCTCACCCTGTCATTTGCCTTTGTGGATGCAGGATCTAGGTGATGATGCAGTTGGAGGGGCGTCGGCAAGCGAGGAGCAATAGCTACACTATTTCCCCTATTTTTCTCTTTTAAATGGCATTTTGTAAAATAATACTCTTTGTGTATAAAAGACTTAGCACATATAATAAAAAGAAAAGTTTTGGGCCCATTTTCTATTATTGTTATGCAAGCATTTTACTAGTTTATAGCAATTGTTACATATCCTCTTCCTAAGTTTTTTTTTTTTTTTTTTTTTTGTTTTTTTGCTCTTTCCTACAGTTGCAGCAAGGTGTGCATCATAGGCAAAATCCACATATGTGAGGCCCTTCAAAAATTGATCAGAGGATATTATAAATTAGTATGCAATGCACCCACCCATCAGATGCTCTACAGTTTAAAGGCAAACTGGAATATGGGTAAATCTGTATGGGACTATGGTTGAGTCTCCTAAGCATATCACTCACTAGCAAAATGAAAAAATATGCTCTTAGACAGTTAGACTCATTATACTTAGAAAATTAAGCAATTTTAACATAATTATAGAGTTCAACGCTTCGGCAAGTTTATTTGAGACTGCATAATTGTCTCTGGAAAGGACATCCATCTTAAAACCAAAAGCGTAAGAACTAAATGATTTATTGACTACATGCAAGGAAGAAATCAAATTGAAGTTTTAGTGAGCACCCTTGAGAAATTTGATCAAAGAGAATGGACTGCAATTAGCAGTTTCTATCTCTCTGAAGCATCGGCCATACTAATCTCCCAGCCTCATTAAAATTAATTTCTTAGGGCTAATTTCTGTGGTACAGTCCACATTATGCATACATATGTTGAAGTTTAAAGGGTTAGGCAATGTTAAACAAGGATTTGACTATAAGACTGAGTTGCACATGGAAGGTCCAGTGGATAGCTTCCCCTTTTTCATTTGATGCATAAAGGACAAAGAACGTTGACAAATGATGAATGAGAGAAAGAGAGTCACGCCCTTGACTTTCCGGTGAACTTGTCCTGCATAATTCAAACAGATCCAACCCCACCAACATCGTTAAAGAATTTTTTCAGATCTTCAGAAGTTGCTTGAAAAAAATTTGAAACCATTAGAATTATCTCTCTGTATTTGCCTGTCCAGTGTCAAAAAAGAATAAAAAGCAATCTCTCTCTAAAGTGTGGGAGAATCTCTACTTGCCCTGATGTTAACGTTTCATAAAAATGCATTACACTTGTCAGTGTATACTTTGGCTCTTCCAGTGGTGGAGTCTTTGATGTGCTGGTCATTTGGATGCTCTTCAAACTTGGGTTTTGCTTCTTCTACTTTGTTTTCTTCAGCTAAGTTCTATGCTCGTCCCTTTCCTTTCCCATGCACTTTGTTTGGGTTTTGGGCAATATTTTTCTGCCACTTAGCTGGAGATTGTTTGTTAGTCATATTCGAATCTGTTTTTCTCTTTCCATTAACACTTTTCTTATGTGACTTCTCTTTCTGATTTATTAGTTCAGGAACAGATTTGGCTTCCTGCTGTAACATAAATAATTGCAGCTCTTCCAAGCGGGGTGTAACTTGAGAAAGGGAACAAAGACAGGCATCTTTATGCATTGAGTTAAAATAGCATGGATTGCATACATTTAATAAATACCAAGCAGATGTATCATAATTCAGTAACATCTTTAACAATGTTACGTAACAACTTGATTTAAAAGCTTAAATTGATAGTTAAGCATTCAACAACCATACTTAAAATTTAACACAATCTCGTGCGCTGAACAACCACAATCACAACCATAAATATAACATAAATACATATAAAAGTTTATAATCTAAATAAGAGCCTATTTGTTATAAATTTTAATTAGTGTTTCATTTTCGAAAACAAGGAATATAAGGAATTTTACGAAAATACGTTTTTATTAAAATAAGTTGAAATGTTTTCAAAACAATGTTTTTGCATATAATCCTAAAAATTAGTGTAAAATTAGAAAACAAGAAAAATATCATTTCTCAGTCTGTATATAGTTTTTAACTTCAAAAACAATTTTTAATACCAGAAATATTTTCAAAATATTGAGATAAAGCTTTTAAAATTTTTAATTGTAACTTAGTTTTTTAAAATTATTTTTGAATCACAAACCAAATGGCCCAAATCTCATAAAGAGATTTAAAATACAAAATATATTTTCATATATTTAAAATTTAGAGATAAAACTTTAAAATTTTTAATTGTAACTTAGTTTTTCAACATTATTTTTGAATTACAAACCAAACTGGCCCAAATCTCATATAGAGATTTAAACATGAAATCAGTAGAAAACAAATCTTGATAATCTTTTTATTTCAATCTCTTAAACTAGATAAGACTTAGATAACTCTTAAATTGATCATATTGTAATCTAGAAATCCTACACTCCCCCTCAAGCTAGTGAATAGATATTTATCATTCCTAGCTTGGAAACTAGATTAACAAACAACTGTCTAGGCAATCCTTTTGTAAGAATATATGTTGTCTGCTGACTTGTAGGCAAGTAGGTAACACATAACGGCTTATTTTCTATCTTCTTTTTGATGAAATGTCTATCTATTTCAATGTGCTTGGTCCTATCATGATGCACTGGATTGTGTGCTATCCCAATCGCAAGCTTGTTGTCATAGTAAAACCTCATAGGCTCCGTAGTTTTGATTTCAAGCTCTCCCGAGATTTCAACCTCATAGTAATCTTACCTATAAAGGTTTTAAGGAATAATGTATGATCAGTTGTGAATTTTTCAAACCAGGCTTGTGGAGACTGTTTTAGGCCATATAATGATTTCTTATATTTGCACACTTTTCCGTCCTTTCCACTTCCTTCAAACCCTGGTGGCATTTCCATGTATACCTCTTTTGCAAGTTCACCATTCGAAAACACATTTTTTCACATCTAGTTGTTGTAGAGGCCAGTCTAGATTTGTTGCAAGAGACGAGCATCTTGATAGTATTCAACTTAGGCATCAAAGCAAAGGTCACCTCATAGTCTACTAGGTTTGCGTAAATCCCCTTCCACCGCCACCTTGCCTATACCTTTCAACTGTTCCATCTGCCTTATACTTAATCGTAAACACCCACTTGTAGCTCATAGTTGTTTTCCCTCTAGGTAAACTCACCAACTCCCAAGTCTTATTTTTTCTCAAGAGCCTCCATCTCCTCTATCACAGTCTTCCTCCAGTTTTCATCCCCTAATGCCTCATGTACCGATGCTAGAACCTTCATAGTTGAGAGATTAGTGGTGAATGCCAAAAAATCATCTTCCAACTTATAGTATGCCACATACTTAGCAATAGGATGCAACATACAGGATCTAACACCCTTTCTTAGTGCAATAGGTAAATGTAAATCATCAAGCCCTGATTTAGACTCATCAGAAGATAGTTCTTCCTTACCTTATGACTGTGAATCACTGGTTTCTTCCAGTTGGGATGATTACTGATGCAGATCTTTAGGTTTCCTTCCATTTTGATAGTCAGTTCTTGTAACGACTCCATTCTCATAAAAATATGCATAGTAAAAGTACATGTAAAATAACATGAAAAGTTGGGCCCAAAATTTTCTTTTATTAAACATATGTATTCTTTATACATATATATACAAGATTTGTATCATATGCAAAACTATCAAAATAGGGTGGACAGTGTAGCCATTTCTCTTTGTGTGCCGATGTCCATCCGACTGTGTCCTCATCTAGAACCTGAAAAAACATAGGGAACAATGGGATGAGCACAAAACAATGCTCAGTAAGTAAACCTTCTACTCAAATATCCCCGTAACTCTCTTTCTAATTCTTTCCCTACCATTTTTATTGACTCTTTCTCTTATACAACTCTCTGTTTTCTCTTTCTCATAACTCTTTTCTACTAACTCTCTTTCTAGTAAGTCACGGCCCCATCTGACTGGAGGCACGGCTGGGACTCGCTCCCACTCCTTGTGACTTCTACTCATTCTAGCCGATCGGACTTGGTTATGCATGGATTCGGAACCTTTGGCCATGTGAGTGCATAGAATCTCTCGGGTAAACTCGGGTATAGCCCTCATCCGCATGTACTCTACGGGCTACACCATTTCTCTCTCTGATACTCATGCCGCTCTCTCAATGCAGCGTACATGTGGGAATACTCTACCCGTACTCATAGGTTCCCCATCGCACAACCTACTCTATTCTCTTGTTTAGCACTACTCTAGCTTTTACTCTATAGCACTCATTCTCTCTTTCTCTTTACTCTTAGAGTAGTCTAAACTCAAAAGTCTCTACTCTTTCTCTACTCTCTTTTCTAGTGCATAAATAAAGCATAGTTAATGCACATAAATAACTCATACTCATTAATGCATTTATGAAATGCAACTATGACATGTAGCAACAATTAAGGCTTTCTGCTCTTACTTATGCTTCTCTTGAGCATTTCATCATATAACTCATGTGCATATAAAACTCTACTTTAACTCTAACTTTTCTCTTTTCTTTAATCATCCAAATGGGAGGAAACTCCCTCATGAACTCTAAATTTCCTGTCAAAAGAAAAGACACTTCCATAAGCTTGCTCAAAACTTCCTCCAACTTCAATCAAACTCAACCCAACATCAAGCAAATAAAACACTTCTCATAACTCAATTTATGTGTATTACTCATTCATAACTACTAATCTCATTCATCTCATTTCAACAAACTTAATGAATACACATATAAATATATATAACTCTACTCAAAAGAGTTCTTAAATCTCAACTTAGGTTGAATTTACTTACCTTATGAGGAAATAGCTTCTTTAACACTTCTCCTTTCCTTTGGGAGCTAGCCTTCTCTCTACAACTTTAACTAACAACAACATGAGACTCTAATCAAAACATAATAAAACTCTCATCTAAAGCAAGAATCCTTACCTTAGGATGCTTTAGATTAAAACCCTACTAAAAGTTACTCAAAAAGCTCTTGGAAATCCTTGGAAGATTGAAGGAATTTGAGAGAAATTTGGAGAATGGAGGAGGCGGTGGAATGGGAAAATGAAAAGTTCTCAAAGACTAAACCCCCTTAAATATCTCCTAACAAACTCATTCTTCCCATTTTGCCCTTGCTCTTTCTTGAAAATTCCATCCATATCCTTTGATTCCTTACAAACACACCCCCCATACTAACATATTCTCCATGAAATTTCCTTACATTTTACTCCCTACTTTTCCTGCTAATTAGGGGTAAAATGGTCAAATAGTACCCAAGGGAAAAAAATATCTAAAACTCAATAAACTTTTCAACCGGCACGTCGCCGCGGCGAAGAAGCTTCCTTCGCCACGGCGAAATTGTCCAGTAGCTTCACCTGTGGCTTTAACACCTCTTCGCCGCGACGAGCAGCAAAAACCTTCTAATTTTGATTCAATTCAAGGCAAAAACTCAACATATCAACACAACCAAAGACCAACCAACCACTATTCATAAAAACCGACTCAAATAAGAGCGACATAAGAAACATTAGCAACGTACCTCAAGTGGGGCGTTACAGTTCTTCGAGAATAACATTGGACACCTGACTGATTTAATCTCTCCAGACTTCCCCCTAGTTTCAATCTTTCCTGAGAGTTTGGTTTACCAAGAGTGGGCTATATAGTTAGAGTAGGACATAAATTGGTAGGCTGATTACGAGATTGACTCATGCTTATGGGACTAGGCTGACCTATAAGAACCTAACCTGAATTAGGCTAACTAGGAGACTGACTCATTCTTATAGGACTAGGCTGACCTATAGGAAACTAGGTGACTTTGAACTTTGACTTGGACTGGGAGACTACTGAGACTGACTCAAGTGTGGTTGTAAGGGTAACACTACTTACCACGAATGACCTTTACAATCTCTTAAATTCTCTCCTGAAGGGAAGTGGGAAAGAATGTATGTGACTAAAAAAATGTAACATCACTAGAGACATAATTTTCTCTTTACAGGACAATAACACTAATAGTCTTTCTGTGTGGGAGAATATCCAAGCAAGATACATTTAATGGCCCTAAAGTCTAGCTTTCCTCTATTAGGAGACATAACATGTACAAAAGCAGTACATCCAAACACCTTTAAGGGTAAAGTATTTAGGATCCTACAACTAGGAAAGATCTTTAGCAAAGTCCCAAGAGGCGTATGAAAATCAAGAATTCTAGTAGGTAATCTATTTATCAAATATGCAGATGTTAAAATCGCATGACTCCAAAAATATTGAGGTATATTCATGGAAAACATTAAGACTCTAGCAACCTCTAATAGGTGCCTATTCTTTCTTTCAACTATCCCATTTTGTTGAGGGGTATTAACACAAGAGCGTTGATGTACAATCCCATGATGTAACAGGTAGTTTCCTAGGATAGAGTGAAAATATTCCTTACCATTGTCAGTCCTTAAAACTTAGATTTTTTCTTGAAACCAAGTTTCAACCATTGAATGAAAGTTTTTGAACAATTAACCTACTTTAAACTTGTTTTTCATCAAGTATACCTAACATACTCTAGTGTGATCATCAATAAACTGATGAACCACTTAGACCCTAAAATATTTGTAACTCTAGATGGCCCCCAAATATCACTATGAATTATTAAAAAACCCTAGAACTCTTATATTTATGAGCTAGATAGATAGACTTGGTGTATTTTGCAAGTTGACAAGTTTCACACTTAAAAGAAAATAAACTTTATTTCTGAATAACAATGGGTACATTTTTAGTAAATAAGGAAAGCTAAGGTCTCCTCGTCTGCTCTTATATCAGCCTATTGTGTTTCAAAAACTACTCCACTACCTATGGTTTAAATGTGATTGCTTCATATATGCCATAATTTCATCAGAGTATCAATAACTCCAAAGTTTAAAGTTAAAAAAAATAAACGTCATGGATTTTCAACTAGCATGACCCCCAGAGATACTGTCATATATCATTTATGTATGATTTGGAAAAATTATTCAAAATGACATATTAAACAATTATGATTATGGCGTCCAAGTAACAGGTTGACCTATTGCAAGGCTATTCTGCAAATATATTCTCAACTGAAGAGCATGATTCTATATTAAGAGTTCAAAAGATCTCTATAAATTGCCCCCTACTTGATAAACAACATTTTAACAACCTTGACTTAAGCTATTTGTCTAGTTTCAACTTCCATTAGCAGCAAAAAGAGAATAAAGAAAGAAATGTTTGCATTGCAGATGACAAATATCAATTGATTAAATAAAGCTGCATCGTATACTACTAAAAGCAACAATTTTCAAAAAAAAGAAAAAAGAAAAAAGAAAAATTAGGAAAAAACTAGTTTAGAAACATTCAAATTCAAATTTTGTCCATAAATCAATCTAGTATAATTGAAAGCAAGTAATGTAAAAGAATTATAACTCTGAAGCTGTCCCACTAAATCTTTTACTATAACATCTCCTTGAGATGGACCTAGCTTCGTTTAGATGTCCCAAATCAATTTCCATAGCTATATAACCTTGGCAGGCTTCCAACATTGACCCACTGCACAGACAAAAAGCAAGTTATATGGAAAAAATAAAAAGATGAATCATAAATCAACCATATTGAACTATACAGTATAAGAAAGAGAAAATGATGAATGGGCCAAACCAGATCTTAACCAGGCTCTCCCAAACACCTAAAGCTGCAACTAAATTTAGCTCCAAACAAGCCCAATAAGCATACAAATGCAGCAAACCATCTGTATTCTTCATCTGCTAAGATAAGTAATCTGATGCGTGCTAAAAGGAAGAAAATGCACAGTTAAGTATTGAAGTATATATAATACATCCAATCATACAGAGCCTGCAATTTCGATGGAACACTAAAGAGACATCAGGCTAATTGTTTATAAACACAACTATTAAAGACAACAATTATACAACAACGATGTACTAGTTGAATATGACATGCAAATTTTATAAATTCACAGATCCATAAAGATATCTTCCGTGGATGCAACTCCCATGCTGAATGAGAAATTTTTTAGCAAAGGACACTATTCCACAACAAAACAATTAACAAAGGTAACAATCTAGCAATTAGCAAAAGTCATCTTGGAGTACCGAAACTTATGCATTGTAATTTCTACATAAAGTGGTCATAATGGTACTATAACATCACACTAAATGAAGTAAATTAATAGACTTTTCTTCGAAGTCTAAGGGTAGAAGCACTTGATACACATTCGTAAGAGATCTATGCCTAGACCCTGAAAGAGTAGACTAGCTACAAGGTCCACATTTTCTTCATCCAAAATTCATCATGAATAGAGCATCTACAAATGTCTTGAGAAGCTTCAAGTTCTTGACATCGAGTAAAAACAATTTTAACAAGGAAAAATGAAAAGTATAAATATGTGAACCTAAAAGGTTTCCCTTATCAATGGAAAATTTAGTTCATCCTCTTTTGCTCCAGGCAAAAGGATTCTTCATCTCAAACCATCCACTCGAGTGAGGAATAAGATTAGGTACTGAAACAAAGAGGGCCCAATTAACAAAGATCTTTAATGCATAAAATGTAGATGAAACAATAACAAGTTACAAAAAGCAGTAAGTCAAGCCTGCAAATTAGAGAAAAGAATTTCTTTACCTCCTCAATGGTCGAATAAGTCCATAGAAGGGACTTCTCAAAGACCTGAATATGATATGAAAATTTTTTTAAACGACAAGAGTAAAGCTCTATATCTATAAAAGGAGTAGAATGAAATTCCAACACTAAAGTTTGTGAAACTTCATTGCTCTTAAGCTACTTATAACAATCTCTCATAATTTGCAACAGATGAAGGGTAACAAATGAAACTTACAGTAGATATCTCTTTCTCAGGCACACAGCAACATTCTAAAGCGAGCAAAGATCGAACCCAAAGATCACCAACCCAAGGACAATTTTTCCTAGCCCTGGAATGAACATCCCATACAATATTTCCTACTTGAAGGGGAAAAGAGATGATTAATTGCTAAAATTACAAATACTTGAAACATAAAGAATTGAAAAGAGAAAATATGAGTGAAACCTTCAAGGTTTTATCCCAATAGTGAGTATAATCAAGCCACAAATCACTTGATACGAGAAACTCGGTAATAGAACGTTTATAGAGAAGTTGAACACGGGCTAGATCTCTAGAAAACTGGTCAAACTTCAAGTAGATCTACAAAAATTTCAAATTAAAATAATAGTATTAACACTTTAAAGAAGGAAAAAAAAAAAAAAAAGTAACCTATTGCCACATTGCAAGTTCTTATGCAACCCCCCACCTCTAGGAAAAGAAGAAGACGAAGAAGAGAAGATATAAAATTTACATAAACTGATTACTTATTGTTAAAATATATTAGGAAAATAGAGATATTATTTCCTAGATTGACTGTTTAGATACATTTGGAAAATAGAGATAGTATATTGATTTGTGTAAATATGGTAGACTAATATTGTGTGCATATTCTTGATTATTTAGGATCAATTCTTTCCTAATTCATGTAACTTGTACATTGCCAATTCCCATCTTGCTTGGGGAAATAATCAAGCAACATATTTCACAAACACTGTTGTTCCATGGTATTAGAGCTAGGTTGGTTCTTGGCCTTCTTCTTCTTCTAAATCCATTTATTTCAGAAACCCTAAAACATATCTTTAAAGGAGGCACTCCTCTTTGCTTTTGAGGAGTTTACTTCTCGATTCTCCTGGTTCGTCGGCATCTTCTAGTTCTTCTCAAGCAATCAGTTTCCTCTAGTTCTTCCTTCTTGTTAGTGGTTCAACTCTGACAGAGGGTGTTTCTATTATTTTGGATTTATGTCTCAGTTCTCTTGATTACAATGGTAGAAGCATCAAAATCAGGTGATATCAAACCATTCTTCTCTTCTATTTCTAATTCTCCAACAAGTACTACAGTCAAGCTTCAGAGTAGTAGTAATTATGCATCATAGGCTGCTTCAATAGAGTTATGGTTTATGGGGTAGGGTTATGATGATCACTTAAGTAAAACATCCACTAATATTTCTACTACCGAAAGGGCTAGTTAGGTTAAAGTTGATGCTCAATTATGTAGTCTCCTTTGGCACTCTTTAGACCCTAAACTGCTTAATTTGTTTCAATCTTGTAAAACTTGATGTAAGGTCTGGACCAAAGCCAAAACTTTGTATACGAATGATGTGCAAAGAATGTATAGAGTTGTTTATGATATTGTCATCCTTCAACAAAATAATCAAGACATAGAGAGTTATTTAGGGTAGACAGAGACTTTAAAAGATCAATTTGATTCCCTTATGCCAGTATCTGATAGTACCACTAAACAAGAGAGACAACGTGACAAATTCTTTATGGTCCTAGCCTTAATCAAACTACAATCTGACCTTGGTTCTGTTCGAGATCAAATTTTAGTTGGCCCTACCATACCATCTTTGGTAGATGTATCTGCTTGATTACTGCGTCTTTCTTTAAACCTAGGCAATACTAATGAGGTTGAGACATCTGTATTAGCTGTTCAAGCAGGAAATCAGCAAGGGCAGAGTGGTTCTGGAAAGGGAAAAAGAAAGGGATCTAGACCATATTGCACCTATTGTGGCAAGAACGGCCACAACCGAGACACTTGTTAGGATTTGCATGGGAGACCACCACGTCAATCTTCTAATCGATCCACCGCTCATATGGCTCAAGCAACTGGAGATGGACTCATTCCCTTACTCGATGCTAAAGACCAACAACCCAAATCCATTAGATTGTCTGGGGCTGATTACAATAAGTATCTTCAATATCAAGCTGTCAAGCAACAATCATCCTCATCTGGCGCCTCCCAAACTAGTAATTCCTTTGCCTATCTAAGCTGGACCTCCTTTACTGGCCCATGGATTTTGGATTCCGGAGCATCTGACCACATTTCTGGTAATAAAAATCTTTTATCTCAAATTACCTCTTCTCCCACTTTATAAAAAATTACTCTTGCTAATGGTTCACAGACTATGGTCAAAGGGATAGGAGAAGCTTAACCACTTCCTTCCATTTCTTTAAACTCAATCTTATTTGCCCTTGAATGTCCATATAATCTGATTTCTATTAGTAAGTTAACCAAATATCATAACTATTCTGTCACCTTTTTTGCCGACTCTATTGTGGTGTAGGATCGGAACACAAGTCAGACGATTGGAACAAGACATGAATCACATGGATTGTACCACCTCTCCGATCCAAATCTGCCAGTTGCCTTCACCTCCGCTACATCTACCAACATTCTTCATAGCCACCTTGGTCATCCAAGTCTTGCCAAATTTTAGAAATTAGTACCTAGTATGTCTACATCATTTTCTTTTAATTGTGATTCATGTCAACTTGGAAAACAAACTAGAGCTTCATTTCCTAAGCGAGTCAATAATAGGGCCATCTCAATGTTTGATATTGTTCACATAGACATCTGAGGTCCTAGTCGTGTTAGTTCAACTTTGGGTTTCTATTATTTTATTACTTTTATAGATGACTATTCTTATTATAATTCGGTATTTTTAAATGAAAACTCATTCTAAGTTTTTTTCTATCTTTCAAAATTTTTGTGCTGAGATTCGCAATCAATTTGGTGTTTCTATTAAGATTTTGCATAGTGATAATGCTAGGGAATATCTATCTTCTCCCTTTACTAAGTATATGTCTTCTCAAGATATTATTCACCAGACCTCATGTGCCTATACTCCTCTTAGCAAAATGGGGTTGCCGAACACAAAATCTTCATCTTATTGAAACAGCCTATACCTTACTTATACATCATCATGTTCCTCTTCGATTTTCGGGGGATGTAGTTCTCACCGCCTGTTACTTGATTAACCATATGCATTCTTCTGTCTTGCAACATAAGAGTCCTCACTCCATTCTGTTTCTTGGTAAAGACCCATACCTAATACATTTACGAGTGTTTGGTTGCATTTGCTTTGTTCATGATCACACTCCAGGCAAAGACAAATTACAACCTAAATCTGATAAGTGTATCTTCTTAGGATATTCTCGTCTCCAGAAAGGTTACCGTTGCTATGACCCAACCACCAACAAATATTTTGTTTCTACAGATGTAACTTTCTTTGAGACATCTCCATACTTTTCTAAAAACACTGTCAATAGTAATCTTATCCCTGCCACCGTACCTATCCCCATCCCTTCTTCCTTGTCGATTGTAACATCTACTGAAAACTGTACAATGCATGCATAATAACAATAGAAAAGTTGGGCCCAAAGTTTTCTTTTCATTACAACTCATGTGTCTTTTATACATAAAGAGTACTGTTTACAAAAAATGTATTTTAAAAGACAAAACAGGGGAAACAGTGTAGCTATTCCTCATTGCTTGCCGACGCCCCTCCGACCGCAACATCACCTAGAACCTGCATCCACAAAGGAAAATAACGGGGTGAGCACAAAATAATGCTCAGTAAGTAAAACTCTCTATCTGTCTGTCCCCGTATGAATAACTCTTAATTCTTTCCTTATGCTATCTCTGATTCTATTTCTGTTTCTAATAACATCATGGCCTCATCTTACCGGAGGTACGGCCGGATGGCGTTCACACACCATCTCACTCTCTCGGCTATCGGGTGGAATTCACACAGTACCAACCCGTTCTTAGTGACTACCGAGTGAGGATCACAAAGCACCAACTCGGTTCTTTCTAACTATCGGGTGGAGATCACCTAGCACCTACCTGTTCCTCATGGATTTTGGGTAACGATCACCAAGCATTTACCCGTCTCTAGTCACTATCGGGTGATGGTCACAAAGCATCAACCCGTTTCTACTAAATGTCGGATGATGATCACAAAGCATCAACCTACTTATCTATCACTAACCGGGTAGCGGTCACAAAGCATCTACCCATTTCTACAACTCATCGGGTGACGATCACAAAGCATCGACCCATCACTCTAAGGGCTATTCGGATGATGATCACCAAGCATCAATCCGATTCCCATAACGGTCGGGTAATGATCACAAAGCATCATCCCAACTATACTACTCTTCTAATTCATTCTATTGTAGCATTTTTCAATGCTCTCTACCCTTAGAGTAATTTTACCCACTAAGCTCTCTACTCATAGGGTAATTGCATAAACCATTTCCTTACACTTTCTTAGGTCACTTTTCCATGTACAACAAGTGCCTATGGATAGTTCTTCTTCACCTATGCACTTATGAGATGCCAACATGCAATGTTGCAAGAATTAAGGTTCATTACTCACACTCAAACCTCTATTAGGCATTTCATCAAACAACTCATGTGCACTATAAAACTCTATCATAGCCATGATTCTAAAACTTTTCTTAACCATCCAAAATGGGGAAAAACCCCTTCACAAAGCCACAAAACCTGCCATAGAAAACACTTCCAAAAAGGGGATCCATAATATCCCTTAAATTCCATCTCAACTACCTTGCCAAACCAACAACCCATTTCTCAAATTTGCAAGGTATAAACAATCACAAAGCATAGAAATCTCTATTTAATCCTTCATACATGCTATATTACATGCACATCACATACATACATCATTTCTATCAAAACCCTAATCAAGAAAATTCATAAATCTCAACTTGGGTTGGGTTTTACTTACCTTGTTAAGGAGAGACTTCACAAATTCTTCCTTTCACTTGCTTAGCTTGACTTCTTCTCTTATCTTAACCAAAAGAATGAAAACCCTCAAACTTCAATATGGGTTAAAACTCCCAAATCACACAACTTAAGAAGAAATCCTTACCTTAGGAAGCCCTAGGTTGCTTTTCTACTCCAAATCACTTCAAAAACCCCTTGAAAAACCTTGATCAAAAGAAAAGAGAAATTGAGAGGAGAAGAATGAAGAGTCACGTTTGAGAAGAAGAAATGAGGGGTTTCTTTGATTCTAATTCCTTTTAATGAAATATTAACACACTCATTCCCATTTTGCCCTTGTTCTACTTTAGGAATTCCATCCATATCCTTTGATTCATTACAAACTCACCCCTATCTCAACCTATTCTCCATGAAAAATCCTTACAATTAACTCCCCACTTTTCCTGCTAATTAGGGGTAGAAAGGTCAAATTGTCCCTAAGGAAGAAAATATCTAAAACTCAATCAACCTTTTATTCGGCCCGTCGCCGCGGCGAAACTATCCAGGAGTTCCCTTGGTTTCAACACATCTTCCGCCGCGAAGCTTTTTCTTCGCCCGAGGCACTAGCATCGAACTGAACTTCTTCTGATTTCAACCAATTTTCAGGGCAAACATTCAACACAACACTCAATCAAACAATAATAACAAAAACCAACTCAATTAAGGGCAAAAGAGGAAACAATAACAACGTACCTCAAGCGGGGCGTTACATCGATGGATTGTCCTTCTCTCCAAGTTTATTTTCGTCGTCCTCGTCCTCCTAGTAATCCCAATGGTACTTCTCTTCTTGATACAGGTACCTCGGTCAATCCTGATGACCTATCTCCTATTCCTTCATTGCCTAGTCCGGTCATGTCTCCTGTAGACAAGGCAACTCCTCCACTTGCCCTTCGCAAAGGTATTCGATCTTCTCAAAACCCACATCTTATTTATAATTTTCTTAGTTACGATAGTTTATCTCCATTTTATTCTGCCTTTATTTCAAACCTGTCTTCTATCCTTATACCTAACACTGTTAGCAAGGCAATGGCCCGTCCAGGGTGGAGAGCTACCATGATTAAGGAGATGACTGCTCTCGATCATAATGGTACTTGGGGGTTGGTTTCTTTACTGCCAGGCAAGACTGTTGTTGGGTGTCATTGGGTTTACACTGTTAAGATTGTCTTGATGGCAAAGTTGATAAGCTGAAGGCTCGCCTTGTTGCAAAAGGGTACACTCAGATCTATGGGCTCAACTATAGTGATACCTTCTCTTCTATTGCTAAGATTACTTCGGTACGCCTCCTTATCTTTTTAGTGGCCATGTATCAATGGCCTCTTCATTAGTTGGATATTAAAAATGCCTTCTTGCATGGTAAACTTGCTGATAAAATGCATATGGAGCAACCTTCAGGGTTTGTCGCTCAGGGGGAGTCAGGATTGGTGTGTCGTCTACGCCGGTCTTTATATGGTCTCAAGCAGTCACCTACATCATGTTTTGAATGGTTCAGTTCCGTGATTCAACAGTTTGGGATGTCGTGAAGTACAGCATATCATTCAGTATTTTTTCGCCGTAATGATCATGGTAAATTTATATACTTGGTTGTCTATGTTGATGACATTGTCATAACAGGTAATGACCAAGATGGGATTTCTCAACTAAAGTAGCATCTGTTTAGCCACTTTCAAACCAAGGACTTGGGGAAGGTATAGTATTTTCTGGGGATTGAGGTAGCACAATCTAAGGCTGGTGTTGCTATATCACAAAGGAAGTATGCATTGGACATTCTTAAGGAGATAGGTATGTTAGATATTAAGCCTGTAGATTCTTCTATGATCTCAATGTCAAACTTATTCCTGGACAGGGGGAGCCATTAGAAGACCCTGGAAGGTATCGAAAATTGGTTGGTAAGCTGAATTATCTCACGATCACCAGACCAGATATCTCTTTTGCAGTTAGTGTGGTTAGCCAATTTCTCCAGGCCCCATGTAGTGGTCATTGGGACGCAACAATTTGCATTCTCACGTATATCAAAGGAGCTCCAAGGCAAGGCTTGCTATATGAAAATAGGGGTCATTCTCAAATTATTGGGTATTCTGCTGCTGATTGGGCAAGGTCTCCATTAGATAGACGATCTACTTCTGGATACTGTATCATGATTGGAGGTAATCTAATATTTTGGAAGAATAAGAAGCAAGATGTAGTAGCTAGATCAAGTGCAGAGGCAGAATATCAAGCTATGGCTCTTACGACTTGTGAGCTCATCTAGTTGAAACAACTTCTTCAAGAATTTGGGTGTAGTGAAGTGAAGCAAATGAAACTAATATGTGACAATCAAGCTGCTCTGCATATTGCCTCAAATCCAGTCTTTCATGAAAGAACAAAGCATATAGAGGTTGATTGTCATTTTATCCGATAGAAGATTGAATCCGGATGCATTGTCACCAATTTTGTCAACTCAAATGACTAGTGATGCGACAAAATCAACCTTAGCAAGTGCACTAGTCGTGTTCAAATAATAAAGTGATGAGTTTGAGTATCGTCCCACAGAGATCAAAGTGAATATTTGTAATTACTTAAAACTACCTACATGTTATTTGAGAAAACGAAATCTTAGAGTGTAAAAGTAACGGATTAAAAATAACTAAATTAAACAAATAAACAATGTGAAGAACTTTGCAGTATTAATGAAGCTAGGGTACAGATTTCCCCTTAATTGTACTTGACAACTACTCTTAATACTCGTTTGTGCTATGAATTGGTAGGATTCTTCTAAGGCCAATTATCCTTATTCAGGCATAATATTCAACTTAATACAGATCCCTATTCGGTTACTTTGAAATTAAGAAGCATAAATTCATCAAGCCCTTACGACTGATTCGCCTTATTCGGTTATGAATTAGATGGACCACAAATTAATCCTAGAATCTCTATTAGATTACTTCTAGTTTTAATATGTTGTGCAATGTTGTTCCAATAAAACAATTATGACTATGAATTAAGCAATAAACCCTAACTTCTCTATTCGAAACATCATTAAGGTAATTGAATCAATCCAACATTCATAAAACATTAAACCTAAACTCTTGCACAAATTCATAAACATAAATCTGGTATGAAGAATAAAAATTGTTCAAAACATAATTATGGTTTCATCTTCCCCTAACAAAAGAGATTTACTCCATCTTAAGAACAAAGAAATACATAGAGAAGAAGGAAAACATATTCAGACTTGAAAAGAAATAAAAATCAAACTCTTAAATCTGATCTTCAGTTTTCAAGCCTCAAGAATGCGTCTTCTCCTCTAAAAAATATACAAAATTCGTCCCCTGACAACTGATCTCAATTACAATTAAATACCCAAAAGAGTCCTAAGTAAAAAAGGCAAGAAAAACTGATAAAAACGCCCTAATAGTTTCTGCCACAACCCTGGCCGTGGCCAAATTTAAGTCACCACAGCCTAGGCCGTGGTGTTTCCTGGTCTCTTTGTTCCACCACCATGGCCATGGTGAACTATCAAAGGCATGGCCGTGGCCTTCAAGAATGTTAGGTAATCTCAACTTCTTCAAGCTTTAAGTCCCAATTTCATTCCAATACTCCAATCTACTCAATCAAAGCCTAAAAAAAACACAAAAGTTATCCAAATCAATGGTAACCATTCATATCTCAAACTTAACAAAAACAAACATCAAAACAAAGGAAACAAATGAGAAGTTAACTAAACTAACATCAAAATAACCCTAAAAACACTCAAATTATGCAACTTATAGAGGTCGACTATCACTTTATATGGGAGAAAAATTCAACCGGGACATCCTTGAAAGATACATATCTATTACATCACAGCCATCTGATATCTTCACCAAAGGTTTATCCACTACCAGGTTTTGCTGCTCCGAGACAAGCTCATGTTTCGTCCACTCACCATCAACTTGCAAGGGGCAGTTAACCATATAGATTCTATTCCGAGTCAGATAATTGAAGAGGAAGATTGCATTTCATCTGAATCAGCTAAGAGATATCATTTATCTTTCTGTTACATTTAGTCTTATCTTTCTGTATATTTGAAATTCATGTAAACGTGTAAAACTCTATATAGTCAATAAGATCTTCTCATTTGGTATCAATTGAACCAGAATTTCAATATCTTAAACTAGCTTAAAATGATGTAGACCTATTTTTTCTCCACGTCCAGTGATCTATGAAGCTCAAATATTTTATCCCCAAAAGAGAGAAAAAAAAGGAGATATTAATAAAGGAGGAGAGAGCTATAAATTGGTACCTTTTGTATTGCTATCCAAGAAGGATTGTGCTTTTTCTGTGGCCGTGGGAAAACAGGCCGAGAGTGGATTGCCCACAAGTCTTCTGGTCTTTGAAAAATATTATAAATTTCAAGTTGCATGAGCTAAGATGAAATGAAATTGCTCAAAGAATAGCTTGGTTTTGGCCTTCAATAATATATCAAATCATTGTGATAAATAAATAGTGAAGAAATGGTTATGAGAGATTTAATTAATGTTGAAAAACATATAATAATGAAAATACTTATAAGCTATCAAAAATCATTTGTAAAAGCAAACATATGAACTTTTTGCAGGATGTAAAGTCAGCTTATTGTAGACATTAGTAAGGATCTTAGAAACAAGCATATTTGAATGTGGTAAATAATTTGTATTGTTGATATAGTCGGAAAACCATGGTATGTGAAATTTGTATTGTCGTTGTTTGGGTGATTTCATTAGCTTAATGGAGGATTGATCCATCGAATTCCGTTTCTTTAGATCTACTGCGTTTATTCATTTTTATTAAATAACTTCTTTGGTGTTCTTCATTTATTGAAATATTACATTAGATTTGGGGGTTTTGGTTCTGCTAATGCATTGTTCTTGAACTGATTTTTATATTTAGGTGATATATTGTCACCGTTAGATCTGACTTCTTATCGCATTATTAGATGAATGTTTGAGTTAATGTTTGGGATTATGATGGATTGGTTGCTCTCTAAATGTGCAAGTTTGCTAATTTCAGTGATATGTATTGTCAAGTTCGTTAATTATATATGTATCAACCTAGCTAAGATCTTGAATTAGAGATCATTGAAGTGTAAACCCCGCGTTATTATTCCAATGCCTTAAGGTATGAAATTTACCTTTTCAAGTAATTTTCTTTTTTGAATGGAAGGGTAAAATGGTCAATTTATATGTATTTCGAGATGTGGCCGTTATAAAGTGTAAAGGATGATGTCATTGAAGAGAAATGAGGGTAGAATGGTTTTAAAGTTGATTGATAAGGTTAAATGGCATAAACGGTAACCAAGGGTATAATGGTCTTTTCATACAAAACCATATGATTAAGTGTCCATAAAAGTGAACCAAGGGTAAATTAGTCATTCACCTAATGGGATTGCTTAATGGTTAAGTGTTTTAAAGAAGTCAAATGGCATTAAATGAGTACTTATCTTTATGTTGAGGTAGAAATGACCAAAACGCCCTTATATGAAAAATTTATGCCAAATGACCTTTATATCTAACTTTTATTGACCAATCATATTTGAGTATCAATGGAATGAATATTTACAAGGTTTAAAGAGAGAGTAGTCGGCCTTGGAGACCCCAAATATATCATCTTCTTCTTCATCTCTCAAATCCACCATAAAAGCCACCAATCCAAGCTTTTATTCTCAAATTTTCTTAGGATTTCAAGTTGATTTTCAAAGGAGATCACCATCCACCCTTAAAGAACTTCAATTTCAGGGTTAAAGGTGAGTTTCAAAACCCTAGTTTTTCTGAATTTTTTGGTTAAAAGAGAAATTCATAAGTGGTTGTGTGTGTAAGGTAGAAAGGTGAAACTTTGGAGCCAAGGAGGAGTACCTTTGTGCTTTGAATACTAAGGTAAGGAAAAAAATCTCCCTTATGACTATAATTGATAACACCTAGGGTTTATGAAACTTACAATTATTTATGTTAATATGAGTGTGATGCTATGTTTTGGTTATGGATTGTTTAAATGGGTGTGTTGATTGGTGTATGTGTGCATGTGGAGGATGATTATGCCAATTAAGAGATTTGTAGTTGGACGATGTTTTGGCACTTTTTGGTTCTGTAAAAAGGGAGGTTTTTATGGCCTTTTATACTAAGAATGATATGGCAAATTATATGAATGTGCAAATGAAGGTGACATGGTTAAAATGAATAGAATTCGGATTTGGCTTTTTGAGACTTATACTGTACATGCTTCACTGAATCAGTCATAACTGAAGTTATAGAAGTCCGATTGAGTTGATTCTTGAAGTGTTAAAAATTTTAGAAACAGACCTAAAACTTTTATGTTTTAGCCAAAAATAAATTCGAATTAGAAGATAATGGAAAAATTGC
The DNA here is from genome assembly GCA_026229545.1 of Pistacia atlantica. Taxonomy (NCBI): domain Eukaryota; kingdom Viridiplantae; phylum Streptophyta; class Magnoliopsida; order Sapindales; family Anacardiaceae; genus Pistacia; species Pistacia atlantica. The sequence goes on from JAPEIT010000015.1 coordinate 13,220,751, forward strand.
TTGAAAGTAACGAACTGTATGGCATCCACCTTCTTAATGGAAATTCCCATTTGTTTCTAATTCTAATAAACCCCTGAATAATCTTACTACTGAAATTCTTTGTATTGTATGAGAAATTGAATGAATTAAGTTAAGAAATTTAGTAGGAGAATATAGTATGATTGAGTATGGAATATGTTAGTCCATATGTTTGCATTCATAATGGTAATGCATATAGCTTATTTAGTTGTCTTATGAAAAATTTATGAAATGTTAAAGAATGAATTCCATGAGTCTCTTGAGGTATAAACCAAGATCAGAGGAATGGAATTCTTATGGAAACCATGAGTCCTTTGAGGTGACGACCAAGAACAAGGTAATGGTTCAAATGAATCCGATCGGATAACAAAGACTAATGAAACCATCAAGTATAAAGACAAAAGAAATAAGCATGCCATGTACATGAATATTTCATAAGTCATATATGTTCTATGTTATATTATGTATGATTATGTTATGACTTATGTTTATGAGAAAAGTCCAAAGTGTATGATATGTTTTATGAACTTGTTATGTTAAAGAATGAAGGTCATATTTTGTAGGTAGGTAAGGTCCTAAGTAATATACTTGTAAAATGATGTTTAATGAACCTTAATAGTTTATAAATGGCCATATTCCTTCTTGAGCGATTAGCGCTCACCCCTGAAATGTTTTAAAATGTTTTGCAGTACGGATTAAGGCATGAAGGCTGGGAGAGGATTCCAAGGGACGCTATGAGCATGAGGGGATGCTTTAATGATGACTATTGAATGGTTTTGCTAATATTTACTGTAGTAATTATGTTCATATGTTCATATCTCATAATGTAGTAATTATGTCCATGTTCTATAATGGAGTAAATATGTTATATTAATAAAGGAAATCAAATTGCTAGTAAATTTTATAAAAGTGTATATTTTCTAGTAAGTATTACTATGGATTTCATAATTTACTCCAAGAAAGGAAATTATATTTTTCGATTATACAATGAACTTATTATAGAAAAAAAAAAAATTAAACACATATATCTATATATATGTTTTAAACTACAAGTTTATTCTTTGAATAGGATTTTAAAATAAACTTCTTTCCTAGGCGTGCGTTTTCTAGGTTCTCAATGGCCAAGGGATACTTAGGAAATACCCGGTTAGGGAGGGGTTTTACATGAAGCATATGGCATAGAATAACAGTTTTATGAATTTCAATTCGTCTTCAACCGACAAAGCTGTATTGGTTCAACAATTTGTTACGAAGCTCTGAGACCTGCCCCTGTGGGTTATTCATTCTTGAATTACCTTGTTTTTAAACAGTAAGTTAGGAAGACGATTTTTAACCACCAGATAAACCTCTAGTGGTTACATTTATTAGAGGTCGAAGTGAATCGAACTTAGGACATCTTAAGTAATATACCCAAAAATTCTATTTGACTATTCAGTCATCCAGTGGTAGTTTGTAAGATCTTACATTAAACGCACATAAAATTTTTAGATTAAAATGTCTTCTTGTGAGGCAAAAGTTTAATTAGATTGATTTGAGTTTTGTGCAAAAACTTAATTTGGTCGTTTGAGTGGTAAATGAGGCATTAGAACTCATGGAGACCATATGGACGAACCTAAGAAGGGGCGAGTGGGGCCTAACAACCCTACTCAATTTTTTGTTTATTGATTTCCTTCATATTTGTCTTTTTTTCTTTTTTCTAAATTGATATAATGTAAGAAGATGAGTATATTATTAATTAAATATATTGTATATGTATTTTATCATTTAGAAGTCAACTAAAAGGTAAAACTTAGAAATAATAATATTTCTTGCCCTCTCTAATATTATTTTTATGACAAATTTTATATTATTTATTTTAAATTTGTCCACTCTAATATTAATCCTAAATTCATCCCTGTTAATGAACTCTATATATAATACAAGTGGTATTAGTTAATGACTTTTTCCAATCCAAATAATAGTTTAATGACACTTTTCCACCTACAAACTTTTAAAATGTCAATTTATTACTCACATTTATATTTTTATAATGAACATAAAACAAACTTGGTTCAGGTTATTGGGGTTTTTGAAGAGAGGAGGCAAATGAGTCTTTGATAGTTGGAATTGATCATAATTTGACTTGGGAGGGGTGGTTATGCAAACCCTAATCTCTCGATTGCCAGTGATTGGCGAGATCGACGAGAATATGGTTTGTAGGGTTTTAGTGAGTGATGATTGGAGAAGAAAATTGTGGTGGTAACGAGTCGCAATGATGCCGGAATCAGGAACCGAATATAAATTTAGATAGTAAAATGATATTTCAAAGGTATGTGGGTGGAAAAATATCATTTATGATTTAACCGTTATTTGGATGGAAAAAAGCCATTGACTCCCAGAGGTCTGTTGATGATGATCTCATATTCAATCACTCATGGTTTTTGTTAATGTTTTTTTTTTTTTAATTATATTTATAATATATGGAAAGGCTTGCTGAAGCGGGTAGTGTGAGGAATAAACAACAAGAATTGGGTTAATTAGTGTTGGTATAAGATAGTGTTTCCAAGTACTGTATCAATATCAAGTACTTTGGTTTAATGAAGGATATTGAGTATAAAGTGAGTGAGGAGGGTGTTTATGTAAAAGATCAAAGCGTGGGGTCAGTTTTGTCAAAAATCAGAACTTGATTGTCATATGGTGACGTTTTGTTCGTCTTGTAGCTGCCATATGAGTGCAGCGTTCTTCTGTTTGTAAAGTTAGTCAATTAATAACAGTTTTCTGCTCTTCGACTCTTTTGCTCAGTATTACTTCTCTGTCGAATGTTTTTCTGTTTTTCATTTTTCTTTCAAGTCCACTCTAGAATCTTCATGGTGGTGTCCTCATTGAGAATAAAATAAGAGAAGACTGAGAGGATTACAAACACAATTTATTGGTGACCGACGACAATTTCATTTCTATCATGAATATAGTCGGAAAACCATGGTATGTGAAATTTCTACTGTCGTTATTTGTTGATTTCATTAGCTTAATGGAGGATTGATCCATGGAATTCCGTTTCTTTAGATCTACCGCGTTTATTCATTTTTATTAAATAACTTCTTTGGAGTTCTTCATTTATTGAAATATTACATTAGATTTGTGGGTTTTGGTTCAGCTGATGCATTGTTCTTGAACTGATTTTTATATTTAGGTGTTATATTGTCACCTTTAGATCTGACTTCGTAATCGCATTATTAGATGAATGTTTGAGTAACTGTTTGGGATTATGATGGATTCGTTGCTCTCTGAACGTGCAAGTTTGCTAATTTCAGTGATATTTATTGTCAAGTACATTACTTATATATGTATCAACCTAGCTAAGATCTTGAATTAGAGATCATTGAAGCGTATGGCGTAGAATAACAGTTTTATGAATTTCAATTGGTCTTCAGCCGACAAAGTTATATTAGTTTAACAATTTATTGCGAAGTTCTGAGACCTGCCCATGTGGGTTATTCATTCTTGAACTACCTTGTTTTTAAATAGAAAGTTAGGAAGACGAAATTTTGAATAATTGTATTAGAAGGATATGGAAGCATTTGATAGAAAACTAGTTAGCATGGAGTCTTTGTATGTCAGAATGGTGAAATTTAAGCTCGAACTAGCTTGTCAATACTAAGCATTTGGCTTATCTTGGAAAATGACCCATGTTTTATGTCATTTTCTCACAGCTTGGCTTAAGTTGACTACAAACAAAAACCATATCAAAATTTTCTGGAAATGGTAATGGATGTTGAGGGAAATAAATCATGGATTGAAGGAGCATGTTTTGATTGCTAAGAATTTGATAGTGTGTTATAAAGTTGACATGCGTTGAAGAGCAACCTTGGATGTTGAGATTAAGGCTGTTGAGCTTGGTTGAGGGCCTGAACCATTGCCAATAATAGCTTTCAAAATAATGATTGAAATGATGTGTATTCATTTACAAGTTATTGATTGGATATGCCACAATCATTTAGGTTGTGCTATGTCTGACAACTCTGATTTATTAAATCTTGTTCATTTTATGTTGCCAATGCCAAATGAAGATAAATGGTTTTACTTTGCTGATGTTCTGTAATTTTTTATCTTCAATATGTTTCAGATCCAATTTGTGCTTCTTATTAGCCGACAAGGAAAAGTCCGGTTGACTAAATGGTATTCTCCTTATTCACAAAAGGAACGAAGTAAGGTATGGTTTTAAATCCATGTCGCTGAGATATTCTCTCTTTAGATCTTAATTATTAATTTTATTTTCAAAGGACCTGCCTTGTGTTGGATAAATGATCGTTGTGGTATCATTTTCTCAACTTATTGTAGCAGCTGTGGTTACATTGATGATTTGTTTGAACTGCTGCTTTGTCTGAGAAGGTTATTCGTGAGCTCAGTGGAGTCATTCTTTCACGAGGACCCAAGCTCTGTAATTTCGTGGAATGGTGAGGATACAAAGTTGTTTATAAAATGTATATGCAAATATGACAGTATTTGTGACTCAATGAATACGTTTCACCATCATAGAGATGATCAACTGAGTTGGTTCCAATAAATATGTTTTGCAGATATGCTAGTCTATACTTCTGCATGTGCATTGATCAGGATGACAATGAATTAGAGGTCCTTGAAATAATTCCTCATTATGTTGAGATTCTTGACAGATACTTCGGAAGTGTGAGTGAAGTTGACTTTACTTTGTATAAGATCACTAAGTGAATTAAAGTGTATAATTCCATTTGATTGGTATAGCAACTGACGTTTATGGTAATCTAATTTTGCTTCCAGGTCTGTGAGCTGGACTTGATCTTCAACTTTCACAATGTATGTTGCAATGGGCTTGTTTTGCAATTGGGATTTTCCTTTCTGAAAGGGTTTTTTTATATCATAAATGGTGATTGATGCAATAAGTGACTGCCCAAAATACCTTATTAATTTAATGCCCTCTTGCTTATCTAGCGTAGATCAGTTTATATTGCATGGATGCCAAAATCAGTGTCTTTGCTAATTGCTGACAGTCGTTTATGTTATAGGCCTATTATATTTTGGATGAACTCTTGATTGCTGGTGAACTTCAAGAGTCAAGCAAGAAAACAGTTGCACGTCTAATAGCTGCTCAGGTATAATTTCTTTTTCTTGGTCACAGTGGGTTTTGGTTGTCAGTTTTTCATATGTATATATATATATTTTTTTATGTTGTAGGACTCATTGGTGGAGACTGCAAAAGAAGAGGCCGATTCAATAAGTATTCAATTTCATCTCAAATTTCCGTGTCAAAAGCTGAATTGCACAGTAAGGAACTCGCAAGAATTGTATACTTGGTTGCTCATCAGATCTGCGTATAACAGTGTCATAAATTTGGCTGATGCATCTATACAGCTGATCCAAGCCTTTCTATGTAAAGACACTATACGACTGGAACATTTGCCTGTATTTCTTGCTGTAATTTGCAAAGCAACAGTATATTTTGTTAGTGAATCGTTGATTTTGCTATATTCTGGATATATATTTCTGGTCATATGATAAGAGAAAACATGAATCAGCAATAAAGGGAGTGCAGAGCAGAGTCAATCTGAAGTCTTATGTTTAACATTAGAAATGGTTGTTAATCCAAACCTTTAGAAAAGGTCCAAGTCTACAGGATTAACAAGCACTCTATCATCTTCCCACTTGACATCTTTGGCTTTCAGATCTTTTTCAATTAACTCAAAGGGTGCATCTAGTGGAGGCAGGCTCTGCATATGCATAGAGAAACATTCGATACTAAATCATTTGCTGTTTGAGAATTAAATATGGTAAAATACTAAAATGCACGTAGTCCTCTCCTACCATGGTGCGAATCAGAGGCCAATTGATTCTATGGAAGAAAGGATGTTGTTTAATTTCATTGGCACCACTATTTGATCCTAAATGATTTGCGAGATCTCTGTTTAACAACAAATTAAATAGCTGCCTACCTGTAAGACTGACCTGGAATGAAACATCTAGCAAATTAACATCAGTTGCCTGCTCATCTCATGAAACCGAAATGTTCTACCCGAATGGAGTACTAATTTTGCAAGTTCAATGAAGAGAAGCCTCGTTCATCATTATCAATCACTTCTAAATTCATGTTGACATCTTCGATTAGGGTTTTCCTAGCCAGTTAAAACTTATAGCTGGTACACATTTCCATCAAAGGTAGTGAAAATTTAGACCCAATATACTTTGTAGCCATGATGTTCTCAGGAAGGTATCCGCTACCTTTCCAAAAGAAGTTTTCGGTTAATACTCACTTGTTAAATGTTCTCCATTGTTAACTATTCATCAATTTAAGTTCAAGAGATTATCCATATTTTGACCAAACCTCAAGATCCTGACCACGTATACAATATCCACTAACTCACCAGAATAACTAGAGAATAATTTTAACCGACTTAAAAGGCGGCAGATTTTTACCAGAATGCTACTTGGGAAAGTGAGGTCTTTGTGCAAAATGTTGGCAAATGTCTTCTGTCTATTTTTACCTCTGAAAGGTGTATGGCCGTAGAGCATCTCATACAAAAAAATACCTGAATACCAGACATAAAATGAATTCAAAGCATTTGATAAGTATCAAACTAGATAGGAAATTCCAGAAAGATGTGACTGTTTGCAAATTCTGTGTAGACATGACAAAAGCACATTCTGTGGTGACAAGAGATTACAAGGAATCCTTTGCATAACCTTGCAACGCCGGAGAAAGAATTGACTACATAAAGATTACACAATTTTCTTAATTCTATAGTTATTTTTTTACACACTTTAATCTAGCAAACATAAACCTTCCAACCCTACCATGGGCAGGATTTATTTCATAGACTTTGTACATCTATAAGAAACCTCAAAAGCTAGAATATAGCTAGTACCCTACAAATCATGCAATTTATATCGGTATAACTAAAAGGAAGTGTCCTTCTTGCTATTGAACAACCTTCCTGAAAGGAAAATCACCTTTTTCATGCATACCAATGACAAGAAAAGAGCAGCTGAACACCCTCCAACAAACAGTTGATAAATTGAGCTAACTCATATTATCCATGCTCAGGGAACATAACTCAGGAAATAGACAAGTGAATATCCTAATGAAAATATAAACAATTACAGGAACATGGTAACATACTCGGGGTTTGTAGGACGTCATGAATGATAAATCAAAGTCACTTAATACTATATGCCCATCTTTCTAGAGTAAAATATTTTCAGGCTTCAGGTCCCGATAAATTATTCCCGCAGGGTCGTCACCAACAAAAATAGAAAAAAGCACAGAATTAATGACATGAATTAGTTATAAAAAATTATTGGATTGCAGCCAACTAATTTTATATATCTTAAAGCCATTGGAGAACATCTCTCACTTCCTTTTTACAATGATGCAAAATATTTTTGTTCAAATCCAATGAAAATATGGACTCTGACATTTTCCTAATACTTCAAACAAGGATGATTACTGTTAAGTGATGAACTCACATAAATAACTTGATATTTTTCTAAGTTATGATACAGGAAACATAACACAATGAATTTATCTAAACAAAAAGCAGATACAGTTCTCAGCAGCTCAAAATACCTAAACAAAGAACATATTCCAAGCCAATGACAACCTCTGCAGCATATAACCTGGAGGAGTACTAATTGTTAGATATTTATTAAGATTGTACAACATAAGAAGGGTATGATATCTGGACAATAAGCTCAGACATAAAGAAAAATAAAAGAAAGGAAAAAGGAAAACAATATTAAACAGCCAGTCTCAAACTCTAGCAAACTCTAGCAAGAATAAATTTAAAGTAATTGAATTTTCTCTAGGTCAGTTATCCGAAAGCAACATACTTCAATAACTTGCTTTAAGTTGTATTGAAAGTATATCATTAGCAGAGGTTCAGGTTGTTCAACAGGAAATAATCAGATACCTTCAGAGGTAACAGATGAAAGTACTTGGCAGATTCCTCTTTAAATAACTTCATAGGCTGCCTGTCAAGTAAAGCAAATAACTCTCCACCAGAGCAAAAGTCTGTTATCAAACATATGTGTGTAGGAGTTTGAGGAGATAAAGAGACATCAGTATGTATTACTGTAGTTACTAAGTCATTTTAAGAAACCAAACAAGAAAATTTCTTGATATGACTCTAATGAAATATGTTAAATTGTAGTATTAAGGGTATTGGATTGAAGATCAATATAAACATAAAACAGATAACAAGTTGCAGGATCTCTCAGTTTCAAAGAGAAAAGGTTGAAAATAACTTCTTTACCTATTCAAGAAATTTTCTTTTCCTATTTTACTTGGGATTTGTTTCCTAGGGAAGATTTCCATTGTTTATTTAGTTTAGGTTTCGGCAACTACAGATAAGAGCTTTATTTTCGGTTGGAATCAAGACTTGCTAATATTGATTATTGTGTAATATAGCATTATTTCTCCCTTTTCTTTTTCCTCAGTTGACTTTCATCACATGTCTGCATATGTTTTTCCTCTTCTGATGTTTTACTCTAATACTAAAATTTAGGTTGGTTGAACTTTATTATTTTCCTACCCTTCTTTTGTTTTATCTACAACTGAAGCTATAGAGACAAAACCAGGATGGTAAAGCAGCCTCATAGAATTTGTGCAAAACTCATGCCAACTAGAGAAGAAGGTTGCATGAATGTGTAGAATTCGAGCATCCACATTGACAAAATAAGTAAAATAGGAAGATTATTCTAGCTAGAAATTAATACTAACACTTTAAAGAAGGAAAAATAAAAAATAAAATAACTTATTGCCACATTGCAAGTTCTTATGCAACCCCCCACCCTCAGGAAAAGAAGAAGAAGAAGAAGAGAAGATCTAAAGTTTACATAAACTGATTACTTATATTACAAGCAAGAAATACCATATTTACAGGTAAGTGCTTTTTCCCCCTGTTTAGTCACTTGAGCCGAGACAACATTAATTTTAAAGTCCGGTTTATGATTCGGGATTCACCAAAGTTGTAACCAATGGTACATTTTTTGTACTGGAGAAATTGCTTTTTTCAGTGCGTATTGGTGTTGTGATGTTTGTTTGTTTTTCGCTGGAATGGGGCTAACATTGATCAGGTTTGTTCATTCCAAGCAAGAGCCATTACTTCAATACAAGATTTGTTTGTTTAAAGGTTGAAGTTTCACCGTGCAACATAAATCTGAGTGCTCTTTTGCCCCATCAAAGCCGATCTTGGTGGATTGCCCAAATCAAGTGCAGCTCTTGCTGCCCAAATTTGTTTGTTTATTCTCTTAGATGGGCATACAAATAAAGTGATATGCTCTTCCGTAAAATGATTGTATCATATTATTCATAAACTTGTTTAACAGTATCATAGAGGAAACGGAAAATGAAACATAATTCATAGATCAATTAAATTGAACCCTCTCAAGCACTTGCTTAAAAAAAAGGAGGAATCTCATACAAATACCATGGAATAACGTTTAATCTAAATCATGGGGATTATGTAAATATTCCATTCCAAAAATATAAAGTGAAACAATTAGGTCTTTTTTGAAGATCGGTACTAATTCAAGATCTAACATGTACAAAGTGAAAACCTCATTCTCGATTCTGTGAGAATTTTTAGGAAAGCATCCAACAAAATCATGAAGAGTTTTAAGTGAAACAAACATAATCATATGAGATATGGATATTCAATCAAAATGAATGTACATGTGCGGAAATTTTAATCGGCCAAGCATACAGATGATATTCTTCATATTCTTCCTCAGATATTTTCCAGACCAATGCCATTTTTTCACATTTTCCACAAGCATGAGATGCAAGGCCATTGCTTTTTCGTCCTCAAACAGGTATCATTGGTCATAATTGTGTTTACAGAAACATATTAAGGCAAAAGCTTATGTTTTTTTTTTTTATAAGAAAGAGAAGTTTGTCAATTACTGTGATATTCTAGTTAACATGTAACATGTAACCCCAGGAACAAACCTCACTTCTTAAGGAACATTTCTCTAAACTCATTATTTGACTTCAGCTTCTCATCTTCCACTTCCCCGGATTTTGGATTTGTTGGGCACACCAAGTGGTCTGACATTCCTTGGCATTGCAAATGTGTTCCTCCCCTTTAGCTGAATGTTATCAGTACGTTTATTAGCAGCATAGTGTGGCGCTCTAGACTCCCTGAAAGTCTGATTACTACTTTGCCCTGCCATTTAACCCAAAGGAGTAAGAAAATAAAATGTAGAAGTGGGAAACACAAACATGCAACCGTCTATAGATTGCATTGTATATAAACACACACACACACACACACACATAATAACAAAGATAAAACCTAATTCCACTTAGCCTACCATGTTCTCCAGAGGCCCCATGACCAGCAGAATCCTTTCTCCTTTGCTTTGGATTTGATCTTGCAATGCTTATCTTCTTCCCAACAAACATTTGTTTGTTCTTTCCTACAACTGCAGTAAGGTGTGAATCATCGGCAAAATCCACATATGCTAGGCCCTTCAAAAATCGACCAGAGGATATTATAAATTAGTGTGCAATGGTTCCAGACATAGGGCAAGCTGGAATATGGGTAAATCTGTATAGGACTATGGTTGAGTCTCCTAAGCATATCACTTGCTATCAAAATGAAAAAATATGCTCTTAGACAGTTAGACTCTTTATACTTAGAAAATTAAGCAATTTTACCATAATTATAGAATTCAACCCTTCAGTAGGTTTATTTGAGACTGCGTAATCTTCTCTGGCAAAGACATTCATCTTAAAACCAAAAGCGTAAGAACTAAATGATTTATTGACAGCATGAAAGGAAAAATGAAATTGAAGTTTCAGTGAGCACCCTTGAGAAATTTGATCAAAGATAATGGACTGCATTTAGCAGTTTCTATCTCCCCGAAGCATCAACCATGCTGATCTCCTAGTCTCATTAAAATTAGTTTCTTAGGGCTAATTTCTGTGGTACAGTCCACATCATGCATACACATGTTGAAGTTTAAAGGTCAGGCAATGTTAAATAAGGATTTGACTGTAAGACTGATGTGCACATGGAAGGTCCAGTGGATAGCTTCCCCTTTTTCATTTGAAGCATAATGCACAAAGAACATTGACAAATAATGAATGAGAGAAACAGAGTCATACCCTTGACTTGCTGGTGAACTTGTCCTGTAGAATTCGAACAGATTCAACCCACCAACATGGCTAAAGAATTTTTTCAGATCTTCAGAAGTTGCCTAAAAAAAATTTAAAACCATCAGAATTATCTCTCTGTATATGCCTATCCAGCGTTAAAAAAGAATAAAAAGCAATCTCTCTCTGAAGTGCAAGAGAATCTCTGCTTGGCCTGAAGTTAAGGTTTGATAAAAATGTAGCACACTTGTCAGTGTATACTTTGGCTCTTCCAGTGGTGGAGTCTTTGATGTGCTGGTCATTTGGAAGCTCTTCAAACTTGGGTTTTGCTTCTTCTACTTTGTTTTCTTCAGCTAAGTTTTGTACTCGTCCCTTTTCTTTCCCATGCACTTTGTTTGGGTTTTAGGCAGTATTTTTCTGCCGCTTAACTGGAGACTGTTCGTCAGTCATGTTTGAATCTGTTTTTCTCCATCCATTAACACTTTTCTTATGCAGGCAAATAGGCTGTTCATAAAAGCAATGACAAGGGGGAACTCAAAATCTATAGACAAACAAAATATCAGACAACCGCAAATTATTGAAAACTAACCTCCCAAGTCAACCATCACTACTTCCTAGTTGCAACATATGGAAAAAAAAAAAAATAGAAAGGAAGAAAGCTCAAAACTTCATTTCTTTTACTCAATTAAGCCGACATTTGAGCTAAGGCTCGGTAGATAGAAGTCACATAAACTTTAATTCAAGATCGTTTTCACCATTTAAACCCCAAAAGATAAACACTTCCTCCTTTCAAACGAATCCATTTAATTTTTCTCTTTATAATTTCTCTCGTTAACCATAAACCCTAAGCGATCAAAATTTAATCATGAAACCAATAACAAGAACACAAAATGAAAAAACTAAAACATACCCTGTTGAAATAGGAGCTTCATCTCGAGCCCACTCTTGCCACATAACAGGAGTCAATGGAGAAATCTCATTCATAGCTTCTCTTGCTTGTCTCAGCTTCTCAATCTCACCCATCTTCCTTAAAACCCTTATATACTAAAACCACCAACAAAAAAAATTAAAAAGCAAAACAATAATATTACCAAAAACAAAAATCCAAGAACAGGGTATTGAAATTTATATTCAAATTGATAATAAAATGTACTTGAACATGGACTTCATAGTTGGAGGGTTCATTGGCGAGCAAGGACTCGATGTCTTGAAGCTCAAATTTTTGTTGTGCTTCATATTCTAAGTCTGAGTTCGAGTCACTTGAGTCTCTCGAGTCTGGAGACTTGGGCTCTGTTGCTTCTGGGTTTTCGTTAGTATCCGCCATAGCCATGTCTGTGTCTTCTTCTTCTCGGGTTTTTGGCGCTAGGGTTTGATCTTCTGGTTCCATTCTTCTGCTTCGTTTGCTCTGTGTTTCTCTCAAGTGTACTGAAGGGTTGGGTTTATTGCAACGGTACCCAGAGATTTGGTGTGAAATTTCCATTATTTTTTAAAATCACACTTCACCCCCATATATATATATATATATTCTAATTCTAATAGGAACGATTTTTTTATATATTCTAATTCTAATAGGAAAGATTTTTTAATGTCGAGTATCTAGTACTGAAATTATTATTATTAACTGTTTACTTTATTATTTCATTTCTGATACATTAAAGCTAATAACTGATAAATGAACTGATACCATGAACTAATAATTGTTCTAATATTGTAAAACGGAAAATTGATCTGATACTATAAAACTAATAATTGATACTGAACTGATCATAAATGTTAACTGATACACTAACAGATATGATCAACACATATCAAGTGATTAAACAGTCAAACATACACCCATCTTAATAAAGAACTTTTGTTATGAATGTGCTTCCTAGTTCCTATAACATTGTAATCTCTGTTATGACCTTTATTTCTTGCAAAATTTGGAAACAATGCTACCCATCAAAACTAAATTCTAAAAATAGTTACAAGAATCAGATGACAAATAGTTGGACAATATAATTTACATAAGCATTTCAAATCTTTTCTTTTAAAATACAACTAATTAACTGTACATAAAATTGCATGACGGTAATAAGTCACAAGAACCAATCAATTATGGAAACATCCTCCTGCAACTGTAATACAAGAGTGACTATAAAAAACCTTTAAGTGCTTTCTCATCTGGTACCTTTAGAAGGTGAGCAACTTTGTAGAATCCTGCATGATATCTATACAGACATTCTTCATTTATTATTGGTTTCATCCCATTCCTACAAGGTTTTGGCCTTTTAAGAGTCCATTGTCCATATGGCCAACGAATGCATGTAATTTAGTGCACTAAAACAATCAATCGTGGTCCAAGCTTCAGGAGTTTAGAAAGAATAACTACGCAGAAAATAGCAACGAGTCACTCAATTATCAGGAACAAATAGTTCTGGAGCAGATATTTTTCAGTGTAAATTATGCAGAATGTAAAGTTTCCAATTTCGGTAGAAATTTATCCTAAAGGCAGTCACCTGACTATGCAAGACATAAAGGAAGGATGCAAATGAGTATTTAGTCCTTATCTTCTACATTTTAGGACCGAGTATTTGAGTCCTTGGTATCCCTTTCTTGATTTCTCCTCTTAACCTATTAATTTCTCTCTATCACCCTATATAGAATCCTATATTATCTATCTATGATATTCTTCTCCCCCTCCATCACCTAAGGAGCAAAAATATTATCTACTAGATGTTAGAGTAGATGCCCTAGAGCCAATAAATTATTGTAGAATTGACTCTTTGTAATAATGTTCATTAATCAATAATAAAAGGCATTTTATTCTATATCGCGTAAATCATTATTATTGCAATATGTATTGATATATGTCCTTAGAATGGTAGAACCGTGACGAGGGTATCAAGTGTTTCAAATCTTGATAGTGAGAACCCTATGAGCACATATGGTGGTCATTCTAGAAACGTCCGTAGCCTCAGTATTATTCTGAAGTAAGGGCACAGATAATACGGTAAGACTATCATAGTGTTGAACGACCCTGTCGAAAGGTAGTGACTGATCTCACTTGTCAAGGTTGTTTGGTGACAACCTGGTGCAACACATGGGTGCTTGTTGTAGGCGGATATACCGCGCAAGTTCACTGGGATCGACCCACCAGAGGATTCCATATGGATGGTAACCCCAGTGTCTATGGAACAAATCCTCTAACGAATGGTGGTGCATGTGATCCTTAGACTTGAGATCACCGGAGCGCCTTGTGCACCAATTGGTACAGTTTGACACTAGCCTAACCCTTGCTTCTATTCGGAGAGTCGATGCAGGTGGTGATTGGCTATATCAAGGAGTGTATCAAGACTATGGTGGATTGACAGAGGATTCATCACTCTCGGGTACGGGAGAAGTTATCTCACGGCGCAATTCAGTATATGGCAATGACACTTTGGCGTGGTCACGGTGGGATTGAGTTGTTGCTCTATCCAGATTATAATACGGGTCATTGGTCCAGAAACTGAATATGTAATATCGAGAGTAACCGAAGGTTGACACTATTTCTATGCATTCATCTCGTCGAGATAACGTATGATGAAAGGATCGAATTGTACGGTAACCATATCGTTGACAGGTAGCTACTTTGCTGAATCCGAATCTATCGGGTGGCCATGATGCCTTGCTAGGGGCCAATCTTGGTATGTGTATTAGTGAGACGATTAATTGGTATTAATCGCGATACTATACACTACCGGTATGATAAGGAGCCTATGGGTCACACACATAGAAGACAATTTAAGAACCAAGAAGAAAGAAGGGCGTTTTCGTCTTTTTGGGCGAAAGGGTATTTTGGTAATTTCACAGTGCAATTAAATTTGCTGAGGTCGTAGCCTTTATTTAATTTGTTAGAAAAATTAAATAAGTGAAATTCCGTTTAAATATATGTTCGCATTTATTTAAATAAAATTATCATTATTGTTAAAAATCAATATATATATATTAAATATATATTAATTGATTTTTTAATTGAAATAATGATGAAATAAATAAAATATCTAATTTGGGAGTGTTTGGCAACATGGGGTGTTTGGGTTGGAGCCCAAGCCCATTCCATGTGGGAATAGGGCAACTTAGTTTGCCTATAAAAGAAAATGTGTGCGTGTGAAATTAAATAAGGGTTTTTTATTAGTTCATTCTTCAATTAAAATACAGACAGCGGCCCCATTTTGACTCTCCCACGCCACTTTCATTGTTTGATTGAAAATCAAACCTTTTTCCTTTTGTTCTTCTTGATTTCTTAAGACCAAGGAGGATCTAGCAAATCCCTCCTTGGTTCTTGGTGGTTGTCTTCGTGTGGACTTCTTGGTTCGATCCTATACTTGGATCGGTAGCAAACACGTTCAGAGACAACATTGGTGGAGCCTCCAAACGTGGGTATGAATCTAAACCTTTGGATTTATTTTTCTGCAGATTCTTATGAAATATAAACTGTAATTTTCTATGCCCTGATTTTGGGTTTTAAGGAACGATCCATGGTTGTAATTTTTGTTTTTCCGCTGCGCAATCGGGTCGTTTCCTAACAGACATTATAACTACCTGAGTTTTGTCCAGCATTTCACAACATCAAGAATCTACTAGAAAATGGTTAAACGGTACATCCACCAAAAAAAATAAATGAACTATCAAAACACAAACTCATACCTTAGTTAACAGCCTATTAACTAAGCTATAAGATAACAGCTTTAAATAAACTTAGGGGTTCTTACACGAGTGCATTTTCAGACCATGTTGCTTCATAGATTTCAATGGGAATTTGAAATCCCATATCGACCAAATCTCTATGATCATCGTTACAGCAATTGCACATGTAACACAAGACCATATTTTTCTTGAATGCTATGTTGTCATTTTAACTGTTCCAACTGGTAGATCCCATTGACTGGCCCCTGTTGTGCATCCATGTTCTTTAAGATATTCTAGTGAAAAACCTTCTCTAATGCTCTTTTTGCTTTGTCTTCATCAACTATCGTTGAAAGAGCACATGCTCGTGCATAACTACATTAACGACACACCTGGTAAGTTCTAGTCTTTTGAGATCTGAACTAAAAAAGAATATATATGGAGAAACATAAACATATGAAACACTATAAATAAATCAAGATTTATCAGGCCTGGATAATTGAGAATATCAATGAATGAAGTCAATCAGTTGCAACATACCATTGTCTAGTAAACTGATTAGCTTAAATAGATGAACTTGAGCGGCTACCATTATTGTCGTAGTTGAAGTAAGAACCATTCCACAATTCCTCATATACAACTTTTGCTTACTGAAATTTACACCAAAAATAATCCTCAAACCTTTAAGATCTACTACATGTGCAAATCCAAACACAACCTGCAATGTTGCCACCTCCAATATATGTACTTACAACGAGAGGCAGACATATCGTATGTCTGATCAGGAAAGCTATTATTCTCAATCATCCCCATCACCATCCCTATCAAATTCGAACAGATAAAAGTGTTTACTGAACCTTTTGCTTATCGTAACCAATATAGAGCATTTGGGCAGCTGGATGAACTTTTGCAGGATTCTGTTCCAAAAAAAAGTTTAATACTCGCTAAAGTTTTATCATGTAAACATCAATTTCACTTTTGGATCAGAAATTGAGGAAGCTCGTTCAAACATTCACTATAATTTTTGGCCTTTATTAGTAACTGCATGACTAAGGACATTGTACATTCAGTCGGCTTCACATTTCTCTCCACCATCTTATGAAGGAGTTCAACAACTTTTGGTATCTAATTATTCTTGAGGAAACCAAACATATGCATATTAAATGTGACTGCATCTAGAGCACAACCTTTTTCCTCCATATATGACAACTCATTTGCCATCTCTAGTTGTCCATTTTTACACAGCCCATTGATCAAAATACTATATGTTACAACATCTGGCACTAGGTTTCCATGAAGAAAAGAAAATTTCAAAGCAGGTCCCAAGCAGTTTCGAATCTACCTGTTTTACATAATCCATCAATGAGGGAACTCAAACCTTCAATGCTAACTACAAACTTATTATTTACTAGAGCATTAAACATTTCCAATGCTTCCAAAACACATACGTTCTTGCAAAGTCCATTAATGAAAATGCTATATGTCCAAGAATTAGGAAAAACATCATTAAGTTGCATCTCACCAACTAAATTCCGTGCATCTTTCACCTTATCTACAAGAAAAAAGCCAGTTAACAAGGTGCTATATGTAATCACATCAGGCCTAATTCTTTTTGAAATCATCTCTCGATAAAGACTAAGAGCTTCATTGACTTCTTTATTCTTGCAATACCAATTGATTAAAGTAGTGTAGCAAACAACATCAGGCCTATACCCCTTTCTAGTTATAGAATCAAACAACTCCCCTGCATCACCAATTCTATCTGCCAAGCAATAATCGTTTATTAAAATGCTGTAAGTATAAATGTCAGGAACCACACGTCTCTGAATCATATGTTCCAACAATAGTTGTCTAGCCTTCTCAACCAATCCAGCCTTACAAAGACCATCGATTATAATACTATAAGTAACAACATTTGGCCTACAAATAACACGAGATTCTTTATTCCCATTAACCATCTCTTCAACCAACTTAATGGCAACACTTATTTTCTCTGTTTTACACAATCCACCAATCAAAGTGTTGCAAGTGATCACATTAGCCCTACAACCAACAACAACCATTTGCTTAAACAATTCCATTGATTCCATAATCTGTCTCTTTACACACAGACCTTTAATCAAACAATTAAAAGTCACGGCATTTGGGCTAAAACCCAACTTCAAAATCGCCCCAAAAACCGCATAACCATCAGAAACCCTTTCAATATTACAAAAGCAATTGATCAAAATATGCAAATACATTAAATCTGGAGACAACCCCGTTGAATTCAACAGCTTATATAGAGAAATCACTTCATAATAATGCTTCTTCTTAGCTAGTGCACTAAACAAAGTAGTGAATGATGAAATTGGAGAAATGGGTTTCGAATTAATCATGTAATAAAAAAAGTACAATGCTTCATTCAGAGTAAAGCTACCTGATCGACAATTTTTTTCGAGGAATTTAGCAAGTGAGGATCGCTCAAGGGGTTTTTTGAAAGAATACGAAACTTCATTTTTGGAGCTTGAAGATGTGAGGTTACGTAAGTCAGCTAACAAAAATAAAACATTAACTTTCGAAGATGGGTTTTGAAAGATTGAAGATGAACGAAATGGGGATCTAAATCTCAAAGCCATGTATGAATTGAAGAGTGTTTTTGTGGGTCGTTTTTACTGAAGTAAGGTCATTGCAAAAGGCAAATGCATTAAAGAGAATTGTTTTGACAAATTTCACAAACCACCTCAAGGTTTTCAAAATTGCAAACTTCTGTCAAGTATCGATCTTTCCTATTCAAACCACCTCAAATGTTTTCTTTTAAAATACAACTAATTAACTGTACATAAAATTGCATGACAGTAATAAGTCACAAGAACCAATCAATTATGGAAACCATCTTCTTGCAACTGTAATACAAGAGTGACTGTAAAAAACCTTTAAGTGTTTTCTCATCCGGTACCTTTAGAAGGTGAGCAACTTTGCAGAATCCTGCATGATATCTATACAACATTCTTCATTTATTGTTGGTTTCATCCCATTCCTACAAGGTTTTGGCCTTTTAAGAGTCCAATGCCCATATGGCCAATGAATGCATGTAATTTAGCGCACTAAAACAATCAATAGTGGTCCAAGCTTAAGGAATTTAGAAAGAATAGCTACGCAGAAAACAGAGATGAATCACTAAATTATTAGGAACAAATAGTTCTGGAGCAGATATTTTTCAATGTAAATTATGCAGAATGTAAAGTTTCCAACTGCAGTCGCCGAAATTTATCCTAAAGGCAGTCACCTGACTATGCAGGACATAAAGAAAGGATGCAAATGGGTATTTAGTCCTTATCTTCTACATTTTAGAGTCGAGTATTTGAGTCCTTGGTATCCCTTTCTTGATTTCTCCTCTTAACCTATTAATTTCTCTCTATCACCCTATATAGAATCCCATATTATCTATCTGTGATATTCTTCTCCCCCGTCCATCACCTAAGGAGCAAAAATATTATCTACTAGACATTATAACTACTAGAGTTTTGTCCAACATGTCACAACATCAAGAATCTACAAGAAAATGGTTAAACGGTACATCCACCAAAAAAAATAAATGAACTGACAAAACAGATGATGAAATGAAATCTATACAGATTTCAGATAGATTTAGATCTAAAAAACACAAAGTCATACCTTAGTTAACAGCCTATTAACTAAGCTATAAGATAACAACTTTAAATAAAATAAGGGGTTCTTACACGAGTGCATTTTTAGACCATGCTGCTTCATAGATATCAATGGCAATTTGAAATCTCATATCAACCAAATCTCCATGATCATCGTTACAGCAACTGCACATGTAACATAAGACCATATTTTTCTTGACTGCAATGTTGTCATTTTAACTGTTCCAACAGGTAGATCCCATTGACCAGCCCTTGTTGTGCATCCATATTCTTTAAGATATTCTAGTGAAAAACCTTCTCTAATGCTCTTTCTGCTTTGTCTTCATCAACTATCGCCGAAAGAGCACATGCTCGTGCATAACGACATTAAAGACACACCTAGTAAGTTCTACTCTTTTCAGATCTGAACTAAAAAAGAATATATATTGAGAAACAGAAACATGTGAAACACTATAAATAAATCAAGATTTATTAGGCCTAGAAAATTGAGAATATCAATGAATGAAGTCAATCAGTTACAACATACCATTGTCCAGTAAACTGATTAGCTTGAATAGATGAACTTGAGCGACTACCATTATTGTCATAGTTGAAGTAAGAACCATTCCACAATTCCTCATATAAAACTTTTGCCTACTGAAATTTACACCAAAAAGAATCCTCAAACCCTCAAGATCTACTACATGTGCAAATCCAAATGCAACCTGCAATGTTGCCACCTCCAATATATGTACTTACAACAGAGATAGATTACGTATCGTATGTCTGATCAAGAAAGCTATGATTCTCAATCATCCCTATCACCATCCCTATCAAATTCGAATAGATAAAAGTGTTTACTCAACCTTCTGCTTACCGTAACCAATATAGAGCATTTGGGAAGTTGGATGAACTTTTGCAGGATTCTGCTCCGAAAAAAAGTTTAATACTCGCTAAAGTTTTATCATGTAAACATCAATTTCGCTTTTGGACTGGAAAATGAGGAAGCTCGTTCAAACATTCACTATAATTTTCGGCCTTCATTAGTAACTGCATGACTAAGGACATTGTACATTCAGTCGGCTTTACATTTCTCTCCACCACCTTATGAAGGAGTTCAACAACTTTTGGTATCTCATTATTCTTGAGGAAACCAAACATAAGCGTAGTAAATGTGACTACATTTGGAGCACAACCATTTTCATCCATATATGACAACAACTCATTTGCCATTTGTAGTTGTCCATTTTTACACAGCCCATTGATCAAAATGTTGGTTACAATGTTTAGCACCAGGTTTCCATGAAGAGAAAATTTCTGAAATAGGTCCCAAGCAGCTCCCAACCTCTCAAGAGGGAATTCAAACCTTCAATGCTAATTGCAAACTTATTATTTACTAGAGCATTAAATATTTCCAATCCTTCCAAAACACATCCGTTCTTGCAAAGTCCATTAATGAAAATGCTATATGTCCAAGAATTAGGGAAAGCATCGTTAAGTCACATCTCACCAACTAAATTCCGTGCATCTTTCACCTTAGCTATAAGAAGAAAGCTAGTTAACAAGGTGCTATACGTAATCACATCAGGCCTAATTCCTTTTGAAATCATCTCTCGATAAATACTAAGAGCTTCATTGACTTCTTCATTCTTGCAATACCAATTGATTAAAGTATTGTAGCAAACAACATTAGGCCTATACCCCTTTCTAGTTATAGAATCAAACAACTCCCTTGCATCACCAATTCTATCTGCCAAGCAATAACCGTTTATTAAAATGTTGTAAGTATAAATGTCAGGAACCACACCTCTCTGAATCATATGTTCCAACAATAGTTGTCTAGCCTTCTCAACCAGTCCAGCCTTACAAAGACCATCAATTATAATATTATAAGTAACAACATTTGGCCTACAAATAATACCAGATTCTTTATTCCCATTAACCATCTCTTCAACCAACTTAATGGCAACACTTATTTTCTCTGTTTTACACAATCCACCAATCAAAGTGTTGCAAGTGATCACATTAGCCCTACAACCAACAGCAACCATTTGCTTAAACAATTCCATTGATTCCATAATCTCTCTCTCTACAAGCAGACCTTTAATTAAACAATTAAAAGTCACAGCATTTGGGCTAAAACCCTTCTTCAAAATCCCCCCAAAAAACTGCAAAACTATCCAGAACCCTTTTGATATTACACAAGCAATTGATCAAAATATTCAAAGACATTAAATCTGGAGACAACCGAGTTGAATTCAACAGCTTATATAGCGAAATCACTTCATAATAATGCTTCTTCTTAGCTAGTGCACTGAACAAAGTAGTGAATGATGAAATTGGAGAAATGGGTTTCGAATTAATCATGTAATAAAAAAAGTACAATGCTTCATTCAGAGTAAAGCTACCTGATCGACAATTTTCTTCGAGGAATTTAGCAAGTGAGGATCGTTCAAGGGGTTCTTTTGAAAGAATAAGAAACTTCATTTTTGGAGCTTGAAGATGTGAGGTTGTGTAAGTGAGCTAACAAAAATAAAACATTAACTTTCGAAGATGGGTTTTGAGAGATTGAAGACAAACGAAAGAGAAAATTTAAGTCCTTGGCCATCCCAAGTTTCCATTTAACAAAATGGCCGTGAAAATGTTTTTCATTTTTTTTTTTTTAATTTAGAGAAGCTGACGTGGCATAGTTAGGATTCATTAAACACATAAAATGGGTTAAAATGAAAAGATTAAAACATATGTTGGCCGAATCATAAATAATGAAAGTTTTTAAAATTTGAAACTTGTCAAAACAAGCCCCACCTATTCACCTTGCTTAATCGAAATTCATTAGGGCAAAAAGCGATTTCTTGAACCAAAGGGAGACATTGCGATTTTCCGATTGAACCTGCAAATTTGCACACCATATTCAATCCTAAATCAATTTCTTGAACCCTAAACCGAATACAGTCGCGATAGAGTCGCGATTTTCGATCGATTTCTTGAACCCTAAAATTGATCTCTTAAACCCTAAATGGAATCTGTGCTATTTTCGACGATAGGTCATGATTTTCGATCGATTTCTTGAACCCTCAACGGAATCTATGCGATTTTCGGCAATACAATCCATATTTCCAATCGAAACTATAAATTTTGACACCAAATTCAATCCAAAACCATGGCTGACACTGACAGTGAGGAGGAAAACCCAACGCCACTTCGAATCCTAGATTCCAGTGGCGTAAGCAGTTCAATGGGTGCTCCGATGGATCATCTGATCAGTGAAGGTGGTTCCACAGCAGAGGAGGACGAGCTGGCACAACAACAGAGAGAAGCATCGCAAAACGATTCTGAAGACGAGGAGTCAGGCGAGGAGGAGGAGTCCGACGAGAATTTAGGCCAAGAAGAGTCTTCCGAGGATTCATGAGACGAAGAGGAGGCCGACAAGAATGCAGGCGATGAGGAGGCTGACGAGAATGCAGGCGGTGAGGAGGCCGACGGAGAAAGGGTACGTATTTGTTTTGGCAGTATTGCTCTATACTGCCGCTTAAACGATCATTTATATCGCTTAAGCGATTAATCTCTTTCACTCATGGTCGCTTAAGCGATTGATTTAGTTTACTCTTGGTCGCTTAAGCGATCCTTTGGAGGCAGAATCATAGATATGAGATCGCTTAAGCAATCTTTTGTATCACTTAAGAGATTCTTTCAGTGTACTCTTGGTCGCTTAAGCGATTTCAGATCGCTTAAGCAATCTTGCACGAGGTAGAGTCAAGATCTTTTAAGCGATCCGAAATTGCTTAAGCGACTATAGTGGTAATTTTTTGTTGTTGATATTTTGTTTATTAGTTTTTTTGGTTTATTTTTCTTGCTGACATTTTGTTTATATCGATTGTGCAGATTGTGCGGACCATAAACTATAGAGACTACAAGTTAGATCTTGTAAGCGAAAAGGTACCCTACTTCCCTGCAAGGGTGACAGTCAGGTCAAGTTGGGATGTTTTTTACAGAATAAAGGACATTTTATGTGGAATGAGGCATGGCACAAGAGATTTCTGTGGCATTTGTTTCGGTCAGTTTTTAAGAATCAGAACAAATTGGAAAAAGGCATTTTGGGGGCAGGGAGTGCATTACATGTTGCTGCACTCAGTAAAATGCAATAAAAAAAATATGGTTCGTGGTGGACGGAAAGCCACTACGTTTTGGGATGATGGAATATGCCTTGGTGACGGGCTTAGGATGTGGGGAAGTGCCAAATAAGGCAGAGGCAGATGCAATAAGGAAGAGTCCGGGAGCCAAAGGTTTCATAAGAAGGTTTTGCAGGGGGCAAAGTCTATTAGAGGAAACGTTTTAGAGCAGAGGCTAGAAATAGTTGCATTTAATGATAAAGAGAAGATAAAAGTGTGCTTGGTATTGTTTTTACATTCGATCTTATTGGCTGGTGACTCAACAAAAATTGTTGAGAAAGATTGGTTGTTGTTTGCAAGCGACTTGCAGTTCTTTAATTCTTATCCGTGGGGACGAATATCATTTGAGCAAACAATCAAGAGCTTAAAAAAACCAGACATGGTGTTAAAACAGTCCCAATGGGTTAAGAAGGATAAACCAAGCACGTACAATTTGTTTGGCTTCCCATGGGCAATGCAGGTAAATATTAATAACTTTTTGTTATATTTTTTGTAATATATGTGTTTGAATTATGATATGGACTGTTTTTTTACAATATTGGCTTGGATGTACGAGGCCATCCCAGTCTTTGCTAAGGCGGGGGGGAGGAGCAACAGTTTGGATATGCAACAGTTTGGATGTGCAATAGCAATTTCCTAGGATGTTGCGGTGGCATGTCGAGAGGTGTGTCCATTCGGATTACGAATAAATAGACATTGAGATTCAAGCAGCTAGGGTAAGATTAAAGGATTAAGCTTTTGAATATGCAGTTGCTTTAAAATGTCGCTTCAATCTGATTGATTTTGTTTCTTATTGCAGGGAGTCATCCGTCCCTTTCTCACTGCTACTGGGGATGAAGCGGAAGAGGACTATGGCACATCTTTTCAAGCACTGGAGGATGCAAGGGATGAAAGGATAGACTACCTGATGCGGGACCTAGAAGGGGTCACGCATGTGACGGCAGTTGTAGGGCCATTGATTGACAACGTGGTTGATGCCGAGGATGATGAAGCTCCAATCAGCCGGAGGCCCGAGGAGGAAGAGGAGGGGAAGAAGGAGGAAGAGGTTCGTATGCCTAAGCAAACCGGTACAACAAGTACCATTTTGCCAAGACATCGACATCGGGATAATGAGGTGGTTGACCTCATAAACAACCTGTTTTAGAGTTTTACAACAGCTGTTTATGACAGATTTGACAAGATGGAAGAGCGCATGAAAAGGGTAGAGGAGAAAATGGATAAGCTGGCAGAGAAAGTTGGTATAGTTGAGGAGGAAGTTAGTGGAGAATTAAAGGCAGTTGAAGTGCAAACTGGGCTGAAAAGAGAGAGCCGAAAGAGCAAGTTTGTGAAATCGCCTTACATGGCAGTGACACAGGTAAAGAAGAGGAAAATTAAGAAAGAAATGGAGGAGGTTAAGGAGGTTGGTGGAGGAAGTAGGGCGGTGATAATGGAGGAGGGCGAGGTGGGAGGCGAAGGAAGCGGGGATGTAAAAATGGAGGAAGGGGGAGGAAGTGAGCAAGCAAAAATGGAGTCAAATGTCGATTTGTATAGGCCAATAAAGGAAAAGAAAAAACTTTTCTATGCATATTACAATGAATCAAGAAGTAATGGCCATATAAAGTGTAAGACAAGGGATTATCCCCGGGAATGGTTTGAAAAGTTGTTGACGATATGCAGGTGGCTTAAGGACTCGGTGACTTATTTTCGCTTAATGTTCCTTATTTTTGCCTATGTTTTCCATACTTATCTTGTTGTTTTTATTTGTTGCAACACATCGATGAGATATTGGCACTGATGAGACTACGATAGACTAGTGATGGTAATCTATTGTATCCCGACTGTGCCATCACTGATGTGGCGTTTGGCCAAACGCTTGTTTCGACATATCGCACTTTAATTAAAAATGTTGTTGCTAGTGGTGCAACAAAAGGACCGAAGCGAAAAAAATTGGCCCCACAATAGTTGGACTACATCCCTGATGATTTCTAGTCTGATGACAGGATTATGTAGTATGTACGGGGGGGTCGGCCCAAATACGACCACGGTTGGGCCTTTGTTAAAAAAGTGTACTACATCATCCTTGTCAAACAAATGCACTGGATAACAGTTGTCGCGCATCTAGAGGAGGGGTTGCTAAAGATCATTGACTGCAACCCAACTATTTGTGGAGACAAGTAGTTGGAGGTCGAGTTGGAGCTACTATCTAGGTTATTCCCGCAACTGTTGCATGCCAACGGGATGTTTGGGCACATGGGTGATCGTACTAACCGGAAAGTGGCCAGTTAAGCGCTCTACCTACCCAATAAATGAGTCAAGGTAAATTTTGTATAAAACTAACTTACATAATACAATTGTTCTATAAGTTTATTCTAATGCTAATGTCTTCTTCCTATTGTAGTGCTGAATGTGGGGCATATGCCCTGAAATTTATTCAGTTTGACATGACCAACACCCTGATGGATGACTTGAATGACAAAACAATGAGAGACTATCGGGAGCATTGGGTTGTCGAATGCTTCCATGGGCAGATGGATTCGTTTTGAGTGACAAGAACCAATCAAAAGGTATGAAAGTTGGACTTTGAATTTTGTAGTTTATGTGATGTTGATGTTGATACTTGGGTTGTGGTGCTGGTGCTGCAGGTGTCATGCTTATATGGAGCTTTACTGAAAGAGATGGACTGAGCGAACTTCTCACCTACCCACTATGTAACTTTTTTACGTGTTTTTTTTTTTTTTATTTACAAAAGCTGACGTGTCTGCAGGTGTGTGCCAGATAATTTTTACAAGTTCCTGGCAAACAATGAGAGGAAACTTCTCAAAGGCTGGTTGACAAAAGGAGGCATCTGCAATAAAGGCTGCTGGGAAGGCATGGTACCAAACAATGATCTCAGACAGATTACTGGCAAACAGAATTCGAAAACTTCTCAAAGGCTGGTTGGCAGGAGGAGGCATCTGCAATAAAGGGATTGTGCAAAGGTGTTAGTGACATTAAACTCTTTGGCATCAAAAAGTAAATTAAAGGCAGTGTATAGGAAATTGTAAAGAATTTACTCTATATGGTGTGATCATTGTAAAGAATTGGATTTCACATTTGGGAGATATTATATGTTTGTCCATATAAGAATTGTATGGTATGATCATTGTAAAGAATTGTATAGGAAATTGTAAAGAATTTACTGTGCATGCCTATTTTTTATTTTGTGTTTCAATAAACATGTTACATTGATGTCTCTTATATTTTGATTTGTGATGAATTAGATTGATATAAATTGCTTAATTTTGCGATACAAATTCTTTTCGGATTTGGGAGGGAAATGAGTGAGGTACAAATGTTTCCCAATCACAGTCATTTCAAAATTAATTAACTTAAAGACAGGCATGGTACCAAACAATTACGTATATGACCGACCACATATATCTCTTAAACGACCAAGACTTTTCCAGAAATGATAGCTTAAGCGATCTCAAATGCTTAAGCGACCAAGAGTCTATTACGAAGCATCGCTTAAGCGATACATATAATCGCTTAAGCGATTACCCATCTGAGCCGATGTTCATTTTGCCTAAAAAAATATCACTTAAGCGATCCTGAATCGCTTAAGCGACAAAAACTCTTTTAGGAAGAATGGCTTAAGTGATACATAAGATCGCTTAAGCGATCATAGATCTGGGCAGATATTCATTCTGCCTCGGACAAGATCACTTAAGCGATCCCAAATCGCTTAAGCGACCAAGAGTCT
Organism: Pistacia atlantica; assembly: GCA_026229545.1. Lineage (NCBI taxonomy): Eukaryota > Viridiplantae > Streptophyta > Magnoliopsida > Sapindales > Anacardiaceae > Pistacia > Pistacia atlantica. The sequence goes on from JAPEIT010000015.1 coordinate 13,248,048, forward strand.
TTTATGAAAATCGCTTAAGCGATACAAATGGATCGCTTAAGCGATCATAGATCTGGACATATGCATTCTGCCTCGGACAAGATCGCTTAAGCGATCTCAAATAGCTTAAGCGACCAAGAGTCTTTAACGAAGATCACTTAAGCGATACAAATTAACGAAAATCGCTTAAGCGATACAAATTATCGCTTAAGCGATTTGCCATGGACTAGATCGTTTAAGCGATACAAACGGATCGATTAAGCGATACAGACGGATTGATTAAGCGACTAGAGTAAAAGCAAAGAATCACTTAAGCGATCCTATGTATTCGGATATTATTTATTGTATTTCAGAGCATCGGTTAAGCAATTAACGCTATGCTAAACATATAGGGTTTACGATTCGTTCAGTGGACCATGACCATTATTATATTTATATTAAACATATAGTTCTTTTACGTCCGTATGAAACATATAAGGTGTAGAATGTTTACATTTATGCTAAACATATAGGGTTTACGATTCGTTCAGTGGACCATGACCGTTATTATATTTATATTAAACACATAGTTCTTTTACACCAGTATGAAACATATAAGGTGTAGAATGTTTACGTTTATGCTCAACATATGGGGTTTACGATTCGTTCAGTGGACCATGACCGTTATTATATTTATATTAAACACATAGTTCTTTTACGTCAGTATGAAACATATAAGGTGTAGAATGTTTACGTTTATGCTCAACATATCAGGTTTACGATTTGTTTAGTGGACCATGACCGTTACTATATTTATGCTAAACATATAGGGTTTACGAATCGTTCAGTATATTTTTATATTTCTTTGTTTAATTATTTAGGAAATATTAGTAAATTTTTAATTAATTTTAGACCCATTAAGTGAATTAATTTCATTAATACCGCCTGAAAAAGTTTAAAAATTAACAAAAACACCCCCACCCACCCAACTTCCCAGATTTTGACTACCACCAACAGCTACGAATGACTAAAAATGGCCAGTAATTCGCAGTTGTGACCTTTTCCGGTCAGATCCACTGTGGATCTGGCCGAAAAAGGCCACATCTGGCCGTCATCGACTTTCAAAGAAATGGCTGACGTTGACGGTCAACGACAGCCAAATCTTAGGCATCGTTGACCGACAACGACAGCCATATATTTGGCCATCATAGACGGCCAGATGTGGACTTTTTTCTCCGTTGACGGCCAAATCTGGTCGTGATCTGGCCTTTTCCAGCCACATCCGCGGTCAATCTGGCTGGAAAAGGCCATATCGATGCCTTATCCGCCAAATCTGACCACTGTGCGTTGTAACGCCCTTTCCTGGTAAGATTTCGGTGGTGGTGGTTGGAATCTGGCACCGTGGGTAGGTGGGGTGTATTTGTTAAATTTTAAAATAATTTGCACAAAAAATCTGTTTAATAGTCAAAGGAACTTCGTTTACACAAGGTCGCTTACGCGATCTTAGATATCGCTTAAGTGATGCTTTTCTTTTTAACTTGGTCGATTAAGTGATCGTAGATATCGCTTAAGCGATCATGTGATTGGCAGAAGCAAATATGCCCAGGTGCATGATCGTTTAAGCGATCCGTGATATCGCTTAAGCGATTGTTGTCTTTTTCACTTGGTCAATTAAGCGATCATAGATATCGCTTAAGCGATCATGGGATTGGCAGAAGCAAATCTGCCCAGGTGCATGATCGCTTAAGCAATCCGTGATATCGCTTAAGCGATGTCTTTTTCACTTGGTCGATTAAGCGATCATTTGATGGCTAGAATCAATATCTGCCTAGGTGCACGATCGCTTAAGCGATCCGTGATATCGTTTAAGTGATTCGGTTTGAAAAACCCTTTGTCGCTTAAGCGATACACTTAGTCGCTTAAGCAATCATGGGCAATATATACTTTTCCAGCTTTTCTCCTGAATTTTGACAAACTAAAATTACCAACACGTATTAATTCCATACTTTCTCCTCAATTTGACAACCTAATTCCAAACTAAAATCACCAACAAATATTTAGGCCATGTAACAAGAATACTAAGTATAAAGAATGATTTATTAAAGGTAACAATAAAATTTAAAACATCAATAATTGAAAACAATAACTCATCAATGGTTGGCCTTGGCAACTCCCAGAATTTCATCCTTTTTCGAACCTAAATTTCTGGATCTGCATGTGATTACTTCTGGCAACTGCTTCTCTTGTGGCCAGGTTGCTTGCAAATTGAGCACTTATTCATCTTCCGGGGAACCTCAGAGGCTGATGGAATATGCTTAACTCTTTTTCTCCCCTTTGCTATCTTCTTGAGTGGCGGATAGATGATAATGTCAGCCAACTCTGGCGGCACTACCCACTGCTCTTCTGGAGGCACTGGACATATTGTTTCTGAATAAGCTAGCATGTAGTGATATGCCATATAGAGAGGGGAAAAAAGTTCTATGTAAATTCTTGAACCAAAATCTGGCTTCCGTTGGTGTTTCAGTGCTGCTAGTGCATGAGGACAAGGTAAACATTGAATGTCAAGCACTTTACAGCTGCAAGTTTTATTAACAAGGTTAACTACGACATCCGGACCATAGCAGTGCACAGTCAACTCTTGAGCATTAAGAGGATAGGCAAATAGCGTATTTGACAGTTCCATACGTTCTTGCAATAATTTTTCAGCTAACGGAACAAGGGTTGTAGTAAAATTATCTGACTCCGTATGAGCTCATGGAACCACCGTGACAATGTCCTCTGGATTGCATCAAAAAGTGCAACTATTGGAAACTCTCTTTCTATTAACAACTTCAAATTTATAGACTCTACTATATTCGTGGTCATGACATCAAACCTTCTTCCAGGAAAGTAAGCTCCACTCCACCGCTCGAAACCAACATCATGCTCAAGATACTTAGCAACTCTATCATCCTTGATTCAGATTTGCTGGAAGTGCCCCTCGAACTCATCAACCCAATAAGCTTTTGCTGACATGTAGTATGTCTGAAAGAGGCCAGGACACTTAAACTTTTGTTTTATGTTCTCACCAAGGTGCCTCATACAGAATCCGTGATGTGCTTGATGGTAAATAGTGGCAATCCCTTTCTTTATAGAGTTGTGCCTATCGGATATGATTCATAACTCGTCACTGTCAAGCACAGGCACTATCGTACGTAATTGCTGGAAAAACCAAGTCCACGACTCGTCATTCTCAGAGTCAACCACACACCATGCAACAGGATATGTGTGATTCTCGCTGTTCTGTGTAGTGGCCACCAATAATGTACCTCCATACTTTCCTCTCAGAAAGCAATCATCAATAGCCAACACATTTCTCATGTTTACAAAACCCTTTATAGCATAACCGTAAGCAACAAAAAAATATTTAAACATCATATTCCTGTCCCACTTCAAAGCCATCTTGCTACCTTGGTTTGTCAGCCCAAGCATATAACAGTATGCTTCTAATACTGTGTACCCGTTCTCCGGTGTGCCCCTCACAAAATCTTGTGCATGTTGTCTCCCTTTCCAGCATTTCCAGTAACTAACAGCACATCCTAACTCTATGCGCACAAGTCTTTGAATGTCTTTAGGAGATGGACCTTTCCCTTCAACGAACCGACTTTTGACAAATTGTCCAATAACATCAGCGGACGCTTGTCGATGCTCACCTAAAATATGTCCCAAACCACATGTGTGCTCACGGGTATATGTGCTAAGAATAAATTTTTCTGACTTCGCCAACCTTCTACAATAAACCCGCCACTTGCACTTTCGGTCACAACATGCAACCGTCACAGCCAATGAATTTGACTTTTTGGTGATGAACTCAAAATTACCTCTCACAACAACAAGTTTTAGCTTCCTCACCACTTCCTCTTTGTTGTCAAATAAATACCCTATGCGTAACTTCGATCCATCTGTAAAAACATGAGCTGATTCACTACTACTTCCAGTTGCCCCCTCTGAACCTACATAAATGACCATAGTGTTCGCTTCCTCACAATCTACGCCTTCTGCATCAGCTGTATTTAAAGGAATCTCTACATCTGTGGGAACATGTACGGGGTCCTCCTCCTCAATATTTTCATTCTGCCCCCCATCACCAACCTCTTCTACAGTGTCCTCCTCATCACCTAATTCACCGTCTACTTTTGATTTTTCAACTAACAAATCAATGGCTTTGTAGTTCAAATTAAAACCAGGCAAATGTCCGCCTACTTCCTCATTATCCCCTTCCTTTGAACCAACTTCCAACGGTTTTTCTACAAAAGAAACCCTTAAAATCGGCCTCGAACCATTATCGGCCACATCAATCATATATAACTTCACACTTTCATCTGACTTTAATATAGCAGGAGGTACCTTATAATGTCCAGGAACTCTGCTTAAAACATACTTCACAACTATATCACTACGCGAGCAACTCAAATCACCTCTTCTAATTATTTCATCAAAACTAACCTCTGTGCTCACAGCAATTGGTATAACTTCTTTGCTTTTCCCAATCCACTTCCAGCTACTTTCTTCTTCCACCCACTTACCAAAATATTCAACACCCAAAACAACTTGTCCCATGTGTAATAATAGCCAACTACCTATAATGCAAGAAAAAAAATATTCTTAAATGATGTACTAAGGGTTCAAATATTTTAAAAAGAATCTGCACAGTCGCTTATATGGTCTGCTATATCGCTTAAGCGATTATGATTATTAATATTGGATTGCTTAAGCGATACACTTGACCGCTTAAGCGATCCAGTATAAATAACCATGATCGCTTAAACAATCTTATGCCATTTACTGATCGCTTAAGCAATCTGCTCCTATACACTAGACTTTTACCAGGTTGCTTAAGCGATCTTATGCCACATACCTGATCGCTTAAGCGATCAATCTACTGCATTACCAGACCTACCAGATCGCTTAAGCGATACACCAAATCGCTTAAGCGATCCATCATACCCAGAATACATTTTCAGTCATCTCCACCTACAATCGACCTAGAACACATACCCAGAACAAATTTTGAACATATTCCACTCCTTTCAACTTCCATTACATCAAACACAGCCTAACAACCTAAACAACTAAATCAAAATCATTACCCATATCTTTGTAAATCAAAATATGAAATCGAAAGAGAGATACACATACCTAGACGACATGTCAGGGGGAGGAGGAGTGTAACGCCCCACTTAAGGTATGTAGTTAAATTATTGTTGCATTGCTTGAATGTTTATTGATTTGTTCTCATTTGAGCTTGCATGTTGTTATTTTTGGTTGGTTGGCCCTTTGTTAAAGTTATTTTGAGAAAATGTGAAGAAAATCCCTTAAACTTTCATTAGGGGTAAAATGGTCTTTTCACTCCAAATAGTTGAAAAATTGGGGAGTGAAAAGAGATAGAATTTCATGGAGAATGTAAGAAAAATGAGGGCATTATTGTAATTGACTAAGGGACATAGATGGAATTTCATAAAAAGTGTAAGGGCAAAATGGGAAACTAAATATATATATATATATATATATATATATATATATATATATATATATAAAATAAGAGTTCAAGAGTAGAAACCCTAGCCACTCTATCCCTCCATTCATGTCATTCTCTACTCAAATTCTCTCAAATTTCTTCACTAGATTTTCAAGGAAATTCATAGATTTTGGGTATTTTTGAGTGGATTTTCAATCCTAAGCATCCAAAGGTAAGATTCTTGCATCAAGAAGATTAAATTTTAAAGTTTTGAATTCTTATGGTTTTATATGCTTAGGGTTTAAGAGGAAAGGGAATTCTATCAAAGAGAGATTATAGTGTTGGAGTTGCTCAAATTCAAGGTAAGTAAATCCAAGCTAAGTTGAGATTTGAGAAATCCTTTGAGTAGAGATTGAGTAGAGATTTATGTATGTATAAGTATGTTATGTTATTGAGAATTGAGTTATGATGAATATTTTTCTTTGTGGTTGTTGAATACACTTTAATTATGAGAAGTGTTTGATGTGTGAAGAGAGATTGAAATTGAGTTGAAGTTGGAGGAGTTTGCATGAATATTTTTGGGAGTGTTTTCCTTTGCAGGAATTATGACTATATGAGGGAGTTTTCCTCCCATTTTGGATGGTTAAGAAGAGAAGAAAATTCATAGTAAAGTAGAGTTCTTGTATGCACATTAGTTGCTTGATGAAATGCCTAAGTGAAAACATGTTACCAAACTGCCCTGTCACAGCCGTGACCTTTTGAGTGATTTTTGGGCATCTTACGAATTGAACTGGGTTTAGACCAAAACATAAAAGTTATAGCCTATCTCTAAGCTTTAAAACGAGACAAAACTCGTAGCAATCCAATGTGTATAACTCAAGTTATGCCTTCTTGAGTGTGACCTGCGCAGAATGACTATCTTTGATGCAACATTGCATTTGTGCTTTTCATGAGTGCATTAATGAGCATGAATCATCCATATGCATTAATTATGCATTAGAGAAAGAGTAGAGAACTTTGAGTGTGAGCTTTATTAAGAGAAAAGAGAGAAAAAAAGAATAGAGTAGGTTGTGCGATGGGGAACCCGTGAGTAATGGGTAGAGTATTCCCGCATGTACGCCGCATTGAAAGAGCGGCATAAGTATGAGAGAGAGAAGTGGTGTAGCCCGTGAGAGTTCATGCGGATGAGGGCTATACCCGAGAGTACCTGAGAGAGAGATTATATACTCACATGGCCAAGGGTTCTGAATCCATGCATAACCGAGTCCGATCGGCTAAGAACGAGTAGAAGTCATGGAGAGCGGGAGCGAGTCCCGATCGTGCCCCCGGTAAGATGGGGCCGTGACTTACTAAAGAGAGTTAGTGGAAAAGAGTTCTAAGAAAGAGAAAACAGAAAGAGAAACAGAAAGAGAAAACAGAGAGAAGTATAAAAGAGAGAGTAAATGAGAATTGTAAGGAAAGACTTAGAGAGAGAGAGTTACGGGGGTAGATGACTAGAGGGTTTACTTACTGAGCATTATTTGTGCTCACCCTGTTGTCTTTCTATGTTTTTGCAGGATTTAGGTGAGGACACGGTCGGATGGACGTCGGCACGCGAGGAGGAATGGCTACACTGTCTACATAGTTTTTGATAGTTTTTGTTTATGATACTAATTTTGTATAAAGAATGTATATGTTTAATAAAAGAAAATTTTGGGCCCAACTATTTATGTTATTATACATGTATTTTATTACGTATATTTTTATGAGTATTTGAGTAGGAAGTAGTTATTACAAGGAGGAGGAGGAGGATTTGTGTTGGAGAAGATGTTAATGGCGGAGGAATGCATTAACGTCGCGGGAGGAAGAAGAAGAAGAAGGTGTTTGGGTTTGTTTGCAAGATTTCGACTCTTTGGGCACATATTTAGTTTTTAAAAGATTACACAATTATTCATTAATCCTAATTAACCCCTAATCATATATAATTAAGCTTAGTAAAAAATAAGGCTATCTAGTTAACATTTACATACTACATAGCCTTTTAATTAAATTTTAACTCCAAATGTCTTTTTAATAAACTGCCCCCGAATGAAATGGGGATCTGGATCTCAAAGCCATGTATGAATTGAATAGTGTTTTTGTGGGTCGTTTTTACCGAAGTAAGGTCATTGCAAAAGGCAAATGCATTAAAGAGAAATGTTTTGACAAATTTCGCAAACAACCTTAAGGTTTTCAATATTGCAAACTTATGTCAAGTATCGATCTTTCCTATTCAAACCACCTTTATGATTTCAAAAATTATCCAGATGATCAAACAAACCAATTCATATAAGTATTCAATTGTAATTTTTTTTACCTTTTTTTAATAAAATTATAAGATTTAAACAAATCATGCTATTGAACTTTGTATTTAATTTACAATGATATATAATTTCTTTTTTCTATTTGTTCTTCAAACTTTTAAATATACCAAAATCGATATTATTTACTAAAGTATGAAACATTTCCACTTCTTCTGAAACACATCCATTCTTGCAAAGTCCATCAATGAAAATGCTAGACAGTCACACATACACATATCTCAGTAAAGAGCTTCTATTATGAATGTGCTTCTTATAACATTGTAATCTCTATTATGACCCTAATTGTTTGTGAAATTTGAAAACAATGGTATCCATCAAAACTAAATTCTAAAAATAGTTAAAAAATTTCTTAGACACTAGGCTTTTAGTGAGAGAAATTTTTAAAATAGCTACTGAGTAGTTTCGGATATCCCTGTTTTACATAATCCATCAAAGAGGGAATTCAAGCTTTCAAGGTCAACTGCAAACTTAATATTTACTAAAGTATGAAACATTTCCACTTCTTCCAAAACAGATCCATTCTTTCAGTGTCCATCAATGAAAATGTTGTGTCCAAGAATAAGGTAAAACCATTAAGTTGTATCTCACCAATTAATTTCTGCGCATCTTTTACATTAGCTTTAAGAAAAAGGCAAGTTAACAAATTGTTATTTATAATCACATTAGGCCTAATTCCTTCTAAAATCTTCTCTTGATAACGACTAAGAACTTCGTTGACTTCCTTATTCTTGCAATATCATCTGATTAAAGTATTGTAGCAAACAACATTAGATCCACATACCTTTCTAGTTAAAACTTCTTCATTTATAAGATCAATTTTTATGTTATTTATTAGAGATTATTATTAGAGGTGCGCCATGAGGCAGCGAAGTCGGATCCAATAATAGATGGAATCAATTAGAAGAGAGAAAACATTTATAGCTATAAGACTTTTCTATTCTAATTTTTCAACGCATCATATTCATTGTTTTAAAAACCGGACCGGAGGGCAACCCGCTTTGATGGCCGGGTCACGGTTCAACCGGTCCAACCGGTTAGACCGTCGATTGGACCGATGACATCATCACACATCATGATGATGTCAACATATTTTTAAAATATTTTTTTAATTTTTTAATAAGATAATAACAACTATTGGCTACCATGATTCAAATTCAAAATCCATTCTTCTTATTCCACACTATCTGACAACACAACAATTCTTGGGAAATTTGATTTCAGCTTCAGCCCTTCTGACTTCAATATAAATGCTTAGCTGCTAATAATTAAAGGATTTATAATATTTTTACGGATACAATTTTTTTATAAAAATATTTCTCTGTATTTAAGTTTATGTTTAAATAGAGCACCAAACCATTGTTTCACACTTCCCAAAAGTTAAAAATTATAGAGCTTGGTAGAGCGTTCAGAGTTCAGACTCAGTACTGAAATCGGACTTAAATCAAAATAGTGTGGGAGAAAGTATCAAAGATACGTAAAATCTTCCAAATAACTTTCTTCCGATCTTTATCTGCTTAACGTTGGAAACCAAAAAGGTGGGCCAAAAGAAAATCTTGAACCCAACTGATTATAATATTACACACTCTAATATACGGATTTAAGCAGAGAACATATGGCAGTTTGACTTTAAATTCTCTTCTCTGCCTTTCATTTCCAAGGTTCCTTTATACCTCTTCTTTTACTTTTCCCAACCAAGAAAAACACAAAGAAAGTTCTCTCTCTCTCACACACCATAAGCCAGAGAAAATGGGGTCACCACTTTCTGGCTTTCTCAAACAATACAACACTGAATCTCTCATGATTTTTATGATCTTCTTCTTGAGCTCTATTCCTAACACAACGAACCTTTCTTTTAATCTCTCTTTATCTACCACCACAATTCAAACTCATTCTTCTTCCTCCAACATCCCTTTCTCATTAAAACAATTGCCTCTGGATGGCTACCTTAGCTTTCAAAATATGCATCGTGCAGCTCAAGACTTTGGCAATACTCACCATTTCCAACCATCAGCAATTCTATATCCTAAATTAGTTTCTGATATTTCCTCAACAATAAAGCATATCTATCATATGGGTTATGCTTCTGATCTCACAGTGGCTGCTAGAGGCCATGGCCACTCCCTTCAAGGCTAGTCACAAACTCAAGGAGGTGTAGTTATCAACATAGAATCACTCCAAGAACCGATTATGGAAGTTCACCCTCTTGAACTGCCGTATGTGGGTGTTTCCGGTGGTGAGTTGTGGATTAATATTCTGCAGGAGACTCTTAAACATGGGCTCTCACCAAAGTCTTGGACAGATTACCTATATCTCACCGTCGGAGGCACGCTATCGAATGCCGGAATCAGTGGTCAAGCATTTCTCCATGGACCCCAGATCAATAATGTTTACCAACGAATTCAGATGCGATTTGGGTGGGCTGAGAAAGACTGAAAGAGAAGAAGATGAGAAAGGGCTGCGTTGCGTATTAGGGGATTTTAAGATTTGGACCGGTTTATCTGCCGGTCCGGTTGGACCGGCGGTTCACTGAAATTGTCCGGTTTTCAAACGGTTTAAAGCGGCTCAGTGTATTATAATGGTTTTGGGGTTGACTCGAACAGGACATGTGACCGGTCTCCGGTCTAACCGGTTGGACCGGCCGGTCCGGTCCGGTTTTTAAAACAGTGATCATATTCTACGAGAGAATTAATAAAATATGAGACATAATCTTGAACTTTTCTCTTAATATTTTGATATGCTAATTCTTTCAATTAATTGCCCTTATTCAATGGTAATGGATGGATTATTATGTATTTATTTAACATTCGTTTGTTTTTTGTTAATTAAATTTTTCATCTTCTCCTCTTTGTTTTTATATTAATCTTATGAACCACAAATTTTATGAGATAATTTTAATAATGTTTAATCATGATGCTCATAGAAGCCAAGTTAATTTCAAGGGAATCCATGAATTTTAATGTTAAACATTTATAATCACTGTTTGCTTATTGATTAAAATTTTTTTTACGTCAATCAAGAACATAACTACTTTTATAACTTCAATAATACTTAATCAAAATGATTACTATTAATTAAATCTCCTTTATAAAAATATTATTTAAGTGCTAAACGTGCATAAATTGATTACTTATATTAAGAACAAGAAAGACCACAAGAAATTCTATTGTGTGTGATTTTTGTTGTAAGCTCAAAAGTCTCGGTAGCCCGGAAATCAGTAGATCGACGTGATCTCAAGGTCATGGAATCTTGAAGTTCGACTCAACATAATCTTGTCGCTACCATCCAATACACCAAGGGATAAACATTATCTCGAATATCTCAGGAGGGATAAGAACGAATCAATATTTGTGCAATCCTAGCGCACAATCACTAAAAATCACGAAATCGCTTACCAAGTCTGATGGTAATCTCGGATTTCTCTTTACTTCCTTTGGTGTAAACTTGTATAAATACCCCTTCCAAATATGAGAAAGGGACTAGCAAATTCCAAATATGAGAAAAGGGACTAGCAAATTCCAAATATGAGACTCATGGGCGTGAAGTTAGAAGACAAGTTGATTCCAGGAAGTGACATGGGAAAGAGCCCATGGGAGAACAAGTTAATAATGGTCGTCGGCCGGGGGTTGGTCGTCTTGCACTTAGTGACTTAGTACATAAAAGAAACGAAAAATGAAACATAATTCATAGATCACTTAAACCCTCTCATGTACTCGCTTAAAATTAAGAAAGAATATCATACAAATACCATGGAATAACGTTTAATCCTATTCATGAGGATTATGTAAATATTCCATTCTGAAAATAGAAAGAGTGAAACAATTAGATCTTTTTTGAAGATTGGTACTAATTCATGATCTAACATGTACAAAGCGAAAACCCCATTCTCGATTCTACGAGAAATTTTATAAAAGCATCCAATAGAATCATGAAGAGTCTAAGTGAAACAAACATAATCATATGAGATACGAATATTCATTCAAAACAGACAATAAAAATGAATATATGTGTGCGGAAATTTTAATCGGGCATGCATACAGATGATATTCTTCATATTCTTCCTCGAGACATTTTCCAGACCAAAGACATTTTTTCACATTTTCCACAAGCATGAGATGCAAGGCCATTGTTGTTTCAGTACACAAACTCAATAGTGCTCTAGTGGCCCATCTTTCTGCATTAGGATTTTCGTCTATGACAAATAGTAAAATGGATTCTCCATTAGAATAGAATCAATAGGTACAGAAAAGCAAAGAACCTAACAGTTGCACTGTGAGTATTCAATGTAATTTTAGACCAAGAATTGACCACCAACCCATAATAGTTTTCATCATCTAGTTGGATCTTATACCATTGGTCATTTGTCACATAAAAAAGAACTTGATCACTATCTAATTGACTAAAATTTCTCTAAATCTTGGGGTAAGGTATTGAGGCTATCCTCATCACAAATTGGATGAAATAAGTGTTCCACAAGAAACATATTAGAACTTTACGCTTTTTGAATAAAATGGGTATACACTTGACATATTTGGAAGAAAATTTACAAGAAGGGTACTGATATATATTTTTTGTCCTCAAACAGGTATCATTTGTCATAATTGTGTTTACAGAAACATATTAAGGCAAAACCTTATGTTTTTTTATATGAAATATAAGTTTGTCAATTATGATGCTATTCTAGTTAACATGTAACATGTAACCTTAGGAACAAACCTCACTTCTTAAGGATCATTTCTCTAAACTCATTATTTGACTTCGGCTTCTCATCTTCCACTTCCTCGGCTTTTGAATTTGTCGAGGGGACACCTAAGTGGTTTGACGTTCCTTGGCATTGCAAATGTGTTCCTCCCCTTCAGCTGAATGTTATCACTATGTTTATTAGCAGCAGAGTGTGGCGCTCTAGACTCCTTGAAAGTTTGATTACTATTTTGCGCTGCCATTTAACCCAAAGGAGCAAGAAAATGAAATGTAAAAGTAATAACAAACGTCTATAGACTGCATTGGACACAAACAAACACACACAAGTAATAACAAAGATAAAACATAATTCCACTTAGCCTACCATGTTCTCCAGAGGCCCCATGACTAGCAGAATCCTTTCTCTTTTGCTTTGGATTTGATCTTGCAATGCTTATCTTCTTCCCAAGAAACATTTGTTTGTTCTTTCCTACAGCTGCAACAAAGTGTGCATCATCGGCAAAATCCACATATGCCAGGCCCTTCAAAATCGATCAGAAGATATTATAAATTAGTATGCAACGGTCCCAGACATATGCTCTACAGTTAAAGGCAAGCTGGAATATGGGTAAATCTATATAGGACTATGGTTGACTCTCCTAAGCATATCACTTGCTATCAAAATGAAAAAAATATGCTCTCAGACAGTTAAGACTCTTTATACTTAGAAAATTCAGCAATTTTACCATAATTATGGAATTCAACCCTTTTGCAGGTTTGTTTGAGACTGCATAATAGTCTCTAGAAAGGACATTCATCTTAAAACCAAAAGTGTAAGAACTAAATGATTTATTGACTGCATGAAAAGAAGAAATCAAATTGAAGTTTCAGTGAGCACCCTTGAGAAATTTGATCAAAGAGAATATACTGCATTTAGCGTTTCAATCTCCTCGAAGCATCAGCCATGCCGATCTCCCGATCTCATTAAAATTAGTTTCTTAGGGCTAATTTATGTGGTACAGTCCACATTATACATACGTATGTTGAAGTTTAAAGGTCAGACAATGTTAAATAAGGATTTGACTATAAGACTGATGTGCACATGGAAGGTCCAGTGGATAGCTTCCCCCTTTTCATTTGAAGCATAATGCACAAAGAACATTGACAAATAATGAATGAGAAAAAGAGAGTCATACCCTTGACTTTCCGGTGAACTTGTCCTGCAGAATTCGAACAAATTCAACCCCACCAACATCGCTAAAGAATTTTTTCAGATCTTCAGAAGTTGCTAGAAAAAAATTTAAAACCATTAGAATTCTCTCTCTAGCGTATTTGCCTATCCAGCGTTAAAAAGGAATAAAAAGCAATCTCTCTCTGAAGTGCGAGAGAATCTCTACTTGCCTTGAAGTTAAGGTTTGATAAAAATGCAATACACTCGTCAGTTTATCCTTTGGCTCTTCCAGTGGTGGAGTCTTTGATGTGCTGGTCATTTGGAAGCTCTTCAAACTTGGGTTTTGCTTCTTCTACTTCGTTTTCTTCAGCTAAGTTCTGTGCTCGTCCCTTTCCTTTCCCATAAACTTTGTTTGGGTTTTGGGCAGTATTTTTCTACCGCTTAGCTGGAGACTGTTCGTCAGTCATGTTCGAATTTGTTTTTCTCTTTCCATTGACACTTTTCTTATGTGACTTCTCTTTCTGATCTATTAGTTCACGAACAGATTTGGCTTCCTGCTGTAACCTAAATAATTGCAGCTCTTCCAAGCGGGGTGTAACCTGAGAAAGGGAACAAAGACAAGCATCTTTACGCATTGAGTTAAAATAGCAAGGATTGCATACATTCAATAAATACTAAGCAGATGTATCATAATTCAGTGACATCTTTAACAATGTCACGTAACAACTTGACTTAAAAGCTTAAATTGATAGTTAAGCATCCAACAACCATACTTAAAATTTAACACAATCTCGTGCACTGAACACCCACAATCACAACCATAAATATAACATAAATACAAATACAAATTTATAATCTAAATAAGAGCCTATTTGATATAAATTTTAAATAGTGTTTTTATTTTCGAAAACAAGGAATATAAGGAATTTTATGCAAATACGTTTTTATTAAAATAAGTTGAAATGTTTTCAAAAAAAATTGTTTTTGCATATAATCCTAAAAATTAGTGTAAAATTAGAAAACAAAAAAAATATCATTTCTCAATCCTTATATAGTTTTTAACTTCAAAAACAATTTTTGAATACCAAATATATTTTCAAATATTTAAAATATTGAGATAAAATTTTTAATTATCACTTAGTTTTTCAAAATTATTTTTGAATCACAAACCAAACTAGCCCAAATCTCATAAAGAGATTTAAAATAAAAAATATATTTTCAAATATTTAAAATACAGAGATAAAACTTAAAATTTTTAATTGTAACTTGGTTTTTCAAAATTATTTTTGAATCACAAAACAAACTGGCCTAAATCTCATGGAGAGATTTAAACACAAGACTGTGTGGACCACCTTGCTACAATACTCTATTAAGTGATCACTTAAACTAAAAATTTAAACAGATAGGCAATGATCCACCAGTAGTATTTAAGCTCTGACAAGAGAGAAGCAAAGAGTTCATAATATGTACAGAGGCACATAAACACAACTCATTTACAAGCACATCATTTGAGGTCATCAAAGACAACTGCTAATGTGGCACATTTTAGTCAAACACATATGGTTACTAGATAAGGCGGACATCGCAACCAACTAAAATATCATTAGTTAAACACTTCCATTGTTTTTTAATAAATCTATACATACTAATTCTCAATAGCAATGCAAATGCATCATACACATTAGCCTGAAAAAAGATATACGTGATTAATTGGCACTTAAAACAAATAAATTAAAACTGCAGCAGGAATGTGTACCTTCTGTGCAGCGTGGTCAAAATCTTCAAGTGTCCCGTATTCCCTCTCAAAACGCAACCAGTTGTGGCATATGTCCTGAATAACTCTGTTTTTAGGAAAAGAATATATCAACAAATCCAAAAGGCAGTACATAACAATTGAAGAAAGTCACCTTGGAGTTGTGAACCCAAAACAATATTTTGAATACCATAAAATCAAGAAGCAAGAATTGTCAGTAACTTTAGATGATGTAGTGAGATCATCAATGAGATCATATAATATGAATGGGAGCAGGAGCAAGAGCAGAGAGTTGGGAAACAATCCGATTAAATATAGTAAGGCCAATCAAGATAAGATGGAAATAACAAGGTTAACTTTATCAAACTAAACCCTAAATTGATCATAGAAAAGAGAGAACTTAGATGAATTTATGATAGGTCATATAAATTATTTACATCAATAAGTTTTATTTAACCTATAGCATAGTTTGACATCAAACTCGAAAAGTAAAGCTTGAATTAATAAACTTTTCTTCCAACATATTGGAAAAAATAAGCCAAGTGGAAAAAGATATCAGCCTCCTGTGCTTCAAAAACTACTCTGCTACCTATAATTTAAATGTGATTACTTCATATATGCCACAATTTCATCAAAGTATCAGTAACTCTAAAGTTTGAAGTTAAAAAAATAAACGTCATGGATTTTCAACTAGCATGATCCCCATAGATACTATCATATATCATTTACGTATAATTTGGAAAAATTATTCAAAATGACATATTAAACCATTGTGATTCTGGTGCCCGAGTAACAGGTTGACCTATTGCAAGGCTACTCTCTAAAAATATTCTCAGCTGTAGAGCATGATTCTATGTTAAGAGTTCAAAAGATCTCCATAAATTGCCCTCCCTGACAAACAACATTTTAACAACCTTGACTTAAGCCATTTGTCTGGTTTCAACTTCCATCAGCAACAAAAAGAGAATAAAGATAGAAATGTTTGCATTGCAAATGACAAATATCAATTGATTAAATAAAGCTGCATCGTATACTACTAAAAGCAACAATTTTCCCAAAAAAAAAAAAAAAAATGAGGAAAAGCCCAGTTTAAAAACTTTCGAATTCAAATCCTGTCCATAAATCACTCTAGAATAATTAAAAGCAAGTAATTTAAAAGAATTATACCTCGAACTGTCCCACTAAATCTTTTCTTTGTAGCATCACCGTAGATGGACCTAGCTTCATTTAAATGTCCCAATTCAATTTCCATAGCTATATAACCTTGCCAGCTTCCAACATTGACCCATTGCACGACAAAAAAACAAGTTATACAGAAAAAATACAAAGATGAATCATAAATCAATCATATTGAACTATACGGGATAAGAAAGAGAAAAAGATGAATGGGCCAAACCGATCTTAACCAGGCTCTCCCAAAAGCCCAGAGCTGCAGCTTGATCTTTTCCCAAATTTAGCTCCAAATGAGCCCAATAAGAGTACAAATGCAGCAAACCATCTGTATTCTTCATCTGTTGAGATAAGTAATCAGACGCCCTTTGAAAGGAAGAAACTTCACAGTTAAGTTTCCCTTATCAATTAAAAATTTAGTGCATCCTCTTCTGCTCCAGGCAAAAGGATTCTTTGTCTCAAACCATCCACTCGAGTGAGGAATAAGTTTAGGTATTGAAAAAAAGAGGATCCAATTAACAAAGATCTTTAATGCATAACACGTAGATGAAACAATAACAAGTTACAAAGAGTAGTAAGTAAAGCCTGCAAATTGGAGAAAAGATATCTTTACCTCCTCAATGGTCGAAAAAGTGCACAGAAGGGACTTCTCAAAGACCTGAATATGATATAAAAATCTTTTTAAACAAGAGTAAACCTCTATATTTGTAAAAGGAGCAGAATGAAATTCCAACACTAAAGTTTGTGAAACTTCATTGCTCTTAAGCTACTTAAAACAATCTCTCATAATTCTCAACAGATGAAGGGTAACAACTGAAACTTACAGTAGATATCTCTTTCTCAGGTGCACAGCAACGTTCCAAAGCAAGCAAAGATCGAACCCAAAGATCACCTACTGTAAGGACAATTTTTCCCACCCCTGGAATGAACATCCCACACAATATTTCCTACCTGAAGGAAAAAGAGATGATTAATTGCTAAAATTACAAATACCTTGAACATAAAGAATTGAAAAGAGAAACTATCAGTGAAACCTTCAAGGTTTTATCCAAATAGAGAGTATAACCAAGCCAGAGACCACTTGATATAGGAAACTCGGTAATAGCACGTTCATAGAGAAGTTGAACACGGGCTGGATCTCCAGAAGACTGTTCAAACTTCAAGTAGATCTGCAAAAATTTCAAATTAAAATAATAGCACTAACACTTTAACGAAGGTTAAAAAAAAAAAAAGGTAACCTATTGCCACATTGCAAGTTCTTATACAACCCCCCACCCTCAGGAAAAGAAGAAGAAGAAGAAGAGAAGATCTAAAGTTTACATAAACTGATTACCTATATTAGAAGCAAGAAAGACCATAAGAAATTGAAATTATAATGAAATTTCAACAAAGAACTTTGTTGATAAACAACTTGACCTAAAAGCTTAAGCTTGAAAAGGTAAGGGCACAACAATGATATTCAGCTTTGTAACAGGCAACTTCACATGTTACATAAACCAAGCCCAAATTCAGACAAAAAGACCAACCCAAATATAGCAGGATGTAATAGATGGGAGACTCAAATCATGACCTCTACACTTTAATATCATATCAAGTTACCATTTAACCTAAATTCTTAAGGTATCACGTAAGAACCCAGCACTATCATTTAGCTGTCTCAAACAATATCTGATGGTCAATGCCATATACCGTGAATTGTTGAAATTTTCCGAGTCGATATATCCCGCCTTGCAATCATTCTTCAAAATCAGCTCGAGCATTATACATCTCCAATGCCTTTTGGTACGCCCGAGGCAACAGTAGAAGGAATCCCATCTAAATCACCTAGTTCAATATCTAGAGCGGTCCCCAGTTCCCACCTCCCAAGACTTGTAGGCAAGAAGGATTGACATTAAGTTAGCAAGGGGACCAGGACAAGCGACGGTGAAATATACTTGGATGCGTTTGAACCTGTTTTTCTTTTTCCTGCAAAAGAGCAGTAATTTTCCAAATGTAAATTTTGAAAACAGATACTTTTTCTTGGTACATAGCACTTCATAGGGAAATGAAAGAACAAAATTTATGAACTATACATAGATGACAAAAAGAAGAAAAAAAGTTTCTAAAATAAACAGGGCATGCCAACTTGAGCCATGGTTCTAGGAAATATAAAGGAAGACTTACAAAAGCATTATTAACCATAATACCAAACCAGTAGGATGGAATAAGACTTTAAATAATCAAGTAAATTGATTAATAGAATGCATCCCCTTCAGGCACATTTTCTAAAAAGTTTCTAATATATATTATAAATTTTCACCTTAATGCTGATCTCATCTATGGTATGGAGAATGGCTTGCTCAAATTCCCTGTATGCTTCTCATATTTTCTTGCCTTCACAACATGCAAACCATCGCGATTATAGCACGCTCGAAGAGATTTCTTGCCTTCACAATACCATCGGTGAAAATTAACGTAGAGATGGATCATATTCTTGCATAAATCTCAAGCGGTCACACCAAAGTGAGACAGCGCATCGAACAAGTTCTAGTCATTCAATTTTACAAAATTACTTAGATAAAGGAACTCCAAAGAACGAAATTAATGTTTTTATCCCCTGATTCCACATATATGCAAAATCTGACTGCAAGTAGCAAGAACTTAATTTTCCACAAAAAGTAGGGAAAAAGATGACAACATGCAATTAAAACTTCCAAAATGTATTGCCACTTAAAAAAATAGATTCATGTTAGAAACCCAGAACTTCAATCACTCAATACAGATAAACACTTCAATGAACAAAGGATTTCTGAATAATACTGATATCTTCTATATACAAACTTCTCATGGAAAAGTGTAAAGAGATGACGAATAAGAAATATATGATAGCCTAGCAAATCGAGGAGCTAGAGACCTCCCCAATAATTCCCACTAAAACATATTCTGCCCAAGTTTATACTAACTAGTCACAATATTCTCACCACTATCTCCACGTGATTAAGCTAACAAACTCTCACATCCTAACCACTAATTACCCCTTTTATCCCTTCTCCTGTATGGTATTGGTGGTGCTCTATCAATTTCCACTACCCAGAAGTTTGAAAAAGTTTTACCCTATTGCCCAATTTGGTAGAAAAATTTGATGATGCATCAAAAAGGAACCATGTGTCTTTAAACACCATCACAAATGTAAGAATATTGATATCCATTCGAATTGCAAGGCCTACAATCATCTCTACCATACAAATGAAACTAATGAGCCATTTTGTTATTAATAATTTCCTTATTGGAAAAATTAAGCCATTCAAAAGTCATAGATCCTGCAAGCTGAATTTTTTTATCAGAAAACTATTTTTAGGAAAATAACTAAAAATACCACAAGTGAGAATTCTTAAGATCACTGTGTTTTAATCCATAAATCAATGCATAAAGTAATTCAAAATCCATAATGATAACAAAAACCTACCAGATAATCGAAACTCCTCTTTCATAAATTTTCTCAATCCCCAGAAATGCCTCAGGTCTGCAAAGTTGAAGCAGAGAATCAGCAAGAAACTACCTTCAGCAAGACAGAGCGATAAAATCTTAAAATATACCCAAAGCTTTAGTATCAGTCATGCAGAACATGAAAAGATCAAAATCTTAAAAATTTAGCTGACCGCCCTTTTATTTTTTTGCTTTGGGGGTAAGCGTCATGAAAGTACACTTACTGATTTTCAACATTGAGCTTCATGTTTTGGAGAAGCTAATATACTTATTCTAAGAGAAATGAGTTTTGCAAGAGGGCAAGCAGGCTGTCCATAAAAGCAATAACAAGAGGGAACTCAAAATCGATAAACAAGCAAAATATCAGATAGCTGCAAATTATCAAAAACCAACCCCCCAAGTCAACCATCACAGCTTCCTGGTTGCAGCATACGAAAAAAAAATAGAAAGGAAGAAAGCTCAAAACTTCATTTCTTTTACTCAATTAAGCCGACATTTGAGCTAAGGCTCAATAGATAGAAGTCACATAAACCTCAATTCAACATCGCTTTCACCATTTAAACCCCAAAAGATAATCACTTCCTCCTTTCAAACGAATCCATTTAATTTTTCTCTTTATACTTTCTCTCGTTAACCATAAACCCTAAGCGATCAAAACTTGATCATGAAACCAATAACAAGAACACAAAATGCAAAAACTAAAACATACCCAGTTGAAATAGAAGCTTCATCTCGAGCCTACTCTTGCCACATAACAGGAATGAATGGAAAAAATCTCATTCATAGCTTCTCTTGCTTGTCTTAGCTTCTCAATCTCACCCATCTTCCTCAAAACCCTTATGTACTAAAACCACCAACAAGAACAATAATGAAGCAAAACAATGTTATTACTAAAAACAAAAATCCAAGAACTGGGTATTGAAATTCATATTCAAATTGATATAAAAACGTACTTTAACAAGACTTCATAGTTGGAGGGCTTATTGGCGGGCTGGGACTCGATAATTTTTGTTGTGCTTCATCTTCCGAGTCGTGTTTGAGTTCGAGTCGATGACTCTTCGAGTCTAGAGAGTTGGGCTCTGTTGCTTCTGCGTTTTCGTTAGTATCCGCCACGGCCGTGTCGTGTCTTCTTCTTCTCGGGTTTGATCTTGGTTCCATTCTTCGCTTCATTTGCTCTGTGTTTCTCTCAAGTGTCTTGAAGGCTTGGGTGTATTGCTGCTACCCCGAGGTTTGGTGTGAAAACTTTTTCCTTTGGCATAACATAAGGAAAAAAAAATAGAGAAAACAAATAAAAAAAATAAGAAAATAAACTAAATTAAGATCTTAAATTAATCAGGAAAAGTATTCAAAATGTCTTTCTTATTCTTTACACATCATTAATAGGAACAAAACTCCATTAGAGGTGATAGGGTTATAAACCACAAATTGTCTAATAAAGGAAGCATTTCAAATGTTTTCGTTTAAAATACAACTCATCACAATACATAAAATTGCATGACGGTAATAAGTCACAAGAACCAATCAATTATGGAAACATCTTCTTGCAAGTGTAATACAAGAGTGACCATAAAAGACCTTTAAGCGTTTTCCCATCCGATACCTTTAGAAGGCGAGCAACTTTGCAGAATCCTGCATGATAAATATACAAATATTCTTCATTTATTGATGGTTTCATTCCATTCTTACAAGGTTTTGGCCTTGTAAGAGCCCATTGCCCATATGGCCAAAGAATGCATGTAACTTAGCGCTCTAAAACAATCAACAGTGGTCCAAGCTTCAGGAGTTTAGAAAGAATAACTACGTAGAAAGCAACAATGAGTCGGTGAATTATCAGGAGCAGATAGTTACGACGAGATAATTTTCGGTGTCAATTATGCGAGAATATAAAGTTTCCAATTGTAATCGGCAGAAAATTGTCCTAAAGGCAGATAATAGTTCTGACGCTGCAAGACGTAAAGGACGGGTGCAAACGGGTATTTAGTCCTTATCTTCTAGATTTTAGGATAGAGTATTTCAGTCCTTGGTATCCCTTTATTGATTTCTCCTCTTAACCTATTAATTTCTCTCTATCTCCCTATATAGTATCCTATATTATCTATCTATGTTATTCTTCTCCTCCTCCATCACCTACGGAGCAAAAATATTATCTACTAGACATTATAACTACCGGAGTTTTGTCCAACATTTCACAACATCAAGAATCTACTAGAAAATGGTTAAACGGCACATCCACCAAAAAAATAAATGAACTGACAAAACAGATGATGCAATGAAATCTATACAGATTTGAGATAGATTTAGATCTAAAAAACACAAACTCATACCTTAGTTAACAGCATATTAACTAAGCTATAAGATAACAGTGTTTGATAAACTTAGGGGGTTCTTACCCGAGTCCATTTTCAGACCATGCTGCTTCATAGATTTCAATGGCAATTTGAAATCCCATATCAACCAAATCTCCACAATCATTGTTCTGACAATCGCATATGTAACACCAGACCATATTTTTCTTGAATGCAATGTTGTCATGTCAACTATTCCAACATATAGATCCCATTGATCGGTGCATCCATATTCTTTAAGATATTATAGAGAAAAACCTTCTCTAATGCTCTTTTTGCTTTGTCTTCATCAACTATCATTTGAAAGAACACGTGCTTGTGCATAACTACATTAGAGACACACTGGTAAGTTCTTGTCTTATCGATTTGAACTAAAAAAGAATATATATTGAGAAACGAAACATGTGAAACACTATAAATAAATCAAGATTTATCAGGCCCTGGATAATTGAGAATATCAATGAATGAAGTTAATCGGTTGCAACATACCATTGTCCAAAGAACCGATTAGCTTGAATAGATGAACTTGAGCGGCTACCATTATTGTCGTAGTTGAAGTAAGAACCATTCCACAATTCCTCATATACAACTTTTGCTTACCGAAATTTACACCAAAAATAATCCTCAAACCCTTAAGATCTACTACATGTGCAAATCCAAACCCAACCTGCAATGCTGCCACCTCCAATATATGTACTTACAACGAAACAGTTACGTATCGTATGTCCGATCGGAAAGCTATCATTCTCAATCATCCCCATCACCATCCCTATCAAATTCAGCAGATAAAAGTGTTTCTGAACCTTACGCTTACCATAACCAATATAGAGCATTTGGGTAGCTGGATGAACTTTTACAGGATTCTGCTCCGAAAAAAAGTTTAATACTCGCTAAATTTTTATCACAAAAACATCAATTTCGCTTTTGGACTGGAAATTGAGGAAGCTCGTTCAAACATTCACTATAATTTTCCGCCTTCATTAGTAACTGCATGACTAAGGACATTGTACATTCAGTCGGCTTCACATTTCTCTCCACCATCTTATGAAGGAGATCAACAACTTTTGGTATCTCATTATTCTCGAGGAAACCAAACATAAGCGTAGTAAATGTGACTACATTTGGAGCACAACCATTTTCCTCCATATATGACAACAACTCATTTGCCATTTCTAGTTGTCCATTTTTACACAGCCCATTGATCAGAATGCTATATGTTACAACATCTAGCACCAGGTTTCCATGAAGAGAAAACTTCTGAAATAGGTCCCAAGCAGTTTCGAATCTCCCTGTTTTACATAATCCATCAATGAGGGAACTCAAACCCTCAATGCTAACTGCAAACTTATTATTTACTAGAGCATTAAACATTTCCAATGCTTCCAAAACACATCCGTTCTTGCAAAGTCCATTAATGAAAATGCTACATGTCCAAGAATCAGGAAAAACATTGTTAAGTCGCATCTCACCAACTAAATTCCATGCATCTTTCACCTTAGCTATAAGAAAAAAGCCAGTTAACAAGGTGCTATATGTAATCACATCAGGCCTAATTCCTTCTGAAATAATCTCTCGATAAAGACTAAGAGCTTCATTGACTTCTTTATTCTTGCAATACCAATTGATTAAAGTATTGCAACAAACAACATCAGGCCTATACCCCTTTCTGGTTATAGAATCAAACAACTCCCTTGCATCACCAATTCCATCTGCCAAGCAATAACCGTTTATTAAAATGCTGTAAGTATAAATGTCAGGAACCACACCTCTCTGAATCGTATGTTCCAACAATAGTTGTCTAGCCTTCTCAACCAATCCAGCCTTACAAAGAGCATAAATTATAGTATTATAAGTAACAACATTTGGCCTACAAATAACACCAAATTCTTTATTCCCATTAACCATCTCTTCATGAAACTTAATGGCAACACTTAATTTCCCTGTTTTACACAATCCACCGATCAAAGTGCTGCAAGTGATCACATTAGGCCTACAACCAACAGCAACCATTTGCTTAAACAATTCCATTGATTCCATAATCTTTCTCTCTACACACAGACCTTTAATCAAACAATTAAAAGTCACAGCATTTGGGCTAAAACCCTTCTTCAAAATCCCCCCCAAAACTGCAAAACTATCCAAAACCCTTTCAATATTACACAAGCAATTCATCAAAATATGCAAAGATATTAAATCTGGAGACAACCCCGTTGAATTCAACAGCTTATATAGCGAAATCACTTCATAATAATGCTTCTTCTTAGCTAGTGCACTAAACAAAGTAGTGAATGATGAAATTGGAGAAAGGGGTTTGAATTAATCATGTAATAAAAAAAGTACAATGCTTCATTCAGAGTAAAGCTACCTGATCGACAATTTTCTTCGAGGAATTTAGCAAGTGAGGATCGTTCAAGGGGTTTTTTGAAAGAATACGAAACTTCATTTTTGGAGCTTGAAGATGTGAGGTTGTGTAAGTGAGCTAACAAAATAAAACATTAACTTTCGAGGATGGGTTTTGAGAGATTGAAGGCAGCAAGCAGGGGATCGAATCTCAAGAAAATTTAGCTGCGCGGTCCCCCCAAGTATGTATTTAAGAAAATGGCCTTGAAACTGTTCATCAAATTTTTTATAATTTAGAGAAGATGGCGTGGCATAGTTAGGATTATTTAAACACGTAAAATGGGTTAAAATGAAAAGATTAAACATATGTGGGCGAATCGAAATAATGAAAGTTTTCAAAATTTGAAATTTAGCAAAATAAGCCCCATGAAAGGGCTATTCACGTCGCAATCGAAATTCATCGTTGAAAAGCGATTTCTTGAGCGAAAGGGAGGAGCGATTCTTTCCGATCGAACACCAATTGATTTGCACCCTAAATCAATTTCTTGAACCCTAAACCGAATACAGTCGCGATTTTCGGCGATATAGTCGCGATTTTGATCGATTTGTTGAACCCTAAAATCGATTTCCTTACAGTAACGAAATCTGTGCCATTTCCGGCGATCTGAGGTCCGATTTCCGATCGAAGCGCAAGCGTTGACACCAAATTCAATCCAAAACCATGAGTGACACGACAATGAGGAGGAAGCCTAACGCCACTTCCGAATCCTGTTCAGGTGGCTCAAGCGATTCAATGGCTACACAGGTGGATCATCGACATTGAAGGTGGTCCACATGTAGAGGAGGCGGCGGCACAAGAACAGAGGGAAGAACCAGCAAAGGGGTGCAGAAGACGAGTCGAGGCGAGTCGAGGCCGGAAGGAGGATTCCGGAGAGAATTCAGGCTAGGAGGTGGATTCCAGCGAGAATTCAGGCCAAGAGGAGTCGTCGGAGGATCCAGGCGACGAGGAGAAGGCCGGCGAAGATAGGGTACGTAGTTTGGGAATTTGCTTGTAATTTCGCAAGCGATCATTTGTATCGCTTAAGCGATTATTCTGTTTTACTCGTGATCGCAGCAATGATCGCTTAAGCGATAAAAATGATCGCTTAAGCGATCTGAGATCTAGGCAGATGATTACGCCGGACCAAAGATCGCTTAAGAGATCATGAGTGTTTACTCTTGGTTGCTTAAGCGATCTTAGGTCTGGGCAGAATCACAGATTAAGAGATTCTCAGTTAACTTCCGGTCGCTTAAGCGATTTAAAATCGCTTAAGCGATCTTCCATGAGACAGTAAAGATCTCTTAAGCGATCCGAGATCACTTAAGCGACTACAGTGGTTTTGGTTTATTTATTTTTGTTGATGACATTTTATTTATATCGATTGTACAGATTGTGCGGACCGTAAACTGTAGAGAGTACGAGTTGGAGCCTATAAGTGAGAAGGTACCCTACTTCCCTGCAAGGGTGACGGTGAGGTCAAGCTGGGAGGTTTTTGACAGAATAAGGGCCATTTTAGCTAGAATAAGGCACGGTGAAAGAGATTTTGGTGACACTTGTTTCGGTCGTTTTTAAGAATCGGAAAAAAAGTGGAAAAAAGTCATTTTGGGGCGGGGAGTGCATTACATGTTGATGCACTCAGTAAAATGCAACAAAAAAAATGAAATGTGGTTCGTGGTGGAGGGAAAGCCACTACGGTTTGGTATGATGGAGTATGCGTTGGTGACGGGCTTAGGATGCGGGAAAGTGCCAACTAAGGCGGAGGCGAGGCGCGTAAGGGACAGTGCGGGAGCCATAAACTTTTGTAAAAAGGTTTTGAAAGGGGCAAAGTCTATTACAGGAAAAGTTTTAGAGAAGAGGCTATATACAGTTCGGTTTAGTGATGCAGAGAAGATAAAAGTGTGCTTGATATTGTTTTTACATTCTATCTTATTGGCTGGTGACTCAACAAAAGCTATTGAGAAAGATTGGTTGCTATTTGTAAGCGACTTGGAGTTCTTTAATTCTTATCCGTGGGGACGGATATCATTTGCGAACCATCAAGAGCTGAAAAAAACCAGACATGGCGTTAAAGCATGTCGAATGGGGCGGGAAGGCTAAACCAAGCACGTATAATTTGTTTGGCTTCCCATGGGCAATGCAGGTAAATATTAATAGCTCTATGTTATATTTTTTATAATATGTGTGTTTGAATAATGACATGGACTATTTTTTTACAATGTAGGCTTGGATGTACGAGGCCATCCCTGTCTTCGCTAAGGCGGGGGGGAGGAGCAAAAATGTGAATATGCAACAACAATTTCCTAGGATGTTGCGGTGGCATGTCGAGAGCTGTAACCATTGGGATTATGGCCAATTAGAGATTGAGATTCAAGCAGCTGGGGTAAGATTGAAGGATTAAGCTTTTGAATATGTAGTTGCTTTTTTATTTTGCTTCAATCTGATTGATTTTTATTTCTTATTGCAGGGAGTCGTCCGTCCCTTTTTGACCGCTATTGGGGATGAAGCGGAAGAGGACTATGTCACATCTTTCAGAGCAATGGAGGATGAAAGGGATGAACAGATAGACCGCCTGATGCGGGACCTAAAAGGGGTCACGCATGTGATGGCAGTTGCAGGGCCATTGCTTGACAATGTCGTTGATGCTGAGGATAATGAAGCTCGGGGGGCCGAGGATGAGGAGGAGAAGAGGGAGGAAGAGGTTCGTATGCCTCAGCAAACCGGTACAACAAGTACCGCTTTGCCGAGACATCGGCGTAGGGAGAATGAGGTTGTTGACCTCATAAACGGCCTGTTTGAGAGTTTTACAACAGCCCTTTATGCAAAGCTTGAGAAGATGGAAGAAACAATGAAAAGGGTGGAGGAGAAAGTGGATAAGCTGGGAGAGAAAGTAGGTACAATGGAGGGCGAAGTTGGTACAATGGAGGAGGAAGTTGGTGGAGAATTAAAGGCGGTTGAAGTGCAAACTGGCTTGAAAAGAGAGAGCCGAAAGAGCAAGTTTGTGACCTTACATGGTAGTGACACAGGTAAAGAAGAAGAAAATGAAGAAACAAATGGAGGAACAACCAGAAATGGAGGAGGTTGAGGAGGTTGGTGGTGGAAGTGGGGCGGTGATAATGGAGGAGGGGGAGGTGGGAGGCGAAGGAAGCGGGGATGTAAAAATGGAGGAAGGGAGAGGAAGTGGGGAAAGGAAATTGGACTCAAATGTCGATTTGTATAGGCCAATAGAGGAAAGGAACAAACTCTTTTATGCCTATTACAATGGATCGGGAATTGATGGCCATATAAAGTGTAAGACAGGGGATTATCCCCGGGAATGGTTTCAGAAGTTGTTGATGATAGGGACGTGGCTTGAGGACTCGGTGAGTTATTTTCACATAATTTTCCTTATTTTTGCATGTGTTTTCTATACTTATCTTGTTGTTTTTATTTGATGCAGCACATCGATGAGATATTGGCACTGATGAGGCTACGACAGACTAGTGATAGTGATCTGCTGTATCCCGACTGTGCTATCACCGATGTGGCGTTTGGGCAAACGCTTGTTTCGGCATATCGCACTTTAATTAAAAATGCCGTTGCTAGTGGTGTAGGAAAAGGACCGAAGCGAAAAAGATTGGTGCTGTGATCGGTTGCATCCTGATGATTTTCGGTTTGATGCGAGGATTATGCGATGCGTAAGGGGGATCGGCCCAAATATGGCCCACGGTTGGGCCTTTGTTAAAAGAGTGTCTTTGCATCATCCTCGTCAAGCGGATGCCTTTGGATAGCGATCGTTGCGCATCTAGAGGAGGGGTTTGAAGATCCTTGGCTGCAACCCAACCATTTGTCGAGACAAGCGGTTGGAGGTCGAGTTGGACCCACTTGTCGAGGTTGTTCCCAGCTGTGTTGCGTGGCAGGGATGTTTGGGCACGGTGATCGGTACTAACGGAGGAAAGTGGCCAATTCAGCTCTACCTGCCCAATAAATGAGTCAAGGTAAATTTTGTTTAAAACTAACTTACATAATACAATTGTTCTATAAGTTTATTATAATGCTAATGTCTTCTTCCTATTGTAGCGCTGAATGTGGGGCATATGCCCTGAAATTTATTCAGTTTGACATGACCAACAGCCCGATGGACAGCTTGAATGACGAAACAATGAGAGATTGTCGGGAGCGCTGGGCTGTCGACTACTTCCATGGGCAGATGGATCCGTTTTGAGTGACCAGAACCCAATCAAAAGGTATGAATGTTGGACGCTGAATTTTGTAGTTTATGTGATGTTGATGTTCATACTTGGGTTTTTTGAGTTGATTGTATTTATTCTAAACCATATAACTTCAGCTGCTGACACTGAGTTTTTTGACTTGTAGTTTATGAAAGATGGAATGGTCAATCTCCACAGAAAGTCAACGGAGGCACCATCTTGAATTTGTTGGATGCTAGTTGAGCCGAAAGCATCGGGAAGAATGATGTCGTGGGCATCTTTTCAAGCATGGGTCTACGATACCATTCTTGTGGACTCTAAACTCTTTGGCATCAAAAACTAAATTAAAGGCGTGTACGGAAATTGTAAATAATTTACTATGTATGGTGTGATCATTGTAAAGAATTGGATCGATATTTGGGATATATTTTTGTTTGTCCATATAAGATAATTCATCAATGAGTTTCAATTTACTATGTATGGTGTGTCCATATAAGATATTTTTGTTTGTCCACATATTTCTCTTAAGCGACCAAGACTTTTCGATACGATCGCTTAAGCGATCTTAAATCGGCAAGCGACCAAGGTGTGGGCAGGTGTCATTTTAGAAAGAATCGCTTAAGCGATACGAAAGGTCGCTTAAGCGATACTGCCCGGTCAGCTAGCGTCATAGCAGGCAGATGTCATTCTGCCTCGGAAAAGATCGCTTAAGCGATCTATGATCGCTTAAGCGACCACATGTCTTTTAGGAAGAATCGCTTAAGCGATACAGGTGGGTCAAGCGATCATATGCAGGCAGATGTCATTCGCTCGGAAAAGATCGCAAGCGATCACATGTCTTTTAGGAAGAATCGCTTAAGCGATCGGGTGGGTACAGCGATCATAGTTGGCGCGATTCGCAGGCGATCGTTAAGCGATCACATGTCTTTTAGGAAGAATCGCTTAAGCGATACAGGTGGGTCGCTTAAGCGATCATTGTCTAGCGATCGTCGCCTCGATCGCAAGCGATCTATGATAAGCGATCACATGTCTTTTAGGAAGAATCGCTTAAGCGATAATGTTCGGTCGCTTAAGCGACTATTTGTCTTTTAGGGGGAATCGCTTAAGCGATCATAAATCGCTTAAGCGACCATGTTTCTTTTATTAAAATCGCTTAAGCGATCATAAATCGCTTAAGCGACTATGTGTCTTTAAGGAAGAATCGCTTAAGCGATACAATTCATACTGACGTGTAAAAGAACTATATTAAACATACAGTTCTTTTGCACGTCAGTATGAACCCTATAGGGTTCATACGATTCGTTCAGAGCACCTGTTCCGTTATTACATTTATATTAAACATACAATTCTTTTACATGTCAGTATGAACCCTATAGGGTTTACGATTCGTTCAGAGCACCTGTTCCGTTATTAGTAAACATATGGGGTTTACGATTCGTTCAGAGCACCTGTTCCGTTATTACATTTATATTAAACATACAGTTCTTTTGCACGTCAGTATGAACCCTATAGGGTTCATACGATTAGTTGACACTGTTCGTTATTACATTTATATTAAACATACGGTTCTTTTGCGTCGGTATGAACCCTATAGGGTTCATACGATTCGTTGACACTGTTCGTTATTACATTTATATTAAACATACAATTCTTTTACGTCAGTATGAACCCTATAGGGTTTACGATTCGTTCAGAGCACCTGTTCAGTTATTAGTAAACATATGGGGTTTACGATTCGTTCAGTATATTTTTATATTTGTTTGCTTAATTATTTACGAAATATTAGTATATTTTTAATTAATTTTCGACCCATTAAGTGAATTAATTTCAGAGCATACCGAAAAGTTTAAAAATTAACAAAAACACCCCTACCCACCCAACTTCTCAGTTAGCTCTGCGTAAGCGACAACAAGCGATCGAAAATGTCCGGTGGTGGCCACTTGTGACCTTTTCTGGCCAGATCCACCGTGGATGTGGCCGGAAAAGGCCACATCTTGCCGTCACGGACTTTCAATGAAATGTCCGATGTTGACGGTCAACGACGGCCAAATGTTGGCCATCGTTGACCGACAACGGCAACCGGCCATATATTTGGCTGTCGAAGACGGCAAGATCTGGACCTCTCCGTTCGTCTATGGCCAGTTCTGGCGGATCATCTGGCCTTTTCCGGCCACATCCGTGGTCGATCTAGCCGGAAAAGGCCATATAGAGGCCTATCGGGCGGTCATCCACCTTGTGCATCGTGACGGCCTTTCCCGTAAGATTCAGGCTCGGTGGCGAATTCGCAGCAGTGGGTAGGTGGGGGTGTATCTGTTAAATTTTAAAACCATTTGCACAAGAATCGCTTAAGCGTCGGTGGATCGCTTAAGCGATCATGTGATTAGCGAAGCAAATGCGCGGTGCATGATCGCAAGCGATCTGATATCGCTTATGCAATTTGTCTTTTTCCCAGGGTCGATTAAGCGATAATACGGATCACTTAAGCGATCATGTGGTTGGCAGAAACAAATCTGCCCAGGTGCATGATCGCTTAAGCGATCTGTGACATCGCTTAAGCGAATCTTTTTTTTTCCCATGGTCGATTAAGCGATAACAGGGATCGCTTAAGCGATCATGCACCTTGGAAGAATCAATCAGTCCAGGTGCACGATCGCTTAAGCGATCTGTGTATCGCTTAAGTGATCGTGGGCAATGTATACTTTATCACCTTTTCTCCCGAATTTTGACAAACTAAAATTACCAACACGTATTAATTCCATAATTTTTCCTCAATTTGACAACCTAATTCCAAACTAAAATAACTAACTTACATATTTACACCATGTAATAAGAATGCACAATATAAAGGATAATTTATTAAAGGTAGCAATAAAATATAAAACATCAATAATTGAAAACAATAACTCATCAATGGTTGCCCTTCGCAACTCCCTCAATTTCATCCTTCTTCGAACCTAATTACTTCACTTGCTTCTCTTGTGGCCGGGTTGCTTGCAAATTGAGCACTTATTCATCTTAGGGGAACCTCAAAGGCTGATGGAATACGCTTAACCCTTTTTCTCCCCTTTGGTGTCTTCTTGAATGGCGGCTGGAGGATAATGTCAGCTACCTCTGGCGGCACTACCCATTGCTCTTCTGGAGGCACCGGATATATTGTTTGAATATGCTAGCATGTAGTGATCTGTCATATAGAGAGGGAGCAAAGTTCCGTGTAAATTCTTGAACCAAAATCTGGCTTCCGTTGGTGTTTTAGTCTTTGCTAGTGCATGAGGACAAGGTAAAGCGTTGAATGTCAAACACTTTACACTGCAAGTTTTTCTAACAAGGTTAACTAGAGCATCCGGAACCATAGCCGCTGATCGAACTCTTGAGCATTAAGAGGATAGGCAAAGCAGTGCATTTGCAGTTCCATACGTTCTCGTAATAATTTTTTCTGACGGAACAAGGGTTGTAGTAAAATTATCGATTCCGTCTGACGCTCATGGAACCACCGCGCAGTGTCCTTTGGATTGCATCAAAAAGTGCAACTATTGGAAACTCTCTTTCTATTAACAACTTCGAATTTATGGACTCGGCTATGTTCGTGGTCATGACATCAAACCTTCTTCCAGGAAAGTAAGCTCTACTCCATCTCTCGAAACCAACATCATGCTCAAGATACTTAGCAACTCTAACATCCTTCATTCGGATTTGCTGGAAGTGCTCCTCAAACTCATCAACTCGATAAGCTTTTGCTGCCATGTAGTATGTCTGAAGGAGGCCAGCACACTTAAACTTTTGTTTTATGTTCTCACTAAGGTGCCTCATACAGAATCCGTGATGTGCTTCACGGTAAATAGTGGCAATCCCCTTCTTTATAGAGTTGTGCCTATCGGATATTATGCACAACTCGTCAGCTGTCGGGCACTATCGTACGTAACTGCTGAAAAAACCAAGTCCACGACTCGTCATTCTCGAGTCAACCACACACCATGCAACAGGATATGTGTGATTCTCGCTGTCCTGTGCAGTGGCCACCAACAATATACCTCCATACTTTCCCGTCAGAAAGCAACCATCAACAGCCAACACCTTTCTCATGTTTACAAAACCCCTTATAGCAGAACTATAAGCAACAAAAAAATATTTAAACATCATATTCTTGTCCCACTTCAAAGCCGTCTTGCTACCTTGGTTTGTCAACTCAAGCATATAACGGCGGTACGCTTCTAATTCTGCGTACCCGTGCTCCGGCGTGCCCCTCACAAAATCTTGTGCATGTTGTCTCCCTTTCCAACATTTCCAGTAACTAACAGCACATCCCAACTCGTGCACAAGTCTCGAATGTCTTTAGGAGATGGACCTTTCCCACCCTTGCGAAGGCCAGCTTTTGACAAATTGTCCAATAACATCAGCGGACGCTTGTCGATGCTCACCTGAAATATGTCCCAAACCACATGTGTGCTCACGGGTATATGTGCTAAGAATAAACTTTTTCGACTCCGCCAACCTTCTACAATAAATCCGCCACTTGCAATTTCGGTCACGACATGCAACCGTCACAGCCAATGAATTTGACTTTTTGGTGATGAACTCAAAATTACCTTTCACAGCAACAAGTTTTAGCTTCCTCACCACTTCCTCTTTGTTGTCAAATAAATACCCTATGTGCAACTCCGATCCATCCGTAAAGACATGAGCTGATTCACTACTAGCTCCAATTGCCCCCTTTGAACCTACATAAAGCGACCATAGTGTTCTCTTCCTCTGCAATGTCGCCATACATAATCTGTATTTAAAGGAATCTCTACATCAGTGGGAACATCTACGAGGGTCCTCCTCCTCAACATTTTCATTACGCCCCCATCACCAACCTCTTCTATAGTGTCCTCCTCACCACCCAATTCACCGTCTACTCTTGATTTTTTAGCTAACAAATCAATGGCCTCGTAGTTCAAATTAAAACCAGGCAAATCTCCGCCTACATCCTCGTTATCCCCTTCCTTGGAACCAATGTCCAACGGTTTTTCTACATAAGAAACCCTTAAAATCGGCCTCAAACCACTATCGGCCATATCAATCATATATAACTTCACACTTTCATCCGACTTTAATACAGCAGGAGGTACCTTATAATTTTCAGGAGCTCTGCTTAAAATATACTTCACAACTATATCACTACGCGAGCAACTCAAATTACCTCTTCTAATTATTTCATCAATCAACTCATCAAAACTAACCTTTGTGCTCACAGCAATTGGTATAACTTCTTTGCTCTTCCCAATCCACTTCCACCTACTTTCTTCCTCCACCCACTC
The DNA here is from genome assembly GCA_026229545.1 of Pistacia atlantica. Lineage (NCBI taxonomy): Eukaryota > Viridiplantae > Streptophyta > Magnoliopsida > Sapindales > Anacardiaceae > Pistacia > Pistacia atlantica. The sequence goes on from JAPEIT010000015.1 coordinate 13,282,290, forward strand.
ACCAAAATATTCAACACCCAAAACAACTTGTCCCATGTATAATAATAGCCAACTACCTGTAATGCAAGAAAAAACAATATTCTTAAATCTTTGTACTAAGGGTTCAAATATTTTAAAAAGAATCTGCACATTCGCATATTTGGTCTGATGTATCGCTTAAGGGATCATGGTTATTTATACTGGATCGCTTAAGCGATACACTTGATCGCTTAAGCGATCCAGTATAAACAACCATGATCGCTTAAGCGATCTTATGCCATTTACTGATCACTTAAGCGATCGGCTCCCATACTGCAGACTTTAACCAGATCGCTTAAGCGATCATATGCCATATACCTAATCACTTAAGCGATCTATCTGCTGCATTACCAGACCTACCGGATCGCTTAAGCGATACACTAGATCGCTTAAGCGATCCATCGTACCCAGAATACATTTTCAGTCATCTCCACCTACAATCGATCCATCATACCCAAGAAAATAAATACCCAGAACAAATTTTCAACAAATTTCACTCCTTTCAAGTTGCATTACATCAAACACAACCCAACAACCTAAACAACTAAATCAAAATCATAACCCAAACCCCATCCATTATTAAATCTTTGTAAATCTAATTATAAAATGTAAAAAGGAGATACACATACTTAGACGAAATGTCAGGAGGAGGAGGAGAGGGATCTTTGCCGGAGAAGATGTTAATGGTGGAGGAGAAGAAAGTGTTAATGGCGGAGGAACAAAAAGATATAGAGGAATGAGGAAGAAGAAGATGTACAGGAAGGAGGAAGAAGAAGAAGATGCAGAGGAAGAAGAAGATGTAGACGAAGCCAAGAAGAAGAGAAGAAGATGCAGAGGTAGAGATGCGTTAATGGCGGGAGGAAGAAGAACGTTTTTGGGTTTATTTGCAACAATTTCGGGTTTGTGGAAATATAGTATAATTTTGAAAAGATTACATTAATCTTAATTAAGCACTAATTACCCTTAATCAATAATATGCCTATTTAGTTAACATTTTAAAACTGATAGCCTTTTAATTAAATGTAAACTTCAAATGTCTTTTTAATAAACTCCCCCGAATCTCAAAGCCATGTATGAATTGAAGAGTGTTTTTGTGGGTCGTTTTTTCCGAAGTAAGGTCATTGCAAAAGGCAAATGCATTAAAGAGAAATGTTTTGACAAATTTCACAAACAACCTTTAAGGTTTTCAAAATTGCAAACTTATGTCAAGTATCAATCTTTCCTATTCAAACCACCTTTATGATTTCGAAAATTGGAGGTTAAAAATGTCAATCCAAAAATTAATGCAACCCAAACAAACCAATTTATATAAGTATTCAATTGTAATTTTTTTTACCTTTTTTTAATAAAATGATAAGATTTAAATAAATCATGCTATTGAACTTTCTTATTTAATTTACAATGATATATAATTTTTTTTTTTCTATTTGTTCTTCAAACTTTTAAATATAATAAAATTAATATTTCACATAATCAAATGTGATATTTTAAAAATTCAAGGGATATTAATAAGATCATCACGCTAATTATATTGTTGAAATATCTATATTACTAAAATAATAGTATGTATAGTTTAATATAATTACTAGTTTTGTATTATACAATAGGTTGCATTTACTTCGTTCATGATCACACTCCAGGCAAAGACAAATTATAGCCTAAATCCGTTAAGTGTATCTTCTTAGGATATTCTCATCTCTAGAAAGGTTACCATTGCTATGACCCAACCACCAACAAATATTTTGTTTCTGCAGATGTAACTTTCTTTGAGATATCTCCATACTTTTCAGAAAACACCGTCAATAGCAATCTTATCCCTGCCACCTTACCTATCCTCATCCCTCCTTCCTCGTCGATGGATCGTCCTTCTCTCCAAGTTTATTCTTGTCATCATCGTCCTCCTACTAATCCCAATGGTAGTTCCCTTCTTGATACAGGTACCTCGGTCAATCCTGATGACCCATCTATTGTTCCTCTGTCGCCTGCTCCGATCATGTCTCCTCCAGACGAGGCAACTCCTCCACTTGCCCTTTGCAAAGGTATTCGATCTTCTCGAAACCCACATCCTATTTATAATTTTCTTAGTTATGATAATTTATCTCCATTTTATTCTGCCTTTATTTCAAACCTGTCTTCTATCCCTATACCTAACACTGTTTGCGAGGCAATGACACATCCAGGGTGGAGAGTTGCCATGATTGAGGAGATGACTACTCTCGATCATAATGGCACTTGGGAGTTGGTTTCCTTACTGCCAGGCAAGACTGTTGTTGGGTGTCGTTGGGTTTACACTATTAAGATTGGTCCTGATGGCAAAGTTGATCGACTAAAGGCTCGCCTTGTTGCAAAGGGGTGCACTCAGATCTATGGGCTCGACTATAGTGATACCTTCTCTCCTATTGCTAAGATTACTTTGGTACGCCTCCTTATCTCTTTAGCGGTCATGTATCGATGGCCTCTTCATCAGTTGGATATTAAAAATGTCTTCTTGCATGGTAAACTTGTTAAGGAAGTATATATGGAGCAATCGCCAAGGTTTGTCGCTTAAGGGGAGTCAGGATTGGTGTGTCATCTACGCCGGTCTTTATATGGTCTCAAGCAGTCACCTAGAGCATGGTTTGGATGGTACAGTTCTGTGATTCAAAAGTTTGGGATGTCGCGAAGTACAGCTGATCATTTAGTATTTTTCCGCTGTAATGATCATGGTAAATTTATATACTTGGTTGTCTATGTTGATGACATTGTCATAACAGGTAATGACCAAGATGGGATTTCTCAACTGAAGCAACATTTGTTTAGCCACTTTCAAACCAAGGACTTGGGGAAGCTAAAGTATTTTTTGGGGATTGAGGTGACACAGTCTAAGGCTGGTATTACTATATCACAAAGGAAGTGTGCCTTGGACATTCTTGAGGAGACAGGTATGTTAGACTATAAGCCTGTAGATTCTCCTATGGATCCCAATGTCAAACTTGTTCCTGGACAGGGGGAGCCATTAAAAGACCTTGGAAGGTATCGAAAATTGGTTGGTAAGCTGAATTATCTCACAATCACTAGACCAAATATCTCCTTTGCAGTTAGTGTGGTTAGCCAATTTCTCTAGGCCCCATGTAGTGGTCATGGGGACGCAGTAGTTCGCATTCTCAAGTATATTAAAGGAGCTCCAAGACAAGGCTTGCTATATGAAAATAGGGGTCATTCTGAAATTGTTGGGTATTCTGATGTTGATTGGGTAGGGTCTCCATTAGATAGACGATATACTTCTGGATACTATATCATGATTGGAGGTAATCTAATATCTTGGAAGAGTAAGAAGCAAGATGTAATAGCTAGATCAAGTATAGAGGCTGAATATCAGGCTATGGCTCTTGTAACTTGTGAGCTCATCTTGTTGAAACAACTTCTTCAAGAATTTGGGGGTAGTGAAGTGAAGCAGATGAAACTAATATGCAACAATCAAGCTGCTATGCATATTGCCTCAAATCCAATCTTTCACGGAAGAACAAAGCATATAGAGGTTGATTGTCATTTTATTCGATAGAAAATTGAATCCGGATGTATTGTCACCAGTTTTGTCAACTCAAATGACCAGCTAGGAGATGTTCTTACTAAGTCTCTTAGAGGTTCCCGAATTGGATACATTTGTAACAAGCTTGGAACATATGACATATATGCTCCAACTTGAGGGGGAGTGTTAAAATATATTAGGAAAATAGAGATATTATTTCCTGGATTGATTGTTAAGATATATTAGGAAAATAGAGATAGTATATTGATTTATGTAAATATGGTAGACTAATATTGTGTGTATATCCTTGATTATTTAGGATCAATTCTTTCCTAATTCATGTAACTTGTACATTGTATAAATTCCCATCTTGCTTGGGGAAATAATCAAGCAACATATTTCACATTAGGATTAAGCTCCTCTAACAGCCCCCTTCATGTATAACATGGACCAAACTAAAACTAGGTGTTGGGCTCTAACATAAGCATTCGTTCCCTATTTACTTCAAGATTGAGCTTAGTTGAGTTGACTTGGTATAGAAGCATTTAAAACATCAACAAGAAAACTATGACAACAAAAATGTGCACAAAAGTTTTTAATTTTTCCTCTTTTTCATTTGGAGTAAGCAAAGTTTTATAGTGCTATGAAAATGAAGGTATTGACAGATAACATAAGAATACCTGAAAGGAAGCATAGAGTGTTTGAAGAAAAAGATGATCGAGTAACGACATGATTTCCCTTTCAGCGCATGCTCTGTGAACTAACACCAGAATAAAGATTAAATATTACTCTCTGTACAAAATTGGCACTATGAAGCAATTATTTCTCTTTAAAGTTCTTTTGTTTAAAAGTTGAGTTTGATCATACTATATATTCAGACCTTGTCACGATTTATCATTATAGATTTTTCCATTGCTTTCATAGCATACAGCTTCGCCTGCTGCAGTTCCACCAGGTGAACGTTGCAACAAATACCATAGAATTTTAAGCAGAGAATAGAAACCTCTAATTTATGTACCACTGAGTTAGTAATTAAACAACAGTCTTAGTAATATAGTAGTAGATATAAGAGACAAGATTTTGAAATGCAAGTAAATCTCCATGCACAAAGTATTACAGGAACCTAGAAACTTACCCTACTATTTTAGGCATAAATAAACGCCTTATCCACACCGTCCAAGATTTTAAACTTAAATCTGGAATGTTGATTCCTTATTTAAGTTTGAGAAAACCAAATTATTTAAACCATATTGAATCCATTTTTTTTTCTCTCCTTCACTCTTCACCATAAAGACTCCATTTCAATCCCCGCTAAGGAAGCTCATTGAAACTTCTTTTGGGTCTGGATCTCCCCTAAACCCCTACTACCTTTCTGACCTACTTTCAAATTTTAGTTCACGAAACAATGACACTAGAAGTTATCAATTGAATATAAAAAATTTATACTGAGACTTTGAGGAGTAAGTATTTTCAACAGTGTATCATTTGTTGGGTTAAGAAAATCAGGGCAACATAATTTGATAATCTCAGGGATACTAAGCATGTGAGGGGAAAAAATTACCTGCCAGTATCACCACAACCCCAGGGTTTTATCGGCTTAGTTAACCATATAGATTCTATTCCAAGTGAGATAACTGAAGAGGAAGATTGCATCTCATCTGAATCAGCTAAGAGATAGCATTTATCTTTCTATTACATGTAGTCTTATCTTTTCGTATATTTGAAATTCATTCAAAAGTGTAAAGCTCTATATATTCAATAAGATCTTCTCATCTGGTATCAATTGAACCAGACTTTCAATAGCTTAAACTTGGTATCAGAGCTTCATTTGGCTAACACCATTCTCGATCCTAATGGCTTTCGCTACCTTCCCTTTGCCCAATATCACTCCCTTAGTTTTTGTCAAATTAGATGAATCCAATTATCTTAATTGGACCACTCAATTCACTCCAGTCCTAAGAAGCCATGATTTACTTGGCATTGTGGATGGCTCTGAGTTGTGTCCTCCAAAGTTTGCCATTGATTCTAAAGGCAAAACTACCTCTGACATCACCACTGATTATATGGTATGGTAGAAAAAGGACCAATTTATTTTGGCATGGATCAATGCCACTCTCACCGAGAAGGTCTTGTCTACTGTCTATGGGCAAAATACCTCTTGACGGGTCTGGACCAGTATAGCAAACAGGTTTGCACATAATTCTAGATCTCGAATCTCCCATCTTAAGAGACAATTGCAAACACTTAATCAAGGAGCTAAGTCGTGTACTGACTATCTCTTTAGTGCCAAAAATTGGTCTAACCAACTTGTAGCTGTGGGAAAACCTGTTGTGATGAGGACCTAATATCTTATGTTGTTAGAGGTCTTAATTCTGCTTATCACCCATTCATTACCTCCTTAATTTTGCAACCCGAGACTTATCAATCACCTTTGATGATTTTCAAACTAAGTTGCTGAATTATGAACAACTACTTGAGTCCCAACACAAATCTATCCCACCAGATACCCACAATGTTGCCTTTTTCAATCATAAATCTAAGCCACCCTATAACAATCTCAAACCAAAGCCCTTTTCTGCCAACAAACCCACTGTACCACGCTCCTCAAACACCTTAAACTTCTCTGCTCATCCACCCAATAACCCCAACTTCTCTTTTCCACCAACAGGAAAAGGACCAACCACCTCAAACAACACCTTCTTCTCTCACTCCAAACCTCCCTGTCAGATTTGTGGGAAAACAAATCATCAAGCTTTGGACTGTTACCACTAGATGGACTTTTCTTACCAAGGAAGACATCCACCTTCACAACTAGCTGCGATGGCTGCTCATACACATGTTACTCAGGAGGAAGATCAGCCTTGGTTCCTTGACAGTGGTGACAACACTTATGTCACCTCAGCCCTCAACAATCTCACCTTGACTCAGCAACCATATCAAGGTCCAACCTAAGTCACAATTGGCAATGGGGGAGGTTTGCTTATCAATCACACCGGTTCTTCCATTCTAAAAACTAATAATAGTTCTCTACTTTTGTCAAATGTTTTACACTGTCCTCGAGCTTCATCTAACCTCTTATCCAGTCAACAGCTTTGTCAAGATAACAATTGCTATTTTATACTCACTGCTACCTCTTTTGTTATGAAGGAACTACAGACTAACAAGATACTCCTCCAAGGTCCAAGTAGAGCAGGACTCTACCCAATTTATTTTCAGCCTTTCAATTCCAATAAGAGGCAGCACAACTCAACGTCAAATTCTTCCTTTACAACTTTCCTAGGTGTCACAGCCTCTGCTACCACTTGGCATGCCCAATTGGGTCATCCATCAGAATCAGTTCATAACCACCTTACTCATGATGCTCTCATCTCTATATCATGCTCACAAAAACTGAAGCACATTTGTGAATTTTGTCAAATGGCTAAAAGCCATAAACTTCCATTTCCCCTCTCTGATCATCACTCTAGTCATCCTTTAGAATTAATTCATTCTGATGTCTGGACTTCTCCTGTATTGTCACTCAGTGGCTATAAATACTATGTTGTTTTTATTGATGATTATTCTCGGTTCTCTTGTTTGTTTCCTCTTAAACAAAAATCGGATGTGGCTATGTGTTTCCTTAAGTTTAAGTGTTTGGTTGAAAATCTATTCTCCTCTAAAATCAAGCAACTTCAAACCGATAATGGAGGAGAATATATATCCAATTCATGCAAAAAATTCTTACAAGAACAAGGAATCTGTTGAACAACCAGAGAGTGTGGTCTACCGTAGGAAGAAGAGAGGGAAGAAGCAGGGGAATATTGGTTAGGCAGGTGGTTAGAGTTTGTTATAAGTGGGACAGATGGCTTGTGAGGAGTGGAGAGAAGAGAATTCTGTTAGGTGTCAGGAGAGAATAAAAAGGGGCTGGAGGCAAGAGGAAAGGAGAACAATTTTCTAAGTCATTTTGAAAGGGAGGCTACTGACCCTCGAAGTCAGTCATTGGGGAGGTTGCTGACCCTCGAAGTCAGTCCTGCAATTTCCATTTTTGTCTGTACTTGTTATTTGATTTCTGTCTTAGTTGATTGAGTACTGTTAGGACACTTCTATTGAATGAATATTCTGGTACTGTTTGGTTAGTAATATAACAGGACCCTTGTCATTTGAGTGTGTGTGTTGATTGTGTGTGGATAGTTGTTGGACTGTTTGTGGATTTGTAGGTCGGGTGTTCATCAATTGGTATCAGAGCGGTGTGTTCTGGGTTATGGTTGTGACAAGAATGGATTCTAGACTGGACAATGTGGAAAAAGAAGTTACAAAATTGGGAGTTGAGATGGGTACTATCCGAGAATGTCTGGTAGAATTACAGTCCTGGGTATGAAGGAAGGATAAAGAAGAAACTGGCAGAACTGAGATAAGATCATCTGAAAAGGACCGATCTCACCAGGATGAAAATCCAAATGGGGCTGACACCAGCAACCAAAGTCACAGTGGAATGAGTGGGAGAAAGTTGGAGATGCCGATATTTTCCGGGGAAGACCCTTATGGATGGATCTTTAGAGTTGAACGTTACTTTCACCTCAACGGAGTAACTGAAGAAGGGAGGTTAACAGCGGCAGCTGTTTGCATGGAGGGTGAAGCCATTAATTGGTTTCAATGGACGGAATCCAGAGCCCCGGCGACGTCGTGGGCCATGTTTAAGTTAGCACTTCTTCAAAGGTTTAGTGGATCCCAGGAACTCAACCCATATGAGTCGTTAATGGCCATGAAACAAACTGGGACAGTAATGGAGTTTAGACGTCAGTTTGAAGCCGTCGATGCCCTTTTGGTAGGGGAGAAGGAGGAAATCTTACAAGCAGCCTTTATCAATGGGCTAAAACTGGAAGTGAGAGCTGAAATCCGTTTAGCTCAGCCCACATCTCTAATTCAAATAATTGAGCTGGCCCAACGCATAGAGGAACAAAATAACGTGATTGAAGAGGCCCAAGTAGGAGTAAGTAAAAACATGCGTGTTAATGGGCTGGGATATCCTTATGGACCCAGAAACATGACCCGACCCGATAGTCACCCAAACCCAAAATTCCCAAATAGCGCAGAATCCCTAAAATCAAATCCTAACCCCTTTTTCCATCGACGATCACCAGAAACTTCAACCCAGGGCTCGTCAACTAATTCCTTCAGTCGCGATCAACCACCGACAACCTTTCGACACTACGACAGTCCCAACTTTTCACCATCACCAGCGCCTTTCGAGGCCCTATGCAGACCAAAGGCAACAAGCAGCGAGTTTCCTTTCCGAAGAAGCAGCTGACAGTAGAAATCCGAGAAAAAAAAAGAAAGGTCTTTGCTTCAGATGTGATGGTAAGTTTTCATTGGGTCACAAATGTGGAGAAAAACAGTTTCAGATTATCTTAATCGATGAAGAGGAAGATGATCCAGACCCAAATGGTGGAAGAGAGTATGTCGAATCTGAAAGGGAGCCCCCGCAGGAACAGGTTGAGCTATCTCTTAGCTCAGTGGTGGGGATTCACGGTCCAAGGACCATGAAGCTTAAGGGCAGAATCTGTGGTAAAGAGCTGATAGTGTTAATTGATAGTGGGGCTTCCCACAATTTCATTAGCTCAAAGGTTGTGGAGTGTTTGGGTATTTCTGTGATGAAAACTCAATCCTTTGGGGTTCGAGTGGGTGATGGGTACAGTGTGCGATGTGAGGGGGAATGTAAGGAGGTTTGCATAGAGCTACAAGGAGTGATGATTATCCAAAATTTCTTCCCATTTGATATGAGCAGTGCGGATGTTGTTCTCGGAATTGCATGGCTGGAAACCTTAGGTGAAACGACAACGGACTGGAGAAAGCAAACCATGAAGTTCAAACTGGGAGACCAGATTGTGTGTTTGCGTAGGGATCCGTCTCTCAACAAAACCATGATTTCTCTTAAAGCTATGATCAAAGCATTGCAGAGTGAGGGACAGGGATGTTTGGTAGAGTTTGGACAGATTCAGAGACAGAGTGAGGACAATGAGGAGATTGATGATCGGTTATTGGAAGTTTTGCAGGGATTTAGTAGCGTCTTTGATCCACTCCCCGGATTACCACCTGCCAGAACCAGAGACCACGCCATCCAGTTAATGCCGGGGACTCAACCACCAAATTTACGACCTTACAGGTACCCTTACTATCAGAAAAATGAAATAGAGCGTATCGTCAAAGAAATGTTAGCCTCGGGAATAATCAAACCTAGCATCAGTCCCTTCTCAAGTCCAGTTTTGTTGGTAAAGAAAAAAGATAGGGGTTGGCGATTCTGTGTTGATTACAGGGCAGTTAACAAAGTGATAGTTCCGGATAAGTTTCCGATTCCAGCCATCGACGAGTTATTTGATGAGTTAGACGGAGTAACGATATTTTCTAAACTGGATTTAAAATCGGGCTATCACCAAATCCGAGTGAAACCAGAGGACACCCTTAAGACAGCCTTTCGGACGCACAAAGGGCACTATGAGTTTATGGTAATGCCCTTCGGCCTCACCAATGCACCTGCTACCTTCCAAGCAGTCATGAATGACGTTTTCAAACCGTATCTCAGAAAATTTCTGTTGGTTTTCTTTGATGATATATTGATCTATAGTAAGGAGATGACTGAGCATGCGCAGCATCTACGCATTACTTTGCAGGTACTCCTGGACAATCAGTTGGTGGTCAATAAAAAAAAATGTAACTTCGGGCAGTCACATTTGGAATATTTGGGGCATGTGATTTCAGCTGAAGGGGTGTCCGTTGACCCTTCAAAGATCGAGAGTATCCTCAAATGGCCAGCACCGAGAGACGTCAGGGCACTAAGAGGGTTTCTCGGATTAACGAGGTACTATCGCTGATTTGTTCGCGATTACGGCAAAATCGCCCTTCCACTCACTGCCCTGTTAAAGAAAGACTCCTTTGTGTGGAATGCAGCAGCTCAAGGGGCCTTTGCCGAACTAAAACAGATCATGACCAGCGTTCCAGTTCTACGGCTGCCTAACTTCACTCAAGAGTTTGTCATTGAAACCGATGCTTCGGGAAGTGGCTTGGGTGCCGTGCTGATGCAAGAAGGCCGACCGATTGCTTTTCTCAGCAAAGGGTTGTCCCTCAATTCAAAACTGAAGTCAGTTTATGAAAGGGAATTAATGGCAGTAGTTCTAGCTGTGCAAAAGTGGCGCCATTACTTGTTAGGCAGACGTTTTATTATTCGAACGGATCAACGCAGTCTCCATTTTTTAACTGATCAGAAATTACTGAGTGAGAATCAGCAAAAATGGGTTATCAAGTTGTTGGGATTAAACTTCGCCATTCAATACAAACCAGGGACCTCAGAACAGGGCGGCAGATGCACTTTCTAGGATGCCAGATGTGGTTGACGCAGCCATTTCGGTCAATGGGCTGTTTCTTTGACAGACAGTTTGGAAGATGCTATTCAGAACGATGACAGATTACATACAATTATGCAACAGCTCCTAATTAACCCCGACCGTCATCATCCCTACCGATTGGTGGGTTGCCATTTGCTTTACCATAACCGGTTGGTGCTTCCGAAATCAGGGCCTTACACCCAGAAAATTTTACAGGAATTTCATGCATCGCCCATTGGGGGCCATTCGGGGTTCTTTCGGACGTATAAGCGTCTCACAAATGTGGTGTTTTGGGAAGGGATGAAACACGACATCAAGACATTTGTGGCTGCTTGTCCTGTTTGCCAACAGAATAAATATGATGCCATGAGTCCAGCGGGGTTGCTTCAACCGTTACCCATCCCTCACCAAGTGTGGGAAGACATTTCTATGGACTTTATCCTGGGCCTTCCAAAAGCAAAAGGGGTTGATACTATTCTAGTAGTTGTGGATCATCTGACTAAATATAGCCATTTTATACCTCTCAAACATCCGTATACAGCCAAAGTGGTCGCAGACCTGTTTATTCAAGAAGTGGTTCGCTTGCATGGGTTTCCCCGCACCATTGTCTCCGATCGAGATAGAGTTTTCATGAGCCATTTTTGGAGCGAATTATTTAAACAGTCTGGTACCCAATTACATATGAGTTCCGCATACCATCCGCAGACAGAGGTGGTCAATCGTGGTTTCGAAACTTATCTCAGATGTTTTGTAAACGGACAGCCACAGTTATGGCCCAAATGGATTCCGTGGGCAGAATTTTGGTTCAACACTACTTATAACCGCTCCACCGGAATGTGTCCTTTTAAGGCCCTCTATGGCCATGATCCCCCTACAGTTTTGCGCTATTCAGACAACAACTCTTCAGTTGATGAAGTTGACCAGCAACTTCAACAACGTAACTGTATTTTAGATGAGTTAAAAGAGCACCTTCTCAAAGCTCAACAACGCATGAAGTCTTATGCTGATCTCCATCGTCGGGAAGTGACGTTGGCCGTCGGGGACTCTGTTTATTTAAAACTGCAGCCATACAGATTAAAATCTCTTGCCCGTCGACTTAATGAGAAACTTAGCCCGCGGTTTTACGGTCCATTTGTTATCACGGATAGAATTGGGGCAGTTGCCTACTAGCTGGCACTTCCACCTTCAGCTCGTATTCATAATGTCTTTCATGTTTCACAATTGAAAAAGGCTACTTTTCCAATTCCCAATAGTCAACCGCTACCAGCTGCCCTCAATGAAGATCTCATCCTACAACTTGAACCGGAAGTTGTACTCAGAACGAGGAAACTCATCAATGAGCAGTGGGAAGTGCTCATTCAATGGAAAGGCCTTCCCCCGTTTGAAAACACTTGGGAAGACTTTGCAACCATCCAATGTCAGTTTCCTTCTTTCCACCTTGAGGACAAGGTGGCTCTCCTTGGGGAGGGTATTGTTGAACAACCAGAGAGTGTGGTCTACCGTAGGAAGAAGAGAGGGAAGAAGCAGGGGAATATTGGTTAGGCAGGTGGTTAGAGTTTGTTATAAGTGGGACAGCTGGCTTGTGAGGAGTGGAGAGAATAGAATTCTGTTAGGTGTCAGGAGAGAATAAAAAGGGGCTGGAGGCAAGAGGAAAGGAGAACAATTTTCTAAGTCATTTTGAAAGGGAGGCTACTGACCCTCGAAGTCGCATCGGGGAGGTTATCGACCCTCGTCAGATCCTGCAATTTCCATTTTTGTCTGTACTTGTTATTTGATTTCTGTCTTAGTTGATTGAGTACTGTTAGGACACTTCTATTGAATGAATATTCTGGTACTGTTTGGTTAGTAATATAACAGGACCCTTGTCATTTGAGTGTGTGTGTTGATTGTGTGTGGATAGTTGTTGGACTGTTTGTGGATTTGCAGGTCGGGTGTTCATCAGAATCCTACACAGACTAACATGCCCCTATACATCTGAACAAAATGACATCTCAGAGAGGAAACATCACCATTTAACTGAAACAACTCTAGCTCTCTTAGCACAATCTCATTTACCATCCAAACATTGGGTTGATGCCTTCCTCACAGCCACTTACCTTATAAACCGAATGCCCACACCTGTCCTTGGCCATCAATCCCCCTACTCAGTGCATTTGACCAAACCAGATTACACTTTACTAAAAACTTTTGCATGTGCCTGTTTTCACTTTCTTCGACCATACTCTGCACACAAGCTCTGCTATAGAAGCAAAAAATGCATTTTCATTGGTTATGCAACTAACCAAAAAGGCTACCAATGTTTGGATATCCAAACTAGTCATATTTATATCTCTCAACATGTAGTCTTTGATGAAAATACATTTCCTGCTGCTCAAGCCTCTTCCAACTCCAAATCAGATACTACTCCACCAGAAAATACCATTCCTCATCTCTCCATTCCAAACTTCACTGCTGCTGCTGGACCCTTGGAAGATATCTCATTGGACTCTACTGTTGCCATCACAACTGGTATGCCCTCTTCTCCCTCTAGTTCAATTAGTTCTCCTTTTCACTCACCTTCTGATGAAGCTTTTGTAGATTTCTCTCCTACTAATAACCTAGCTCCAGATTCCAGTTCACTTGCCTCTCATAACTCCCACCCAAGACAAATAATCACCAGGTTTCACACCAACTCACTTAAGCCAAAACAATTTCCTGATTACAAGCTTTACTACTCTACCAGATACCCAATTTGAGCCCTATCTTCAGTTCTACTTCCCTCTGAACCAAAATCCTACAAACAAACTACCAAGGATCCCAATTGGCAGGCAGCCATGCAACTTGAGTTCAATGCTCTTATTGATAACAACACTTGGACCTTATGTCCTAGACCTCCAAATAAACATATCATTCGAAATAAATGGGTGTTTAAACTCAAACAAAAGGCTGATGGCACCATTGAAAGGCACAAAGCAAGGCTTGTAGCCAAAGGGTTTGATCAAGAGCATGGAGTGGACTTTC